>JBAIZZ010000223.1:31376-357561 GCA_037355905.1 Heliconius aoede
AAAATAAACATATATTTAAAAATTTCGTAAGATATTTTCACTTCTTGAAGATATTTTTGTAAAATGACTCCCCGGAGTTAGTGCAAACGTGCCTTCTGGGTAGTCTTCCTTTAAATTAAAATAAACTATTCCTATCCTAAGACTTTACGGTGCAGTGCATTTCGTGCCAAGAAACTGGACTTGTTTTGGCGTTTTAAACAGACTTGTCATAATGTACAACCGGCTTTAATCGCTTTGAAATATGTTTTCGAAATGAGAGAAATGTTGCCAATATCGAAATATCACTGTAACATTTTATTTTTAGTTGTATTGTTTTTAGAGCTGCTTGGTAAAGTTATATTTATAATTTAAAATTGGAGTTTTAACTGACTTTGAAAAAACAGCGGAGGTTCTCAATTCGTCGGAATATTTTTGAACATACGTTCAGCGATTATTCGAAGACACCTGAACTGATTTGGATAATTCGTGAGTCATTTGAAAGGGTATACCTCACAGGTAACCATGGTAGCCATGCCAAAATCTGATGATGGGATCTTAGAGAAATCGAGGAAACTGTTTAAATTTTATAGGCACACTTACAAGGATTTGGGGTTTTTGTAGAGACTCGTGTGTTTCCTCTCAAAAAGCACAATTTGATGACGTGGAATTGATGATGTACTTCATAGGTGGCCTACGTGGTTGTAATACTTATTTTTACTGTAATACTTACGAAAAAAAATATTTTTAAAATATTTCAGAAATGAGATTTCTCAATCGTTGCATTTCTTTTCAATCACCTCAAGAAATATTCTCATTTCCAACTGACTTCAAATAAGGGAAAGGTTCTTGTCAATATGACAAATTAAGATTGAAGTTGTACGTAGGACAACCACTACGTATTTGTTCGACTAGCATCCCTTGAAGGTCACCTAAAATAAATTATTTTTTTTACAAAAAACAAACAGACTTCAAACAATAAAGTAAAGAGTAAATATTAAAAAGAGTATATATTAAAATAATTTCCAGAATTAAATTAATATCATCAACATCACTGTGAAAATATATTTATGCCTGTATAAAATATACACTTATTTGCACAGTATCAAATTGAAACGTGAGATAATTTGATATTTTATTAGGCGCTGGTTCCAGCCCTACTATATTCAATTTTAATACTGAATTTTAATACGTTTATATTTTATTTTATATTATGCTTAAGCTTTTATTCCGCATATAGTAAAGGAAATTATTTGTAGATGCTAGCTGCTAAACTTCATAATTCTAGATCAACTGAAAGTATCCTATTATTTTTGATTTCCTTAGTGTCGAAATACGCGTTTTTTGCTATTAAAGGCTGCAGAAAGAAACAAGCATATAGTTTTGAGTTTTATCAAGAATATTTGGTAGTAACAATAACAATCTAATTTGTTTTAAATAGAACAACTAATATAAATTTACATACATCCATTTAATCTGTACAAGACTCATTTAGAAGATTAATTTGGTTGAATATTGTTAATTGTTTATATATTTGTATTTGTGGAGAATTTTGTCTATTCTCTTGTTTTTAGTGACACGCAAAAGTTTGAGGTTGAGAGACAAATCGATTGACGTAAAAATTGAATCGAACATGCGAACGTACATACATAGACTGTTAAACACATAACTCCACGCATTTACGAGTAGGTGAAGTGTAATAATCGTCAAAGCTAAAATATCATATAATTCTAAAGTTAATTGCATTCACAGATTCAACGTAGAGTAACAATTAAAACTATAATCTAGAAAAAAAAACACGACATAATGTTTATTTTTATAATTTTAATGCAAACATCTGCTGTATAATAATATTGTAATCAAAAGCGAATAGCTATAGTTCTGACGATTATAATAATAATGACATCCATTACAAAGATAGTACAACAAAAGTATTATTGACTAAATATGAATATAATGGGAGCATTATATGCGATCTCGCGTAATAGTGGGTTTTAGTTGTTTATACGAGTTTAAAATAATTAATTTACTATACACACGTACACACACACTGTTATATTTAATCCGGCGCTGCGAGGACTGAGTATGCATGGATCTGTTATATTTTACATTGCCTCTTTTTCAGTTACTCAATTAATATTTTTAATTAATTAATAGTTAAATATTGCCATCCTTCTTAGTAGTTGAAGTTATCGAGTTGTTATATGTGTCATAAGTGGCACATGAGCACATCAGTCGTCGACAGTCCTATAAATTAAGAAGTTGGTTTTCTAATATCAAATATATTACAATGTGATGTCGTACTTAACGTATTTTTGACTCATCAAGACGGGTCGTCACCGTGTAGACCCCGGGTCCGGGTAGTCGCGAGTGGAGCATTAGTTTTAATTATGTTACTCATGTAATATTATTAATATTTCTTAATAATCTTGGTTAAAATAGATGACGCTATGGCTTCGTTACATCTTGTTTGTACATTGTAGAGTCGTATATAGTAATATATTTTATTACTTTTACGATTTTTATCGTATAATATACATGGAAGGCAGGTGGAACATAGTTAAGATACTGCGCTCCCTACTTTCAGGGCGATAGTAAATCCCTATCCCAAGGGATCGAATCCATTTTCGTCACATTTACATTCAAACTCTCATTGAGCCCTGTCGATCTCGTTATTATTAATAATGTAAAATTTTCTCTTTTCCCATGTAACTCCTGATAAACATAGATAATCTAGTGATAAATCACTCCGTTAACCATTACTTTATACTTTTTACCCGATATAAAGATGTGCTTAATTGTTTCATTTTCAAACCCAAAAACCTCGTTGAAATCGTTTCGTCATTTATGACATCCGGTAAGGATTACACCGTCCTTTCATCTCGCCCAAACGTTCAAAGTTATACCCATAATATTTCAATGCGAAGCGTATTGCGCTATTCCTCGAACGATACTTTGCATCTTATTACTGTAGGTACTATGTACATATAGTGGCTGCTTGTTACTTTGCTTGGTGAAATTGAAAATTTGAGCGATCGATAAATTTCCATTTCAGATTTCACATTTTACTGAAGAATGGGTTGTAAAAGTAACACAAAATTGTTAAAATTTTGCATGTCTCTAGATTGTACGAGATTTTCCATATGCTTGAGGCTAACTTTTATATAATATGTATTATTATATTAACATGTTAAATATTTTACATTTACATGGTATAACGTGAGTGCTGTTTTACTTAATATCTATTAAAAATATATTTTTTGAAATTAATCTTTTTGCACTTACTCTATTTCTTCTTCATACAGTAAATAATTTTAATTTCATATTACATACTGCCTAGGCCTAAAAGCTATACAATAAAAAAAATTATCATAATCTGTCTAGTAGTTACGAAGTTTTGCATGTTTTAAATATATATCTATATTCAGTTTTTTACTGCCCCTATTGTAATATATTACCTTTCAAGATTATCAAAAAGAAGCCTTGAAAGCTTATCAAAATCTATTTGTAACATGCTCGTATAAAACATGGGATCGTAACTAAGATTTATAAAGAATTTCATTGTGGCGTTTCATTTATAGCTTTAAAAGGAAAAACAAAATAGGTTTTCATTTCGTCGAGCTTACAGCTTCCGAGGCGAGAATTTTTCACGAACGTATTTTTGCATATAAATAATTAAAAAAATATAAGAAAAATAAATTATATTAATGACTTTTACTATCTTTTTGGTTAAATTTCAAAAGTACATTTTGTTGAAATTTATAGTGACTTGCTAATGTGTAATAAAGTTATATTCATAAGAAAACCCACTCAAGTTTCAGAATTAATAGGTATCCAAAGTACCAAGGTTATAAAAAAAAAGAAAATCACTTGACGTATTTGACAACTAGCTCGTAATTAGTTTATATGGCAGAAAGGTAAAAAAAGGTAAAAAGGTAGGAAATGAAAATAAACCCCCAAATGAAAATCGAACCCACTGCCATCATGTTCGTATGTACCGCGTCAGAGAATGACTCACTGAACCACGATACCCTGATATTAAAAACTGACGACTTCAAATAAACCAATATATGTTAACTATTCATATAAATGATGAATTTAAAATGAAATATCAATACTTATTTTCGGCATGAACATATTAAAATATAAAAAAAAGTGTGAGAAAATTGGTTGTCTCTTCATTTTGGCGCCACGAATACATTTTATGTTCTCTGACACGAAGTTAAATACTGCCAGTATTATTTCATTTCGTATTTTAAATGACTTTTTCAGTTATATTCTCATACGGTATTACCGTAAATAAAAATAGTGCTCTCTTTTTGAAGCGGCGGCATGCTTAAACATGCCACAAGTTAAAAATGTTTTTTTAGCTTAACGCATTTGAGTGTTTTTTGTGAAACACTAAGGAGCTTTTTTATGCCCAGCTTTGGTTGTATAACGATTGTCCCAACAAGTGTGCTTTAATAAAATAACACATTGATAATTTATTTATGGATATATTTTTGCTTGCAGGTTTTAGTTCTATGATACGAGTAGATATATAGAAATTACTTCATTCAAGCTAATTAGAACTAGTTCGAATAAATTACATAATTATAAGTTTTGAATTTTAAAATTCTTCAGCACTGACATTCAGATTTTCTTATTTTGTCAAATTCGTAATTTTCTTTTAAACTTTTAATGTATTCTTTAATTTATCTTGTAATGTTCATTTTCAAGAGAAAAGTTTTTAAAATATATATAGATATTCAATTTTAATTAATTTCAAAATCAGACTATTAATTAATTAAATTTAATTTTCAAAAGATTTAATTAATTAAATAACAAAGGATTTAATATTATGTATAAATTGATTATTATATTTACCCGATTGCAGAGGAAAGGTTATTAACTTCACGCTTAATCCCCCATAAAGCAAAATAGGCAGAAATAACGTAAGGCTAAGACTCCCTCTCCGTTTTCCTTCTCAACGAAATGTGCCTAACCAGGTAATCGGTCCACGTAGTTTCTATTGGGAATGAGGCATGCACGGCGAGGTCCCTTTAATAGGTTTATGTCTGCGTGGGGTGTTCTCAATAAATATTATATAATATAATCATTTTATTAATTATTTTGTTTGAGAAAATAACTTTTTTATTTTTACCAAAATCTCTTTTTTTTATTATAGGCTTTTATAGAATAGTTAAAACTGTGGTTTCATTTTAAGTAGTGGTGATAAAAACTCTCTGTTCATAAAGAATAAAAAAATAGCTTATATTTTTTTTTTATGGGAGAGGACAATGCAAACGAACGTTCGGGTCACCTGATAGTAGGTGATCACCGCCGCCCATGACCCCATGCAACACCATGAAGGAGCTACAGGTGCGTTGCTGGCCTTTAAGGTAGAGATGTTGGGCGCCGAGGCCCGGCATTACCTAATGCGAAAGGCAGTGACAAGAGCCACTACTTCACGCCAGTTTTAAATGCCGGGGGTGGTATAAATCCGGTCGAGTCTACCACACGTACTTTAGTCACCTCTTACGACACCGACAGTACCAGGTTTATTATATTCTAAACCGGGATCACACACACACAAACTTTATAATCGATTAAGAATCTTATATATATACCGTATTTTTTCATTGTGTGAACTTAGAAGCTTTTCCTCTGCTCGAAGGGACCGTAGACCTGAATATTTGATATTAATTTCAGCATGACACCTCCACGCTATCTCGAGACAAAAGGTCTTGACAGATAGACAGATGGACAGCAATCCTATAAGGGTACCATTTTTGCATGTTGATGTACGGAATCCTAATAATAATGAATAGAATGTATTCTTATTACTTTCAATAATAATATTGGATAACGTCCAACCCCCTTTCATTACAAATATCTTGCCAATTGTTAACAGCTAATTGTCTAATCCAATTTCGCGGTCTCTTAATGGCTACCAGAGGATAGCAATTAATCTGTATAAACGGTAATTCGAGGCGTATGTGAGGCTTGACCACGTAGGACATGTCCATACTTATATATTACAAATTCTAAAGTAATTCTGTCTATCTCTCTGTCTGTCTGTCTGTCTATGTAACAAACTGCAATGAATACCAGGATGAAACTAAACAAAGAAGTACCTCCAGACTAAGCTATTATCATATCGAAATTAATGATTTGAACAAACTAATAGATAGAAACACACACAGACAATATTAGTATTTTTTAGCTTCTATTATCGACATATTACTTACCAACATGTTACTTACTTATATCTTCCATGTACAGAATGGATTTTTTTTATACTTCTCTTATAATTTATTATCTTATATAATAAACAATGTATTTCTATAAATTATTTACAATACAAGCTAACATGAAAACAACAACAGGCAAACCGAATTCAACGTTTAGTTAACAATACATATTGGTTTTGTTGTTACGGTCGGTCGGAAATGAACATGACGGAAACTTTGTATTCGCCCTTAACTTTGTTACTGTAAATATTAATTTACTATAATTATTATGAACTAGCTTTTACCAGCGCGCTCTTTGAGCTTTTATTTTTTTAAATGCCGTAGAGGTTTTGTGTCAATGCCATGTGTAATAGGGGTATGTCACCTCCCAGAAATTCATATCCATATTAAGCCAATTTTCGTAGAAACGTAAAAAGTTCCTTAAGTTGTAGTTTATGTGATTATTAAAAACTTTTTCGAGATGTACATAACAGTCTAAATAATACTCAAATATTATCCAAGTTCAACAATATCACAACCATATGTGTAAAACCGATTATTTTTTTTTAAAGTCGGCTAAAAAAAGTCAATTTCGAAAAGCAAATTATGACAGACATCAGTAACGAAATGGCTTTTCCAAAGCATCACGTTACCCTCGCGGTAGGTATATCTAATCGACGTTTTATTTTATTAGTATAGACCCTTATTACCAAGATTTATACCATTCTCAAAATAACTATATATCTTTATATGAGAAGATTGGCTCGTTTTTATATAATAAAAAGTCCATTAATTTTCTTTTCAAATTTAATTAGGTAAAGTTAACTTTTAAATTTTAAAATATTGTACATTCACATTAGCGAGGAGAATATGAAATTAAATAAAATAGTACAGAAATGATCTCGTGTTGGAAACCCCCTATCAGAACTTACTGCAGAATGTCGTCAGAACTCTAGATGCGGTGAGATTTCTATTTAGTTTGTGTTGAAAATTCACCGTTATTAAAGTGCTCGATAGCATCATATATTCTATAACTCATGTTTTTGTTTGGTGGGAATCAACTATTTAGACACTATGTTTTTTCGCCTACCCTGGCTGTACGAAATAAAGTTGGAAAAATTGACAGCATCATTAAAAATAATATCCTTTTTTTTCAACCTCACGCTCTGTTCATCATATATCAAATAGATAATTGGCGTGGAACGAAAGTCCACTTCGTTAAAACAAAATATATTTAAAAAAAAACCATTCAAGGGCGAATCAAGGTTGCCAACAGGGTTGGATTTACAAACGGCGCGTTTTGCCATATAAACGGCCATAACTTTTATCAAGTAAATGTAGAAATAAGATTTCTTAAGAAAATCAAGGGACCGCATATCTCAGTAGATAGTTTGAATTTTAGACTTTTTTATTCTTTAAAAGATGAGGAACCCTAAAATACTTCGCCATTTTTCCTGCACAGCAAGTTACATAGAGGGAACTTTGTGTTAAGACTAATAGTAAGTAGTAACTTTCGATATATTAGCCTGTGGATAATAAGGAAAACAAATAAATAAAATAAAAAATAAGTTTAAGAATATACATTTTTGGCGAAAAATTCATTTGCTATAGTAAATATTGGGTCATCTCTCTTAATCTAGTACGTCTTCGTCTTGCGCTCTCAAAATGCCGATCCATCACTAAGATTATAAGAAAGTGTAATTGATTTATTATCTGTTTTATTACAGAATATTTTTCTATATTTTAAAAAATCACGTACCTTGTTTCTTTACATTAAAATATTATATTAAATAGCTTGTTTTGACAAGCTTGTACTTTGACTTGCCGTGTTAGTGTGTTAGTGTATGTGAAATTTTGCAAGCTTATTTTGATATACTTCCTGAAAAGTTCGAGATTTGAATTACGACTCCAGTTTTGATGACAATGGATTTATAAAATATAATGAATATTGTTGTTAATCCAAAATGACCGGAGCAACAAATTAGCGGGCTACAAATTTTACATAACCCACCTGATATAAAATGAAAGGATTTGAAGAAATCAAACCCTTTTACCTCGAGTAGAGATCGAACCCACAACCGTCGCGTTACAGTCACACCCTTGTGCCGCTGCACCACGAGGGCCTCGGTTTTTTTAAAGCTCAATAATTCCATATCAATATAACAAGGCCCTATAGCATAATAAATTTATAAACTGGAAGTTGAATAAGTTGATATAAATACTGGCGGATGGCCAATGTGCGTTACGTTTTAATTTAAATTAAACTTTTTTAACAAATAAATTTGTTGGAATAATTTCGCTGTGTATTATTTTTAGTAATAAATTTTATATCTTTAAATAGTTATATATAATAATAAAAATAAAACATTTAAAAAAAGGTCAATTTTGTACGTTGATATAAACTAAAAAATATACTCCTCGAGGTCTTTATTTATAAAGTCTAGTAATACTGTTGTTAATATTTTAATCCTTAGAGAGGGAATCAAACCAATAACCGTTGAGTTCAAAATCGCACGCATGTGCGCCTGAACTACGACGGCTACACTACTTTAAGTTATATTATTTTATCCGCACTGGCAAGACAAAGCATGTGATTGACTACTACCACTAAAACACTATGTCCCGAATCTGGTGAAAAGCCAAGAATTCGAAGAGAAGAAGTTCATTCAATCTTCACACTAGGTCTTTCTGTCTTACATGTTATGCTTTTATATAAACAGACAAATGTATAATAAATAAAAATATTTAAATTTACACGTGGAATGTTTGTAATAAAGTTCCCGTTTTAGCCTTTTGGTACGGGACCCTAAAAATAATGAATCTCCCTATTTCATCGCTTAAATTTAAATTTAAGCGGAAACCTTTATTATTTTCAGTAGCCTTGTTTACAATTTGAAACACTAAAAGATCTCAGAATAAGTTTAGTTAAGGTACTTTCAGTAATTCGATAGAATTAAGTCAATACAAACCAAATCAAAGCTTTAAACCATATATAAACTTTCTAAGTCTCTACATGAAAGTTAAAGTAGTTTCGACAACATTTTTTTGGTATATTTTTTTATGTTCCAATCGGATGTCCGTCTATATAGAGTGAATTTAAAAATTGTGGTTTGAATCTAAATTTTATTGGTTTTGTAATATATTTATTCGATATAAAAAAATTGCGATTAATATCTACATTTTACTTCGTTCTCCATTATGACATTTCCATTTCCCACTTTCCGCCGAATTATTGCGACGTTGCGTCTTGGGTGGTGAAACTAAATGCCGTACTTTATTTCGTTACTCGAGCGAGGCAATGTAAATATTAAATATTTCACTCCCTCGAGCGAGAATCGAACTCATACCCGTCGGTTTTACAGTCGCACGCTTCTGCTCCTGCGCCACGACGGTCGTAAATAAAGTTCGATCCCAAAAGGTAATGGAAGGGTTTTGGTAAATTATTAACATCACAAATCAGTGCAAACGATTACCCGTTACCTACGGGTATCATCGATGAGACAGATATATACAAGATAACACAACACAAAAGCTTTACTCCAGAATATTTGGCCCATTTAAGTATTATTTAAGCTTTGTCTATTTCCATCATTTGGGAATAGTATTTGCACATTTTCTTATTATACTATTTCACAGTTATTATGATAAAATACTCGAAATTGTTGTTTTATTTTGCAGGTAAATTAGAATTGTATACTAAAATAATATGCATTTAAATTATTTTCTCTAAAATTACTTATTTAACAAACCTGTGATATAGTTGTGCAGTTGAGGCTGTATAGCTAAGAAACGGAAATAAATATGAATAAAGTTATCGCGTTTACTATCACTCGCTGTCCTTTGAATCTGTTTGTATTCAGAATACGCTAGAGAAATATATTTTTGTTTCAAAAGATATGAGAATTTCAATAACTGTGAGTACAAAATTTTTTGGTTAGCTAGTAGTTGGTTAATAGTGAATGAAAATTATTAATGTTATAGTTATACTAGCTATTCCCTGCCTATGGCTTTGTCCGTGTGAAATGAATATTTTCATTTTTATATATTAATCTTAGTTATTACTAAGAGTAATATACATATGACACATATTAGTGGGAGAATTAACTTTAACATCAGGTACAGACAGTTAGGTAGTAGCGATTAATGAAGCCTATATTTAGCCTAAAGCCTTCCTTTATGAATTATTTTTTTGAAGTCGAACCAGTAAGTAATGAGATTAGTATGTTCAACCAATTAATCTTTTCAGCTGTATAATATTATCATAATTAAATATTATCATATTATTAAATATTATATAAAACGTATAAAAAATATATATAGATCCTCCTATTCTAATACAGCTCTTACAAATTTTTGTCTCAACAAGATAGACAAAGCGCGGCGTTGAGTTCCGCAAGCTCTTCTCAAAAATTGGGTGAAAGTGTAACGGAGTGTCTTAACACTAGATTTACCTACCTTGCTATTCGGGAAGAAATGTAAAGTTTCAATCGCACTTAAATATCTATTTTGATATATTAAAATTATTACACACTGATAACGATGACATTAAAATACCTTTCAATTAACCTTTATAGCTGTTTCTACTTAATCTATTAATAGTGAGACTTGATTACTGTTTCATTAAACATATTCATTTTAAAATAGCAATATTAAATATAAATATGTTTAAAGTCCCCGTTTCACCATGAAGACATCCCACGCATTTTTCAGAAGGTACAGATATTAATGAAATTTTAAATTAACATATATTTTCCTTCCTTTTCGTGTGTATTCTAACTGACTGATTCCTGATACAAACCGATACGCGATAGGTTTTATTTTTGTTCTACATAACATAATTGGACGAGATATTTTTTTTTATTTTTTTGTCAATATGGCATCTGGATGTCGCTCTGGTGAATTTTGATTACTGCCATATCGCTAGTACCTAACACTGGCTACTACATATAAAGATTATCAATTCTTTTTTTAGCTTCCCACTGTATCCCGCTCTTAGCAGGCCAGGCTGGGTGGATACTGCGTAGTAAACATGTGTGTATTTAGAATCTTTGGAAGTGTTATTCCATTTTAGAAAACCTATAAAAATTTGGACATCTTATAAATTTCAAATTTATAAATAAATTCAAGAAATAAAATTAATAAGTATATTTTTTTATTAATATATATATACTCTAGAGGCCTGCCGTAGTGCAGCGGTACAAGCGTGCGACTATAAACGCAACAGATTGTTGGTTCGATTCCCACAATCTGTCGCCATAAAAAAATTACTATTTATATTAATATTTTTAAATTATCATGTTCCGATACTCAACAAGCAATGTCCGCAGCTTGGGGAAGCTGGCCGCCTACCAACCGGGCCCGAGTAGTCGTGGCCCTGTAATAATTAAGAAAAACTTAAAAAAAAATACGGACCACGTGTCTGAAGCGTTAAGTTAAAATAAATAAAAAAAACACTAAGTTGCAACTTTGTGGAATAACGCGCGAAGATGTTTTTTTTTATAATATTCTTATAAATACGAATCCCTTAAAGGAAAATTAAAATACCGCCTTACATACATGTAACGTTGTATTTTCACAACAATAGGCTTTTGTTTCTTAAGTATTTTTAATATATATCTAGTCGCGTACAAGCTGCGTTGATGGAAAGTGATTGATGGAACCAGGCGTCGTCTTACATCACATGATAATGTACTATGAATAAGAATTACTTGATGTACTTTTGGTAATTGAAAAAAGTGATCTTTCTTAACGAAAAAGCGGTATAAATTACAAAATTTTATAATTAAATAATGATAAATATATACTTATATTTATTACCTTTTCGCTATTAAATATTTAATTCAAAGGATTAAATGCTAAATTTCAAAGCATCGCGTATTGAATGGCTGAACTCAATGTCAGACTAACTTGTTACCAGTGTGAGGAAATGAAAATAATTATTCCCCTGAGTGGGAAACGAACCCACAAGATATAGTCAGAGGAACTATACCTCAAGTATATGTAAAATAAGAGTTATATCTCTTTAGCTCTGATAGCTATAAAACAGATAATATTTAATAGATAGTATAATATAAATATAAAAGAGAGAACTTTTAGCTGATGAATGCTTAACCAAAGTATATTGTATCACAAAGAAAATATTTCTTTTCTTATTTTTTAAATATTTAGCAATTTTATTTTAATGGAAATGTAAAAACATTGTAACGAAAAATTTGGATGTAATGTAATATGCAATTAATTACTATAATTATACATTTAAAAAAATTGTAGTCAATGATATTTTGTTTCATATTGTAGTTTCCGTCAGTGCTTTCTCATACACCGTATTATAATTTCACAATCACTGTATTATCAAAATATTCTTTATTCAATAGACTACAATGCAATAATAGAATTTGTAAACTCTTTTGAATTGTCGAATCAATAAAGCTACTACCGGATCAGAAAGCAGTTCGACTAAGAAGAGCAAGACACTCAAATGGTCAGACAAACAGAATATGATAGTAAACGAATCGTGAAGCCACTTTAATAATAACTGCATCGTATGTCACTGCATAGAAACTCATACCACCTGATACCAACAATTTAAGATACAAATCATAAGATTCAATTACATATTGACTGTCAGGACCATTGATCTTGAGATCATGTGAAGGTATTGATATTAAATATTTTAATTGTTTGAAAATTAATATTAAATAATGAAATTAATATTAAATATTTTAGTCTACAGTCCTATCGTGCATATAAAAAAATCACGGTTCCAGCCACATTCGTGTTTTTTCCGTTTATACTCGTAGCAGTGTTGGCATGAAGGAACATGAGTAATGAACTAATGATACACTAATCTCCGTTTATCACCCGAATTCTAAGCATTGCGTGTAGAACAAAAAGCTTCCCGTTCCACGTGAAGCTTCACGTACTTCGCTAAATAATATATTATATTGTAATAAAAACGAAACAATTAAAATTGCAAACACTTGCTTATTAATTAACACTAGCGTACAACACGCCTTTGAGCTGCTGCATGCCATTGCGGATGACACAGCATCTCAAAGGATCTCAAGAGCAACTGACGCGTGGATGTGTGAAGCAATAAAATTTAAAGTTAAAGCACTTCGTATAGCCGTTTTTGTCAAAGGACATTTAGCAGAGCGTAAGTGTAGAATTAATACATTTTAAGAATTTTATACTTGATTTAATTTCTTGAAGTTTAAGTCATGGTGCTGGGGCATAAGCGTGTGACGCTTACAGTCACACTCTTGTAAGACGCCAGGTTGTAGGTTCGATTCTCGATGAAATGAAATATTTAATTAATTTCATTTGTTCGCTCGAATGATAGGGTGTCGATACAAAGGGCGGCGTTGAGTTCCGCCACTTAACACGCTACACTACTCCGATCCGATGATTATCTTAAATTTGTGAAAACTAAAAAAAAAATAATCGCTTATCATCGGAATGATCGTTTTAAATACACCGGTCTGGTAGAATAAAATATGGCTTTGAGTTCAGCTACTTGGAACGTTCTGATATGGCCGAAAACCACCTACTTGGTATATCCATGAAGCGCTAGACGTTTCTCAATATCCCTGTAATACATTTTTTTGATGAAAATGCAATTTTCATATAAAAAAAATATATTATCATTCAATATCAGCACAGTGGTAATAATAAATCCTATTGTTTCCAATACTGAATGGAAGCTAATTTAAATTTTAAGCCTTTTTCTGTGCCACTTAATAATAAAGTATAAGTTAAAATCTATTTTTTTTGAGTAGAACATGGAAATTACACCTTTTTCTATAAGAAATTCTCAAAGATTATGAAAATATGTATTACAGGACAATATTAGTTCTGATGGAATTTTTACCAAAAATCTTTTTATTTAATGATTTTTAGTATCTGCTAAGGCCAGTATTTCAACTCCCACGAAAATTATTTTTCTTTACTCTTCGATTTCCACATTCTTATTGGACATAGAACAGTGTCAGTGTTTGTTATTGTTACCACTACACAACACGCTGTGAGTCAGAGGTTAGCGTGATGCGATGAGCGGAGTTTTTTAACACTAGGTTGTCTTCGGATAAAGCATTGAGCTATATAGAGATATCTATCTATATTGCTTTATCCGATAGATGCAGTAAAATAAAAAAAACATGAAATGTTCAAATACTATCTTCTTTAAAAAATTAAGTTAACATCTAGTTTCTTTTGAAATATTTTAGTAAGTTGAACTACATTTCTAAGTTTTGGACTTTAATAGAGTCTACAAATTAAATATATATAGCAGTGTATATTATTATAGTATATAGATATAGATTGTAGACTCCATTAATTTTGCATTATAGACAAAACGTAGCGTTGAGTTCCACTCCTCAACACTGAAAATACCAAATTTATTATCTCAACAAGATCTATGAATACGATCTCGATATTCATTTCCTTCCTTATGCCACCGACATTCATTGACAAATCAATATATCTTGGATGATATCCAGAAAACAGAGGGATGTTTACTCGTTCGTAAGCAATGTTCTGATCATTGTTTTTGCAGATTGGATGAAACATATGGAATGGTAAACAGGGTATTTCAATCAGAATTTGTAATAGCTTATTTATATTTATAATATTTTTTATAACTTCACACTGTATCCCCCATATAGCAGAGGAGAACCGAGAGGGAAATCTAGTGGCATTACATGTAAAGTGGTGGAAATCAACGCCACGCTTTTCTCCATTATCACAGCAAGAAAGTTAAAATAATAAATATTTAATTTCCCCGGATATGACTCGAATCCATAACCGTCCTGCTCTGCTTTATGAAAGTATAATTATCTGTTCATTAACGATCCCTTTAAAACTTACTGTTCATTTTCTCATATGGTGAATTCTATATAATATGGAAAATCATAATTAAAAGGAAGCTAGCAGCTTTTGATCACACGATATCTTCTGATATCGAAGCTGTAACTGAATATACTCGTATAAATATTAATGTTGTATTAGAAATATTGGTTTTATGCATACTGTTTATATGATTATTACCAGCTTTTTTAGCTTTACGCTGTATCCTGCACGAAGCAAAGTAAGCAAAGGGAATCTGGGAACTTAATGTTAAATCACTCCGATACCAGAGCGGCGAGGAAATAAAAATATTACATATTTCATTCCTTTGCGTTCGGGTTAATAAACAATTTCAATATTCATGGCCCCGATAATATAAAGTGCGGTGTTGAGTTCCGCTATTCAATACTGAGTACCTTGCATCTAGTCGGCAAACCGAAAAGGAAGTATCCTAAAAGCAGGTTCCCTTTGCCCACACTGATATATGCTGTAAACAGCGTGATTAAGTGATAAATATATTAATTTAGAAATTACTACTATAGAAACGTCACACTCAATATTTCTATTCCGCGTTAACTTCATGCAGTAGACAATGTAATTGAAGCCACAGGATACAAATAATCCAAGTTAATTGAAATTCATGGCGGCACCGACCTCTAGTATACATTTGCATGATTTACCGATACTGAAATACATAGTATGAGACATACGTATTTAAGTTATTTCAATACTTGTCATATGTTCTAAGTTGTTATACATTACACAAGTCATGTTTGCTTAAGTAAATAAATAGATTTTCGCGGTATCCCATAGATATATAGCGGTATAGGCAAAAGGGAACTAATATTAAGACACCGTTTTTTCCTTTTCATCAAATTTGTGAATAATTGTGTGCAGAGTGGCGGAATTCAACGCCGCGTTTTCTTTTCACACACACAAATATATGTGTAATATATATTTGTGATGCGTAATTTTAAAAAACCTTTTGTAATCGTAATTGGTCTTATAATATACACAAAGAGGCCAATCGGTACACGTGACGTGACTTATGGGGGGCATAAGGGAATAAAAGGGAACGTTATAAATTAAAAAACTAACTTTATTATTTTTATTAAATACAATATCTGTATCAATTCGTATTGATCAGGAATCGAACACACTATTCCTGAAATAGAAAACCCACCACCTGTCAGTTAATAATCAAGTGTGACAATTATAAATTAGTTATATAAGAACACCTGACGCTCATCTTAAGGTAATTACTTTAGTTTAATAATAAAAGGGATTAATTACACTAAGCTACGCAGAAACTTAGAACATTATTGTATCGAACTACCGCTCTTGGGCTATTAGGACGCAACCTTTCTTGGTCTTATGTATTTCGATGGTTAATTTCGTTTCCTTGGAAAATGTGAATTAAATTTTTAAGCTTGTATATTTTTTTGGTAAAATGTTTTTGGTCGATATTTATAACATGCTTTTAATAACGCTTTTATTATTACTTGTAACTATGTAATGCAATTTAAGAAAATTATATTTACCCGAGGCAATGCGCGGCGTTGAGTTCTGCCACTCAACGCAATGCCTACAGAATTCAGCAGAAAATGGGGAACGAAGTGTCTTACACGTGGTTCCCTTTACCTTCCCTGATGTGTGCGGGTTACAGCGTGAAGCTGTATTTTTTTATTATAATGTACATTTACTTAAGGTTTAAAATAATATTTCATATTCTTTTCAAAACGTATACGATATGTTCCTCTTCATTAAGTTGTCCTTTTAATTGATATACATTTTTTATTATCATATGTATCTCACATAACACGTTCAACATAGATTTTTTTAGTTTCATTTTATCTTGATATTATGCATTTAGGACAACGGGGATATTGGAAATAATTAATTATCATACATAGAGTCCGAACCCACTATTATTTTATATTATATAATAACTTAATACTTAAATCCGAATATAAAAATTTGAATCCACTACCATCGTTTTATCAAGATTTTATTTCAATAGTAGAAAATAAATAATATATATTCATATCCCTTATCTGTATTGATATGAAATTGAAATTACAATATTTCGATAAAGTGATATATGTTGACACAACGATATGTTACTGTAACAGGAAATGAGAACTAGCTTACGTTTAACATTTAACATGGAAAAGGCATTATCTGTTAATAAATAATTTATATATCGCGGTGTTGAGTTCCACCACCAGAACGTAATGCCTCGAAATTAGGCTGAAAGAATGGAGACGAAGAAGAAGAATGGAGTGTGGGCACCGCAATGTCTTATTACTAGGTCATTTCTGCCTACCTCGCTATATTATGAATATACAAAGAGAAGAAAAAAGAATATTATAAAAAATTATAAGGAAAATGCTTTGTGCTACGTATGTATGACTCTTTCAGTCGAAATAATTCAATGCAGTTGTCATGCTGAAAGGAAATAGATTTTCATCGCACAATTTAACTTAAGTTATTTAACCGCGCATCAACCGTGTGCTTAACTGACAACATTCGATATACCGTATGTACAATAGTCAATGCATTTTTAACAATTTATGTACATTATTATAGTTTTGGTATTTTTTTGTAAACTCTTTACTTTTTATATTTACTTTTACACGCGGCTTCGTTTGTTTTGATTCCTTGAGTGTCAAAGATTAATAAAAAATATTTAATTTTTTTTAACTATCCATTTTCTTTCTTGTAATATCCTAAATATATATATATAATAAAAATATATAATCTAAACTTCGTGATAATTGATCAAATAGTTTTATGTTTGTTACCGTAAGATATAAACAAAGTAAATTTAAATTTATAATATAATAATATCATGAAATTTTACGCTCTCTACCCAAGAAGAATTTGTGATATGAATCCATTATAAAGCAAAGCGTTTATTAAAATTAAGTTCTAAAATATATAAGTTAGTCAGATAAGCAATTCTGGCACAAATTTCATAAATTTAACTGCAAAATATTTTCACTTGACTAATAGTCCGTCGTCGCGCAGGTGATACAAAATGGATGTTCGCCCCATCACGTTAATTAAAGGTTAACTGCTACGTAGCAATTACTTACACATAAGTGTTCTGAGTTAGGCTTGAGTGATACGTATTAAACTAAAGTGGATAATTTGTTAAATTAATATTTGTTTTTTTTTTAAAGTAACAAATATTTTTTAAAAATAGTTACATTTGGCGGAATGTGTTGAACGGAGCTGGTGGTGGTGGGCAGGTACTCCCTGCCCAACTTGCTATGTGCGAGATACAGCATGAAGTAAAAAAAAAATGAAAATTTATTTTTTATGAAAAAATAGCTTAACGGCAGACACACTCTATCCCTGTAAGCTATTATAAATAATAATATTGTAAATATGAATTTGAACTGCTTAGTACAATTTTGACCTACAATTCGTGAAAAATTTGCTAGGATCTATTCACAATATAGGAATAAAATACAAAGGCCGTCGTGGCGCAGTGGTATAAGTGTGTGGCTTTAAATACAACGATTGTATGTTCGATTTCCATCCAATTGATTTTGTCGTTCTGGTAAATGTGCATTATATACACACAAAACAATTATTTAGTCGATATTAATTATATTACCACGTAGAGGTTGAATTTGAAGCCAATATCAATACACTAGACTACTTGGCCAAGCTTGTGTTACAGAGGTGATAAATCAGTGGGAGCAGGTAAAGTTTCAAACTAAGTGACGCTTTGACCTGTTTGAAGAGTATCGAAACGATTTATAGTTTTAAAGCCAATAAATGGATGGAGATAAAAATAATTACTTTAGTTTGCAATAGTTTTATTAAATATTTTATAATTTGAAATAAATGTTTTTTTAGCTCCACGCAAATTAGGCAGATCAAATCTATTACGGTTAAAGGACGGAACTCAACGCCGCATTCTATCTAACCCGGAAAATAAAAAAAATCAATTCATTCATTAAGATCAATGACAACATGAACATCAATATTATCAATTTATTAACTATATTTATTATTAAACACTGTTGTCCAAAAACATATATACTCATATACTGTATATATATATATATATATTAAAATATATCTCATATTTAACTTTCATATCGTATATTATTTTCTTGTACATTATATTTTTAAGTCTGCAGTTTCAATACTTTACTGTAATCTGTAATAATGTAATGTAATTAATCTAATGCTTAAAATTCTTAGCAATCCTAAAGGTTTAAATTTTAGTGCTCCAATGTTCAAAAAAGTGAAATATTTAAAAGATCGCTTGTTGTTGACCATTATACACAGTCTTTACATATAGTGCCTATACTTTAGTATATATTATAGTTTACAATACACTCCATTTCGGCATCGTGTAAACGGCCCCTGATCCGCTATAGAGGCGCGATATCCTTTGAATTATGACTCACTCGCATTACACTTGGACCGTTGCCATAGCATATTGATTGCCACTACGGGAATTTTCAAACATGAAATATCGACTCTGATAAGAAAAATATGGCTTACAATTGCTATTATAGCATGAAAATTGAATACATGTTAATTGTCATTTTCGAGGTTTTTTACTGTATTTTCCATGCCAACACGACATAGCACCCTCTCACTTCATTTTATACTAGCGACATGCTATAATAATATAATGTATAATTATTAACTTAATACACTTAATTACGTTCGTATTTTAACATATGTTTGCAAGGCATTTAAGATTTAAAATATAACACCCTATAGTTAAAGTCCACCAGACTATGTAATTTGTGTTTAAATTACCACGTTCTTGAATGGAACCATCTGCATATGCTATGTGATGAAGTATACAGAAGATTTCAAATTATTTTCTTTATTTTTTTTTTGTAATTCTTATTTAATAACATCCTAGGTACTGCGGCGCAGTGTCTCATTATAAGCGTTTATGGGTTGATTCACAATCGGGGGAGTCAACTATTTTAATTTCCCTGCATGAGGATTCCATGCTCACTCGAGAAGATGAAATATTTATTTAAATTTATAGTTCCATTTCTTCGCTCTGGTGTCGAGGCTAAACGTGGCGTTGAGTTCCGCCACTCAACACGCAATGCCTCCAGAATTCGGCGGAAAGTCGAGAACGGAGTGTCCTAACTATGCCTATGCCTACCCTGCTGTGTGAAGGTTACAGCGTAAAGCTAAAGTTTATCATTGATGCAGTGGCACTGTTGACGTCTCGTTCTATTCATCACCTACATACGGTGGTAATACATAGGTTCAATCCCTATACTATTTTGTATGTCTTTTTTTCATACTTCCACGGTCAAATTATAAAAAAAACCTTGTATAAAAGTGGGAACGGAGATTCTTAACATTAATATACATTATTCTACCCCCATATCTTGAAACATCCCGAAAAATTTACATGAAAGTGGTAAGTTTGGCCTCGGAACTAGCTCGAGGATATATCCATCGGCCTATGTCGTATAATATGATACACACGATATACTGGGTAACATATATATTTGAAGATGTTCATATATATATTATTTAAAAATAATTTTAAAAAATATAATATAATATACTGTCAAAAAGTACCCATAGATGCCGATGTGGTTCAGCGAGTGACTTGTGAGTTCGATTTTTATGTGGGAAATGAGTTATTCCTCTCTTTCGTTAAGTTCCTCCAATTAGCATGCAACGTCTCGAAAATTTGCAAGAAAATTTTGAAAAGAGTGTTTCGACACTAAGTTTTACACTAGGCTTTATCTGCCTATCATGCGGGATACAGCATAAACGAACAATAAAAAAAAATACTGACAATAATTTAAAATAAGCAAATAACATTAATTGTTAAAAGGAAACTCACACAAAAGCCTAACTTTTTAGCAAACAACTTAAGTAAGCACATCAAGTTGATCTGTTTAAAAGGGAGCGTGTGGAGTAAATTTTCCATAACGATGAGATTTAACTTTAAACAGCCTATATATCTTGATAACTTTTTTGTATATTCAAGTAAGTCTTTTACATTTGATTTTGACTTTAATTTACTTATGTTTTTAATGTGAGAGTAACCATATACAGTAGATGTACAGTATACAGAAGTATACAGAAGATGTACAGTAGATATTATCATATTTTTAAACTTGACGCCCCCCGCAACTTTGTGTGGAATTTAAAAAGGGAAATTGAAAAAAATAATAACAAACACAATAAAAACAACAAATAATAAAAGATTCCTTGCCGAACCAGGAAGGATGAAATTTTACGCTCAACGACCCTTTAAGCGTTACGACTGTGTGAGATCATTACAAAGATGAATCCCTATTTCCTTATCTCATGTAAGAACAAGATATTATAATATTAAATAATCATAATTCAACATAAATATTTTGAAATTTTCAGTTTATATATTTACTTTGAATTTTATTAGACTGTTTCATTTGAGGCTCTGCTAGACAATCTCCGTCTGTAAAAAATATTTTTATGTGGAAAACTATGAGCGTACGTTCCAGCCAAGTTCCGGTTCAATCACGCATATAAGAATATTTCTCTACGAGGGCTTCCCAGAGAAAATGTATGAGGAATTTGATGCCAGTGGACGAGAAAAAAAGGGTATATGACGTACAGATAAAGCGCATAGCTTAAGAAATATCTTTATAACAACAATTTTCTAAGTTACATTCATCAATTGTAATTTCGACTAATTCCGAGACAATACAAATTTTTGAGCCAATATTGAATTCTAAGTGAATGAAAAAGTATTGACATTAAATACGCCCTTTATAAAAGCGGTCTTTGACATTGAACTCCTAAAGTTTTGACCTTAAGGTCTAGGACCCAAGGTATTTAAGGGATATATTTTGTAAAAATTTGACTGTAAAATCGACTGATTGTGGGTTCCATCCTTACTCGGGGATAAAATATTTATTTAAATTTATATACTCATTTCTTCGCTCTGGTGTCGAGGTGGTAAGGCACGACGTTGAGTTCCGCCACTCAACACAATTCAACAAAAACTGGAGAACGGAGTGTCTTAACACTAGGCTCCCTCTGAGTACCTTGCTGTGTGCGGGATACAGCGAGAAACTGAAAGAAAAAATTTAAAAAACCAACATCATTGTGAATTGCCACTAAAAACGCAATGGCTCTAGAAAATGAAGAATGCTGAAAAAAGATACAATCTGGTAGAAAATATTTGTTTAAATATATGTAGATACTTTTCATAATTGTAGCCAAAATTAAATCATTACCAATAACTGAACACAAATATTTTCAATAAATAAACAACAAATAATAAATGTAAATATGTGTCCTTAGGGAAATATCTAGTATAATTGTTTACAAATTACATAATATATATACAAATACTAAATCTGGTCATATTTATTTTAACAATATTATTTTGTTTTCAATATAACGTTGTGCAGCTGTTCAAATACCTATTATTTATGTATAAGTTTGTTAACATGGATCTTTATTTGATTCGAATTTCAATCAAACTTATATAGATATATATAGATAATGCATCAGAGCAATACATCCATACTAATATTATAAATTCGACAGTAACTATGTCCGTCTGTATTTTCTTTGTCGTACTAACAGCTCCGGAGTTTTTCAAAATATTTTTTATATTTAATATTTCATTCACCTGAATAGGAATCGAACCCACAGCCGCATATGCACGCTTGTGCCCGTGCATGACAATGATTTATCACCAGAACTATTTTTTTTTGTTTTAATTTTTTCTTTGGTTATAATATTTTATGTACTGCATAATCAATTTATTAAGGAAGGATATAAAGTCAATACAATAAATAATGAACACATGGATATAGTGATTTTAATTAGCAATCTCGTGTAACCGCAAATAAAAGCTACTAGTAAATAATTTCAAAAGTAATACGTATTTTATTAAAATTCAAAATTATACAACTTGAAAAAAGACAAAGACAATAAAAAATATAGCAAAAGAAAAGTTATTTTCATTATTCCTATTTTGATTTAAATAAAATGTACACAATCGTCATTTTTTATTACGTGAATGGAATTCAGGGTTCACAGATTCGATTCTCATTTAAGTTATTGTGAATAGAATGCTAAAGAATATTAGCAATAATTGTGAGCCCGACATGGTGCAGCTTCTAACGGTAGAATATCATCTCTATAGGTCACTCAGAAGCTTCAATTATTTCTGGAAATAATTGAAGCGCAATTTCTGGAAAAGTCTGCGGAAATTTGGTTTGAATATTTAGTTATATTAGGTCATTGTAGTGCAAGGTCTGTTTAAATCATGATGGCGGTACTAGTTTTTACGAGCGACTTCGCCTGCGTGGTTAAATACAAACAGCTAAGATTTGTATATGATACATCTAATGTGTGGTTGGTAACTTTGAACGTAGATACAGTAGCTTACATCGAAATATTTTTGTCATTATAAAGTAAATTATGTAAAGTCCTACAAAACTGTTTATTCAATTTGTTAGTAAGTTCTATAGTCTCTCTTATTTAAGTCATTCATGCTTGTGTTTTATTACTTATAAGTTCATTGACAATAAAAAAAATTATTGTTTCTTTTTTTTTAATTATAATAAATTAATATTTTATGTATGTAAGTATATTTTATGTATGTAAGTATATGCTAATGTTAGCGGCGTTGAGTTCTGCCACTCAACACGCAATGCCTCCAGAATTCGGCAGAAAGTGGGGAGCGGAGTTTCTTAACACCGTTGTTCCCTCTGCCTATCCTGCTGTGTGCGGGATACAGCGTGAAGCTGAAAAAAAAAAATTAAATCTAAAATAAAACTTAAGAATATATAAAACTCTTTATCAAACAACGATGTAGTCGGTATTCAACATGATGTCATGTTAGTGCAGCGCTGAGTTCAGATCTTTGCCTGTCATAAGTAAAATAGCGGGAAAACTTTCATTATCTTTCTAAACATATTTGTCCTTGTTTACTCTACAACACTGAACGCTAAGATAAACGTAAACACGTCAAAACACTGTCACGTGACAGGCAATCTATTGACACGTGAAATAAGTTATTTTTGGTCGATTTCCTATTAAATAACGCCCACTTCATTTTGTCATACGATGATCTCAGTGGTACAGAAAAAACAAAATTGGGTCTCGTGAATTTCGAATGTTATTGACACTTCTCAAAGCTGCTATTTACAGCCAGTCGAAAAATATAATGTTTCAATATGAAAATAATATTTGCCACTATGGTGGATTGGTATGGTGGATTCATATTATTGGCAGTTATAAGTTCAAATTTGTTTGATTTCGCTTAAGTAATATAATACTTATTTATATTACTATAATGTTTAATAGTTGTTTTATAAATAGAATTTTTGAATTAAAATTAATTTACTATATTTTTAAACTATATTGTGCATACAACAGTTTAGGCAGATGGAATCTAGAGCGAAAATACTACGTTCTCACTACTCGACCAACTTTCAAGACATTGGCGTGCTCTGTGGCAAAACAAAGCACCACGTTTGTTGGTCTTGTACTAGAACGGTTACTGTAGGGAACTTGTTGGACTAGGACGGTTACTGTAGGGAAAATTGTAATTTAAGTAGGCGGAAATTGCTAGATTTAGTCTATTTGTCTTGCGAAAGCTAATTTTTTTCTTGCTGAAAATTCGAATGGCGGTACACAACGCTGCCTGTTACCAGAGCGAAGAAATATATCAGGTATTTCATTCCCTCGAATGGTAATCAAAATACATTTTGATTATTAATAGGTCAATTCTGTGCACTTAATGTGATAAAACATGTGAAAAATTTAACATAACCTACGCTAAAATTAATAAAAGCTAGGCAGAGAGCTTCATAAAGCTTCACGCGTCAAAAATTTCAAAGCTAATTTTCCAAACTGTTAATGTTAAAGCTCAAACTTGGCTCATACAAATTCATTTTGCTACCTTCCGGTCCCGGCTATTAAAAGTTTTCTTTATGATTCGAAACTTTGTGGTTCATACTGAACTTTTTATATACACCGATATATGGTACGTTTTATTAAATCTGCCGCGTGCTCTGAATATAAAGCGTTTTGTGTAACATACAAAGTGTACTTATATTAAATATACTAGCGGCCCCCTGCAGGTATGCCCATTTCAAATATACGAATGTTTATTTCAGTGTATTTAAAAAAAATCGACCAAGCGTGAGTCGCTCATAGAGGGTTTTGTTCTAATTTCAGGATTGTGATTGTAAAAATTATAGGTTTTGATAATGTGGCGAATAAAGTTAAGACACTAAACACAATAAAATAAATACATTAGCATAAAATAAACTAATAATGTCGCGCTTTGACTCTCTAACAGAGCGAGGTAATGAAAATATAATTTTTTTTACTTAAACTGAGTGAGATTTGAACTTAGGACCGTCGTATTTACAGTCGCATATTTGTTCCCCTGCGCCACCACAACTAAACTACTACCATATAATTTTAAGATAAACAAATAAATTTAAGCTTATCTTATTGCTAAGTTTAAAATTATTTCTAAAAATATAGATACACACAGTGTACTTATTGAAGCACTAACCAAAAGCTCCCACCAAATGCTAACCGCTTAGAAATTTCGGGCTTTATCGCGAAGAATTTCAATTGTGTAGATGAAAATATTTACATGAAAGCTTCTCCACCGTTTGGCAGGTTTCCTAACGATGTAAGCCGAATGTGTAAGAGAAACTTAAATATCATCCTCGTCTCATCTCGAAATACTACATAGTATTATGCACAGGAGATCTAGATTCAGATTTTATGCAAAAAAATTGTATAGTGTTCTTATTATGTATTTAAAATATATGTATCTTTTACTGTATCGTTTTTATTAGATTATCTAGTTAAGAATATCTTTAAAATCTTTTCCACAGTTATAGCCAATATTCGAAATTTTAAGGTGGTGGTTGGTGGAAGAGAAAACTATGTTCTTAAAATTATTTAAAAAAATTAAGGATAGTTTTAGCGCAATGATGACAGCGTCTTACTTTAAGACCGACGGTTGTGGATTCGATTTGCTGTAGTAACAAGATAAAGCGTGGCCTTGAGTTCGGCCACGAAAATTGGGAGGAAGTTAGGTAAAACAATTATAGTTATTAAAAATTTTATAAATTTTCTAACATACCACATCGAAACGGTAACAATTCACATTCCAAAGGATTTCATTCATTCAAAGGATTCATTCTAAAGGAATTCGGAATCGACGGAAGCAATTTAGAAATTCTTTGCGACAATTTAGTAAAATAATTTTTGTATCGACTTACTTTGAAATTATTATAAAATAACTGAAAATAAAAATTAGTATTTGAAAAACTCACTTAAGACAGAAAAAATAATTTTAAAAGTTCAAATTCATATACTTTCAAAGATTAAAAAATTTCCCATAATTGTGGTCTTCCTGGCAAGAATATCAGTTTATTGCTATGACAAGAGTGTCTTTACACTAGGTCCCCAGATTTTATTTGCCTAACATGCTAAGGTGCGGGATACGTCCTAAAGCTAAATCGATATAAGCAAATAATACTTTTTTACTATTTTTTTTTGTCGATGATATAACTATTTGGTCTTCCAAAGATCAGATTATATTTCCGATCAGATTCCAGATATATATTCAAAGTTTAAGCTGATTTCAACGCTTAAAAAAAAATTGTTCGATTCCCACTCGGGAGAATCATTTATTATTTTCATTTCATCACTCCTACACCTACTTTCTTAAAGTAAGGTGCTTTTTGCGGCAAACAGCGTAAAAAAATATTGTATTATTTTCAGACATGAACGGCAGTGTAAATTTTTAAATTGTATGAATTTATATGCATCAATACTTTTTTTTTGCCGTGTGATCCCGGCCTAAAATAGGATCACCCTGGTACTGTCGGTGTCGTAAGAGGTGAATAACGTACACACGGTAGCCTCTCTCTGCCTCTCGATTACATCAACATTTGCCAATTCTCAGTACTATTATGTGTCTTTTACAGTTTCTATGACTATTATATTTATAACGTTAACATTATTACACACACACGGATTGTCACACATTTTGGAGAGATATTTCGATCAACAATCTCAAGCAACAAACATTTGGTACAGAACAATTCAAGCAGAACCTTCCAAATCGTGGATTTATAATGTTTGCCTATATAGAAAAGATTGTGTGACATGTTTAAGGCTTACGTCTGGATACATTTTGTCAAATAAATTCGCATTCGATAATATATAATAAATAATAAAAAATAGATTCTTCTAATTGTATATGTAATGTTATAATTTTAGTTTTAGCGGTACCAGACTCTGGATTAGCCAAGAAATTATTTTATTTAGTTCAGAATAGGGAAGATTAACTGTAAATAAATAAAAACAATTAACTGTAATATTACTTAGAATGTGAAACAAAAAGAGCGGCATGGTCGTTGTGATGATAAAGCTCTTAGACAAACAAAAAAAAAAGAGTACGTAGCCTTAAGTATGGTATAATTATTGGAAGGTTTCCTTGTTGAAGAGCTAGACTCTTCGAAAGTAAGCGGCAAACAATTTTATGACATTGATGCGTTGAATGAAATGAAACAAACTGAGAAACTTAGCGAGATAAAAAAGATTTATAACTAAGATAATATAACTATGTAAAACCTGCCATGTTAACATTTTTAAAGACTCAATGTAATTAAATATTGATCATCGCAACAAGCTTTTATAATCCTATTAATTTTGTATAATAAGGTTATAAGTTAATAGATAAAATTTAAAAGGAAAAAATATTTTCTTCATTTTAGACTATTAGATTAAAGAACTACTAAAAAAATATCTTTTAAAATTCTCAATTAACCGCCTTTGTAACCAAAAATACTTGTTAACTTTAAATTAATTTTGCCGTCGTTCGAACCTTTTGGCTTTTGTTGTGGGCTTGCGGTCACGATCTTTAGATTTGCTTTTAATCTTGTTTTTGTGATGTACTTTTAAATTCATCTAAAATTATTCGCTTTTGGTTAAAATTATTTGCTTTTAGATGCTATTAGAGGCCGCCGAAATGAATATTAAAATAAAATAATAGAAAAATAAATAAATTAGCTTCAAACTATATCCCGCGCACAGCAGGGTAGGCAGAAGGAAGCTAGTGTTAACACATTCCGTTTCCCACTTTTGTTAAACTTATTACAACTTACAACTTAACACATAATAAACATGATAAAAACTATATAACCCAAAAAAAAAATAATTAAAAAACAGAACTGAAATCAAACTTATGTTCAACATATTCTCATCCAAAATTTTAAACTGAAATCCAAGCTCTTAAAAGTATACATTTATAAAGCATTATGGATGTAGAACACAATGTACTATTATAGAATACTTGTTGACTTGCTATATTTACCTATTATTATTAATAGTCTGTAATATCCCTTAGCAAACGTGCTATGGCAACACTGCTCTTTAATAGGCAGCTATGTTGTAAAGAAATGTATAAAAGACGTTACATTGTTAATTTGAGGTAATTTGCTATTTTGGGCTAGTGTTTGTGCAGTTTGAAGGGGCCGCTCAAGCCTACTCCTGTGGTTGCGAGTTCCCAGCACTGCCCCAAGCTCATCAGTATTTGTGTATTTTGTGGTTTTAAAATGTTGTTAAATAAAGTAATTTTTACGAACTGCAAAATTTGTTCACATCATCCAACACCGAAGACAACATACTTATATATAAATTAAATTTAATTTTAATTGTTTCCTTTTCCCTGATCTGATAGACATAACGAGGCCTTGAGTTCCACTACTCCGAATTCTAATTCTCTGTGTCTATCCGTGTGATTCTGATATCTGTATGATTTGCAGTAAAAGCGTGAAGCTGCTTTCACTATAGAATAATCCTGAAAATAGCCTAATCTCTACGTAAATTACACATTAGCCGGTTGCTGGATGCACCTGGGCGCTAAAAACTCAATTAGCTATTTGCTTTGCATCTAGAATACATTTTGCTGAAATTAACAGATTTTATGCTGCTATCACAGCGATATGGTTGGGTATAGCGACCTAAATTTACGCATTTAACAGTTTATTTTTTGTTCCACGCTGTATCCCATACGTAACAGCGTAGACAGACAGTAGTTCAAATATAAAATAATTATCAATTAAGTATTACATTTTTGAACTTTTACAAATTTAAAAGGCAGAGGAACACGGTTTTGAGTTTTGAACGGTTTGAACACGGTTTATTGAGGCTGGTCGTGGCGCAGTGGTACAAATTGTGCTGCACAATCGACTGGTTGCAGGTTCGATTCCCACTCGAGGAAAGAAAATATTTAATTATGTTTTCATTTCTTCGCTCTGGTGAAGTCAGCCGTGTGGTCCCGGCATAGAATAGGATCACCCTGGTACTGTCGGTGTCGTAAGGGGCGACTAAAGTACGAGTGGTAGAGTCACGTCGCCAGTAATGGCAACACGCATGGGCAGACACAACCGGATTTAAAACCACCCCCGACATTTAAAACCGGCGTGAAGTAGTGGCTCTTGCCACTGCGTTTCGCATTAGGTAATGCCGGGCCCCGGTGCCCTTCATCTCCACCTTAAAGGCTGGCAACGCACCTGTGGCTCCTCTGGTGTTGCAGGGGGTCGTGGGCGGCGGTGATCACTTACCATCAGGTGACCCGAACGCTTGTTTGCCTTGTCCTCTCCCATAAAAAAAAAATAATAATAAATAAATAAATTTAAAAAAAAAAACACATGTGTTGTAGAACTACAACGTAGTGAAAGATTTTCCCTTTTAATTATTTGCTGTATCCCACATGTAACAGAGTGACCAGAAGGAACCTGGGAACCTAGTATTAAGACGTTTAACCACCATCCACTGTCTAGGCATTGTTAATATGTAAATTTAAATAAAAAGATATACTAACAAATAACCATTACAATGCAGATGTACATTTCTAAACTGCAGTGTCATTAAAAACCGTCAAGCGTTACATACTATATAGGCCATTTAAAAGAAAAGCGTCACGAGTCATATCGAAAACTATAAATTTTAACCGCAAAAGTAATAAAACTCGCTAGGTTTTTTTTAAAATAGATTATATGTGTTTTTTTCTTCTTTATCTATGACAAAATGTTTCTAGGCCATCCTAGCGTATCGCTTCACCGATGATGGCTGGTGTGACTTCCACTCGGAGAAATGAATTGCTTACATCTCCACGTTCTGATAGACGAAGTGCGTCGATAGGAAGAAGTAATACTACTATAATGATTTTTTTATTCTATTTGTAATATTCTACTATCATCCCGCCTACTACCAACTTATTTCTTATATTAGTATAAGTCATGTTCATAAGTCATAAAAAATGCAAAATTTGAGAACAGTGGGTATAATGTAAAAGCATAGAACGAATAGTAATCTAATAAAGAAAACTAACACCGCAAGGGAGCACAAGCGTCCACGTGCCGACAAAATTAATGTAATTTACATACGTAGTGAACCCCGCTAAGGTAGCTGGAAAAGACAATTTTTGGCTATTTTAGAATTTTTTCTCATATAATTTTAGTAGTTTTGGTATATTTTATGCAATTTAATGCTTGATTTCTGTCTATCCTGAACCTGGGATGAAGCATAAAGATGAAAAAACTGCTATGCGGGGCAGAGTCAAGTCGCATTTCTGTCATAAAAAATTATATCTATAATTTTTTTAAATCCTAGCAGCTGGCACAGGAAGCTTTTGCAACTTAGTCGACTGCTTAATTTAAAAATAAAATTCCATTGATTTCGTTTTGTACTTAGACACTGGAGATCAATACGGCATGCTTTTTTAACATCAAAACACAACTCGTTTTTGAAATATTACGGAAAAAGGGATAATATCCCGAATTCAGGAGAAATTGAAGAACTCAGTAGATCTGTACTGAGTTTTTCAACATCTTCATCGAATCGAATTTGCCCTTTATTAGAGTCGTGTGGCGGTACTGGAAATAAAATGTATACAATCATTCCCCTGGGTTGTTATCGAATCCACAGCCATAGATTTTACAGTCAAACACCAGATAATAATGAATAAAGACATCATGCTCATTTCTAAACTAAAAGAACATTATAATAATAATTAAGTAGCCTACAAATGATACAACATTCTATACTGTGAACGCAAACAACGTGCCACATAACTTTGTTTATTTATCATCACATATCTATGAATGGGTTAACACTAGCAATTGATGTTAGCCTTTCGTGAGCGTAGCTTCAGGACACTCCGTCTCCCAAGCGCCGGCCAATTTTCATAATTGTTTATAATATTCTTTACATTAATCCTCTTTGATTTAAATACGAGACAACAAGATCAAAGGCACCATAAATAAAATCCAATAAACTTTACGCTATATACCGCACACAATAGGGTAGGTAGAGGGAACCTAGTGTTAGGACACTCCGCTCCCCACTTTCTGCCGAATTTTCGAGGCATTGCATGTTGAAAGACGGAACTCAACGCCGTGCAATGCCTCGTCACCAGAACGAATATATGAAAATATAAATCAATGAACTAACGTTCATATAAATAAATAATAGAATATATTATGTTTCGTTGGTTTATTAGAGCATTAAAAACAAAAAATACTAACATGCACTTTTACTTAAATGTTATTCTATTATTAATTAATAATCAAATCCATCGTAATAAGTTAAAGGATTTTTTTTTTGTATGGAGATTGATTATCTTTAGAATTGTCTTTATTAGATTATATTTAGAACAGAAATCAAAAATATAAAACTATAATATATATTAGCCACTTAAATTATAAAGAACAACAACAAAAAAACTAATTGAAAGGGATAAATTCACGGAAAATAATTAAAATTATATTTAGATAATGGAAATTTACGAGAAATTATTACACTACCTGCGGAGATGGGTCTCACGTACCCTTTTCAACTTTGTGCTCGTAAGCTACTACAGCTGTTGTGCGCTTAAAGTGTTACCTTTGACTGATAACACCACGTCAACTCTAGCTGCAGAGAAAACGGGAATAATACACTTATCCAAATACAATATATTATTTTCTTCTTCGACATCAAAGTTATATTAACATGTAACTACATGCTATTTTAGTATTAATACTAGTTTCGAAGGAGATGATAGCGGTGACATGGTTAACTTAATAATAATTTCTGAGAACAAAAAATTGGACAGACTTGTATGATTTGATATATCTTACAGCTTTCTTCTTTTAACATACTTATCTATATAAAAATAATTTCTGAACTCGACCTAATAGTAACGCGATCATCTAAATAAATTCGTCAGCTCTTTAACATATTATATATATATTAATAAATATTAAAAAAAAATATTATGAATATAAAATATGTAAAATGAAAAAATATATAAATCAAACCATTTGTAACTCTAATACTTGATTAGCGCGTTTCCATTTTTGCCATCGCTTTTTAAAATGCTCCACAGACTTTTTGTTAAACAAAACTACAAACGTATGGAGAACAAGTCTAAAGTTAAATAAATAATCAAAGACGAGTAAGAGAGGTACCACGAGGCTTATCGACGTTATTATATCACACAGAATTGCAATTCCAACTAACGAAAGGGCGCGTGTGCCTCCCGTTCGAGATATTTTCTTCCCGCAACACGAAACAACCGAGCACATTACTTTAAACACCACCATCATATTCAAAAACATTAAGAAATAAGCTCCAGCGACCACAGGTTCCATATAATACCCACTTCCTTTCAATTCGAAAATATTTGGTATAATAAATTTGTATATAATCAAAACGGTCGCTAATGTCCCGTAACTGAACGCCGTAGCCTTCCTTTTTCCGTAACTAATTTCTCCTGTCACACGTAACACCAATCTGGTATACGCCAAGAGAGACGCGCAAAGCGTCCAACACATGCTCGCATAAAGTAAGACGAAAGAAAATTCATAAACTGGTACCGCCCAATTCAAATAGATAATACATAAATGAAGAGTTCCGATGATTATCTGATGAATGTTTATAAAGTTGTGCAGTGATCGCCACTTCGAATCCGCGGTCCACACTATAACTAAAACAATCGAGCATAATATTGATAAAATCACAGCAACGACGGCTGACTGGTCGGTCATTTTAAAAACACTGCTGATAATTAAAATTGCTCATTAGGTTTATTTTTTTTTTTTTTATAATTAATTTGTGCTTATCGATTGATAAATTTGTATTAAAAAGCGACTTGATTTTAAATGAATGTGTTCTGTTAATTTTATAAGAAGAATTTGTTCGAATAAGCTTTTTTTTAGAAATATAAGCTAAGCACTAAAGTAATTAACTTATACATTATTTTTTTGTGATTTTTCACAGGTTTGATAAAAAAACAGGACATTACAACTAGTTAATTATTATTTCTAATTATTGTGAAGTAATAGTAGTCACGAAAGGCAAAATTTGCATGCAGGCTACGTGTTATATACAAACAATTTATGGCTCTCCAATCACGTATTCGACGAACTACGACCGTCATAAACGACATAACTCCGACAACGTATTGGGCCACCGAGACAATTGATTTTGATTTGAACTTGTGTCAACCATTGTTTTTCCTGTTTTTGCGGGATAGATCAACATAACGTTTTTAGGGTTCTGAACCTCAAATTAAAAACAGGTGACCTACCTGTACGCTTCTTTGCCTGGCATTTTCCATAAAAAATATACTATTTAATATTTTCATTTCCTCTTTCTGAAAACGAGCCGCGCCACGCGGCGTTGAGGTCTATCACTCAATACGCAATGCTTCGATTCGATTTGGCGGGAAGTGGGAGGTGGAGAGTGGAGAGTCACATGAACTATAGGTTCCCAGGTTCCCTTTGCTTATCCTACTATGAGCAGGATAAAGCGGGAAGCAAGATAAAGATAAAAGAAATTGTCAGGTATTATAAAACGCGAACACAACTAACTTAATTATATTCTTCTAAAGAATACAAACTCAATCTTTGGCTCTTGAATTCAAAAGAATGAAAAAAATAAATTAAGAAGAGGCGACTCGACAATTACAAAAGTATGGAGCCTTAATTATATTAACAATCACCCCAGTAGTTTTATTATTTTAACTGAAAGATGAAGCTTTTCTTGTTAATTGCTTACCTTCTACATAATTGTGTTTATTACTTTTATTACAATTTTGCTGACTTCCAGTATAATAGGATGTGAGAAAGCGCCATTATGGAAATTATGATATATTTTTTGCCAAATTTGTTTGACTCACTGCTTTGTTTTTTTTTATACCTTTTTTATTAAATTAAATAAATTTAATAAAAAGGTATAAAATTTGAATTTGGATCTTCGTTTGAAAAGGTATTTTTTTTTATCAAATTTTTATACAGATGTGTTAGTATAATAGAAAAATATTTTGGAAAACGGATTTTTACATCGCTGGACTCTGAACCCACGCCTCTTGGACACTATGACGTATATAAATATCACGCTAATCGTTGGCGAAATTCCTATATTACTCCTTATACTCCTTGTTAGTTAAATTTTTATCGTCTTTTGAAAATATCTGTATAAATAAAACTATATCTCTTTCTGTATTACAGCATGCGACAGTGCTTTTAATCACTCTACCATATAAAAATACTTACATCTCCTTTTACCTTATAAAAGATATCGAAGTGTATAAAAAATAAATGTAGGCCACAAAATATTATATACATATACAATAAATAGGAAAGAAAAATCAAAGTTGCTTGACCTAATAAATACCTAATCTTGTAGGCACCCGTCAAGTTCAAGTTTGAATTAAAATTCCGAAAGGGTTCTCGTTAATAATATTCACTTAATCACCAAGGACATAGAAATTGGTATAGAATGCGTTCTTTCATATGAGCATTTTAACATTTGAATATAAACTTTAATTTATTGCCAGCTTAGATAAAAACCTAGGCAGAAAAATGTATGCTGTGTCTTATTATTTCTTCCTAATATGATTATATATTAAGTCTTAAATACTATTTATTTTATATATATCGCAGTTATTAAATTAATTATTTTTTTTAGATCTCACTATTTATTTAATTATAAAGTAGTAGTGTTTAAAATATATCTTTACTCGTTAACAAAAAAATATATTTTATATAAAAAAATATCTAAACCAATTAAAATGTGTTCCCCTCCCTGATCCCTTATTAAAAGGGATCCCTAAAACCTCAATTCAAGCCGCTGAGTCACCGGAACGTGAGGTAAAGTTCGTACGTGCTAAAAGGGACATTCAATCTTATATTAGGGCAGAAGTATCTACGTTGTGTACGTTGTGATGCTGTAGTGGCCCACTTGTGAAGTACAAGCGGTGGCTTTAAGCTTAAATTCTATTTTACGTTTGGTATAACAATTAATTTACAATCCATTAATAAGTATTCTATAATAAGTATTGCAGAATATATAAGCTTTATCTAAGGCTTTGCTCGCGTAGTTAAATGGGAATAGCTAAGAGTTGTGTATTCATATAGGAATCAGGATTAAACAAAGACTTCAGCTGCTTTATAATACTTGTATAGCTTTAATTGCACCGATTTGTTTGAAAATGCTTTGACAAATTCCTTTCGGATGCAGTTTCGATTGAACAACTTGCATCGCTTAGTCATTTGTTCCTGTCTGTCTCTCTAATTAAATATATTATACGAAATAAATAATTTATTTTTATAAAACCCGTCCATGTAGTACGCGGGTTGCTTTTGCTTTTGAAGTTGCATCTTTACGCTACATTATTTTCTTTTACTTTTTTATGAAGCAGTCCTTTAACATTTATTACAACTTTTTGTTTATTATATATTTTTTAAATGTATACTTTTAGTAGTAGTAGCAGTAAGTCACCACTCAACACGGAATGTCTCGAAGATTGGCTTTGCCACTGCGCCACAACGATGCCTCATAACGTTCCCAAATGATATTCGAATCCAGAACTTCTCACTGTGTAATGATCAATGTAAAAAATAATAATGGTGATTGCCGGCACAGTTGTAGCTTCTAATAAACACGAATTTCCTCGTTTTTAAACATAAATTCTAAAGGCAACAAGTAGCATATTATAAAGCAAACAAAAATATTTTGTAACATCGCTCCACAAAAAGGAACGACGAAAGCTCTATTGTTTCATTTAATTATGAAATTTTCTCACTTTAATAAAATCTGCATTCTACAGCTTTACCTAATAACCTTTTCATATTTATCAAGCTTCTAAAGTCGTATGAGAGTTTGCAATTTCGCAGTAATTAATCTAGAAATTTTCTTCAGTGTTACTTAGTAATAAAATATAGCGGACAATTAGTTTGAAACTAATTATAATGAGAAAATGACGTTAATTAAATCGTTTGTGTCGCGTTGAATGTTGGTTTATCCTTTGTATTCAATATTTGGAATGTTATTATAAATTCAGCATTTATTTTAACAAAATTCCTGTCTTAGATAAACTATTAACTAAAAAACAAAATCTTGCTTTTCTTAAATATTATCATATGATATTTTATGAGCCCTCTATGGTTTTAGTTGGTTGGTTTGATCGAAGCCATGGTTGACATTCGCGAACACAGTATTAATGATACTGGAAAAAGGTCTCGTAAAAACCATGAAGAGTCCTATGACAGTAGACAGTATTATGGTTTATAACGATAGGAAACGACGGAGTGCTCCGTCATCTCTGAAAAAACGACTTTACTTTCCCGTAAGCCAGATAAAGAACATCTCACTAAAATATAAGCCTTAATAGATAAAAGCATTTTTTTAAGGAGATCTTGTTGAATTATATTTTTCAGTAATCAGGTCCCTAATTGTTTTTTCTCAGTCTCACGTATTCTCTTACACATAACAACAGTAGGCAGAAAAAACCAAATCTAAAGACATTTCGTTGTCCACTTTCTTGCTGAATTCGAGACATCGACTCGTTGAATTCGCCGTCTCGATTTGTCTAACCAGAACCGAGCAATCACAATAATTATTGAACCTGCAACCATCCTGCGTCCAATAAGAGGTTGTCCTACTACATCGCAAATGTCAATTAAGCGTTTACTTATTCTTTTATAATTTATTAATTTAATTGCTTAATATTTTAAAACAATTCATGCTGATGCATACAAACGTGAGACTATGACGCGGCATTATGTCAACGAAGCTCTTGAAACGCGGAGCTTCTGAAGTTTTAAATAAAGTTGACTGAACTTTGTACATAATAGCTTATATATTATATTATGATATTGGTCGCTACTTTGTTCGCTTAGAAATTTCGTAAAATCTTCTATAAGTGATAAAGCGTCCGAAAAAGTCTCTCCACGTTCTCGGATAAGTCTGCTATTCTAGAACAAACGATGAAATAAATTTAATAAAACCATTGCTCCGAGAAGAGGTTGATTTCCATTCGGAACTATAATGATATTTAATTCCACTGTAAAATCGATGGTTGTGAATGTCAAACACGGACCCATGATGGCTTCAAAAGAGCATACATAATTATTTCTATGTTTTCGGAAAGTAAGGGATAAGGCGTGTAGTGTAGCTTACGCGTGTAAAGCCACAAGCACAATACTAGTATTTTATACATTTTAATTTCCCTTATTTAGTATTACTGGAAGATGCAGCAAGTATAACAAAACTAGACTCACAGAGATTAACGTATTATAAACTTGGCACTTGGCAGGAAGTTGCGAGACCTAGCATTTCTAAGCAGTATAAATATAAGCATAGTCTATTTTGGACTTTTACTTATGTCTATTTCCAGGTTAAATTATTATTTTATTATGGTTCTTCTTAATTCTAAATATTAACCACTAATTATGAATTTATTTTATGTCCTGAGTATTCTCACTATTCATACTATAAGTGCGATGCAAACGTATGCATCACACTTATACGCGTGTGAGTGATTCAATCATATTTGTGTAATATACACTTTTGTATAAAATTATATATATAAGATACACATAATTTTTTTTCAATCAAAGAGGCCTGTCGTGTAACAGGAGCACAAGCGTACTACTGTAAATGCGGTAAATGCGATAGGTAATATTTTCATTTCTACGCTCTGGTTTCTACTATTTCTACGTTTATTTTTTTTATAAAAGGCAAACGAGCGTACGGGTCACCTGATGATAACTGATCACCGCCGCACACGACCCCGTACAACACCAGAGGAGCTACAGGTGCGTTGCCGACCTTTGAGATGGAGATAGACGCGCTTTATTAAGGTACCCAAGTTAATTAAGCCACTCTACGGTTGCGTGACGTGTGGAGGGAAGTTTTTACGTATCCACATGGTATAGATGATTTTCAGTTGGTGAAGTACTATGCGCTTAGAAAATTGCGATTTGGTACGAAATGCCTCGAAGGTTTCCGGCAAAAAGTGAGGAAAAGTCCCCATGTTCCCTCTCTTTTTTATCTATCTAAAATCACGTATATTGATAATTTATTTTGCCTTTTTATTTACATTAGGGTGTGTACTTAGCGTATTTTTCTCATTCAAAACTCTAACCTTCTATAAGCTTTAAAATATACATGCATTCGCACTATAAACTTAATAAAAACAATTTGTTTATTCAATTGATCGAGACGTGAGCAATTTGTAGTTGAAAATAAATTTACTTTTGAATAACATGTACGTCCTATAATCAACCTTTGAATAACTTCAAAACTCGTTATTTTAAAAGTTATGCTATCGTGGCACATTAGAATAACCAAATCATTTAAAACGCAAAATTTGTAAATTCGATATTCATTGGAGGCCTGAATTATTATAATTTCTTCGCTCTTATGTAGGCCTCAGCTCTAGTGGTTTACTAGTAATCTTTGAATAGTTTTTTATTAAGAACTATCATCAGATCAGCTTGTTGACCAGCTATAGCCCACCCAGCTATAAATAACTACCAAGTTCTATGATGATATAATTGAGTCAAACTCAGTGTCTTAGATTTTATTACACAGTTACAAAGTTTCATATTTATAATAAAATGCAAGAAGTTAACGTTATCGTTATATATAAATAATCGTAAATTAACGTTTATTATTCAATTGTAAATGTAACTGAACACAAACGAACGTGAAGCTCATAAAGACGTCTAAACAAACGATGAATGTAACAAAAAGCAGATAAATTGATGGAAACTGTACATAAATACCTGTACGTATAGAAATGTACAATAGCGCAGTAAGGTTTACAAAAATATTAAATTTTATTAGATACTAGCAAACCGCTCGCGTCTTCGCCCGTTTGAACTTCATAATTCTTCGTCAATCTTCAATCTGCGTTACTTTCGTTTTCTAATAATAGTATATCCTTACATATGACATTAGTGTTTGGTATAAGAGACACAACAAATTAATTTTAAACAAAAAAAAACAAACCTCCTTCAAAAAATAAACTAAAAAGTATAAAATAAATTTACTTAACACAAAGCAACTACTTTGATTTAGTTAAACGAAAATAATTAAAGAAAGATTTTATAATTTTTAAGTCAATATTATATATAAAAATAACAATGAGTTCACCCACGGTTATCTATGAACTTATGTCATCTCATAGGTAGTTCCGTGACCACTTTACTAAAAATACCACTCGGACGAGACTCGATAAAAACTTGGAGTGCGGCTTGGTCTGCCCCACAGGAGTTAAATTTTTTCGCAACGCAGCAGTTGACACAGTTTTGCCGGTTTGCCTCACTCAATTCGTGAGGTAACCTTTCAAGCTTTTTAATTTTCCCAATTTACTTCAAGTGGATTTAAGCAGTTTTATCATTGTGATAAAACTGAGGGAGTGGTGTGCGTTGCATCCGCTTCTATAATAGCCTTCAATTATTCTTCGGTCTCCGTCGGTGCGTCTCCCGCCGTCCACGGTGCTTGTTCTCTCTGCAGGTCCAAATTTCCAGAGCAAAAACATTGGAACCAATAAAGCACTGTGTTTTCTTTTGCGACACGACCGCCACATATAGAATCATCATTAACCCTTCGAGCCATATCCGCAGCTCTGTTACCACGGTGGCACTTACTTGTAAAAAATGCGATATTTCATTATTTTTTTTCATTTTATAAATCGAGTGACGCAAACAGAAAAAAACAAAAGAAAAAAAAATTGTATTATAACTGTAACCTTGTGACTAAAAGATTTTAGCCATGTGGTCCCGGCTTAAAATAGGATCACCCTGGTACTGTCGGTGTCGTAAGAGGCGACTAAAGTACGTATGGTAGAGTCACGTTGCCAGTAATGGCAACACGCATGGGCAGACTCGACCGGATTTAATACCACCCCCGGCATCTTAAAAACCGGCGTGAAGTAGTGGCCCTTGCCACTGCGTTTCGCATTAGGTAATGCCGGGCTCCGGTGCCCTTCATCTCCACCTTAAAGGCTGGCAACGCACCTGTGGCTCTTCTGGTGTTGCATGAGGTCGTGGGCGGCGGTGATCACTTACCATCAGGTGACCCGAACGCTCGTTTGCCTTGTCCTCTCCCATAAAAAAAAAAAAAAACTAATAAAAAGCAGTTTCACAATTTTCACAAATATAGAGGGGGCATAGTGTTAAGACATTCCATTCTCTACAAGCAATATCTGGAAATGGAGTACCGGAGTGTTTTAACACTACATTTCCTCTGCCTACTCTCCTAACCACGGGAAGAACGTAAAGCTAAAAAAAGTCCTACTTAGTTAATATACGAATTTGACAAAACAAAATATCATTAATCAGCAAAAAATAAATATATAAAGGAAAGTAATTTTCAGTATAACGCTATCGGCAGAAGTAAGCCTGCGCCCGGAATTGATTAAACTTTTTCAATCACAGCTGTCAGGTGTTTCACGCAAAATATCTTTGGTCGAATATCGAATAACTGTTTGTCTTACTTCAAGATTCAAGATTATATTCTAATTTCTTATGAACAGCTTGTCTGTCCATCTCTTACGTACATATAATTTTGCTTCGTCTTTGCCGTATTTCTGTGATTTATTTTAAATTTCTGATTTCTGAAGATTGATTATTTCTTTTTGTAGTACGAGTATATGGTATTTATTTTGAGTTTTAAAAAGTTTATTTCCAATACATAGTTGTTATTTAATTGAACTTTGAATTAAACACGCAATGTTTTGAACATTGGAAATTGGGGAATGGAGTGCCTTAACACTATTTTTCCTCTGTCTATTCTTTTAGGGATGGTGTGTGGGTTACATCACATATAGAAGTGTAGACAGTAGAATAAAATTAGGAAATATAAATATTTACATGCAATGAAATTTTCATCAAGTAATCCCAGGATAGTCTCAATTTTACCTTAATGGTGTTTAGAATATTCCTATTAAATTTTATACTAAGCAAATTATATAGAGTAAGGCTAAGATATCGTAGAATGTCTCATAACAGAGCTCAGGTGTCCTATCGTTTATTAAAGTACACTTCAGCCTCACCAACACCCACTACCTACATTATTTAGACAAATTGTTATTTTTCCTATAAAAATATTTGTCGTATTTATTAACTTAAATAAACGTTAGTTATAAACATTATCAATATTAGTAGTACTAAATGGTATATTTATAGAGCGCCGTCGATTTCACCCGTTCAAAATATTTCGATGGAAAGTGGGTAAAATATTTGAGAATAATAGTTATGCCTCGCAATATTACCGTCACACTGTGCCGCAACGGCCCCATATCGAGATGTTTACATCTAATATTTAAATTTTAGGTTAAAACCTACTTCAAAGTATACGGAAATGCTTCTTGATTTGACCAAGAATTAGTGGCATGCAAATTACTTTGAGAAATAATGTCATCAACAGTCAATTGTTTTAAAATAGTTATTTTTTAATTAAGTAGAATTTAGTTCACAGCTGTTAAATAACTTCCGTTTATAATTGGAAGTGAGACGATACTAATCGCCATACGGCATTAGTGTTTTATTGCCTACTAGCGAACCCTGCGCGGATTCGTCCGCTTGATCTACGAATTTTTCTTAATTATACTTAAAAAAAAAACAAATTCTGGCAAAAAATTGCAGATTAATGTTTGTACTGTCAAAACTTCTACAGATTTTTTTGTCTCAGCAGTATGTATCAATTTGTAAATCGATTCGAACCTTAGTCCTTACGAGTTAGTATAACATTACACACAAAAATATGTATTAATAATAAAATAATTCATTTGCCTTGTATTCAGTGCCTATTATTTATCTATGCTATAAAAAACGTGCAATGCAAATGAAAGTTTAAATATACCTTAAAAAGATCCTATTAAAATTCTTTACATTCTTATCTGAGTATTAATTCGCCTTAAGTAAAAACGAAGGAGCAATGGTGAAGCAACATTAGCATTTTAAATTCTTGGCAACAAAATATAAAAGCTTATCGAATTAGCTTTTAGAGATAAAATTAACTATAAGCAAATAGTTTTCTATAAATGTTAATATAACAATGAAACTGTTTTTCTAGTTTTACGTAGGAAGTTCAAGAAATCTTCTAGTCAGCACTAGACGCTCACTCCTTATAACCGCTTTAGTTTCTGGAAGACATATCTCAGTACTCCCCTAGACTCCCCAAGTAAACATATGACATATATCATCTTTTTTGTGTGCATTTTGTATGTGATTAGTATTGAGTTCTTCCCGGGGACCTACAGTTATGAAATTTAGAATGAAGTGAGAAAAATAATATAATTTAAGAAAAATATCCGAAAAATCAAAATTTATAGGAATGTCATACAGAAAAAACATTCATACAGAACAAATTTACGTGTATCTGCTTTTATAAGTTTTACTTCTCGTTAAGCTACAAAAATTGGTACGGAACATTCGACGGGTGAGTCCGACTCGCATTTGACTAGATTTTTATATTTAAATTTAATTTCCATGGAAAAGACATTTCAACTCGAGCAAAACCAGGATACACTAAAAGTATTTAGTATTACATTATAATAGTTTGTTTTAACGAAGACGAGTTTAACGACTCGCTTGCTGAGTGGAATTAGCTTATCACTTAGAAAGGATTACTGTATACAGGGTTGTTTTCTTACTAACATAAAGTAATGAGAAAGATGTTTATTAAGACTCTGCTTAAATATATTTAGCTTTATTATTTTTTACATTACACACACACATACACACACATAATATAAAATATATATATATATATATATATATAGACAAGTCTAAATCATTTCTGAGATTCAATTTTTAATGGATACTTGTAACGATAAATTTCCAACTTTCTGATAAAGCCTCTTTTGTTAATTAACTTCTCTAATGACGCAACTTTCGAGAGCTCCCTGCCCTTGTCAAGTGTTGCGTTCGTATTTCTTTGTTAATTTGCATTGTGTAGACGTTTGACCTGCTTTATGTTTTATGATTAAGTCAAATAATTATGTTTAATTATATTTCAATTAATAACACAATTATTGAGATCAAAGCAAGTATCAGAGAACTGTTGGTAATAATTATTAAAAGAAAATAATTTTTATTGGATTTTCTTATTTCAAAATAGCTTAATTACGTATACACACTGATGATTTCATACACATTACTCACCTCAATATCTCTTTTTTACAATATAACCTCCTTCGTGGGTTCTCCATTTACCGTTAGTGAAGTGCTCAACTGGCACGCTCGGGAACATCAGTTTCAACTCGGGAGAAAAATATTTTAATTTCCTGAAAATATTTTTACTTCCATATGGGAGTCGAACCCAAAACCATCCCGCTTATAATCAGATGTTGTGCCACGACGGCCGTACTGTATAATTATATATTAATGTACATTAAACCCTCCCGTTACTCAATGACTGACAGCCAACGCAGGGGTGTCGGGGGATGTAACCAAAACAATAAAGTACCTACTTAATGCTCATTTATATTAGCTTATGCACAGAAAGTCAAAAATTAAGTATAAATAAAATAATTTTATAGATAATCAAAAGTTACATCATTTTTGGAATATTAAATAATTAACAGCGCACCGTTTAGACATTTTTTAGACTTGACTTCTAGACAAAAGCTCGCTAAACTGTTTACGCGAATAAAACGATAACATTTTTGCATTTTTTTTGTCTTATTATATTTCTTGTGAGCGAATTAAAACATTATGTCGTTGCAATAAGGTCTAAATTTGGTACTTATTATCTATTTCTTATATAATTTTAATATCAAAACCGTATTACGAGTGATTTTGTATGTATCTACCCACATTCCAGGTACGGCTTCATACGTCACGCTATGAGTTAGGTCTTCTTTATTTAGGTTTTAGCTTTGTATAGCTCTTTAGATCTCAAATGAAATAAATTAAACCTAGATCTAGTCTTTGTTTTCGAATAAAATTTCGATATAATGAGATGTAATTTTCAATTATAATCAAAGCTTCTTTGTGTATTGAAAACCGGAAAAATCCCAGAATTGAAAACGCGACAGATATGTAATTCAGTTAATTCATGGGAATCGAACCGACATCAGTCAGACGCGTCACGACGCCCTCAACATATATCTTATTAATTATTTGTTATAGTTTTATTTTATAAAATCTAAAAATTTCACCTACTCTGTTTACTCTGTTTACGATATTTTGTTCCTGTTTCCGCTCCAATAGTAAATTATTGTTATTTGTTAAGCAAGCAGCCGTGACTAGAATAAGCTGCCTTTAAATTGGACAAAAAATAACTAAGCCCCGGATTAAGTGCGCGATTAAATATTTCAAAAGTATATAAATTTTGTTTTGAATTTCTTGCCGTTATTTCCGGTGTATTTTCTTTTATATTATTTGGAATTATAAAAGTTTATGTTTGTATTTACTAACGTAATCGCTGAGGTAAAAAGTAAATTGTTGACGCTATCGTCAAATAATCTACTATCCTGAAATGAAAAGAATGTTATACGTCACTCTCGACCACAGTGGTACAGTGCTATAGCATAAAATGGTGAAATAAAAAAAAAAAGAATAAACACAAGGAAGTGAATATATTTTTATTGTTATTTTTTTAGTTTTAGACAGAACGAACTTCAGTGTTAAGACACTCCTTTCCCCACTTTTCACCACCAATTGGAGTTATCGAGTATTAAGTGGTGCGACACTGAATTTAAAAATAAAAGAAATAAATATAATATAATAAATAATAAAATAATATAAACCAACCAACTCCCTACAATTTGGTATACAACACAACGATGCAATGATTAGTCGATCCGCGTCCGACGGGCATGAGCGTCTGCTAATTCATTTAACTCCTACGATCGAACCGTTGGCTTAACAATGCTGTGAAAACTAACAATTAAAGGGTTTTCGAGTTTATTCATTTATTTATTTCGAAAATAATTATTTTCATTTCTCTTGTTTCCCTGCAATGGCAAGACAACGTTGAGTTCGACAACGAATGGTCTGCATAAAAATTTCCCACAGACGAAAAATGTTAGAAAAATTAAAAACTTTAAAAATAACTAACCTAACCTTACCTAATCTACACTTAAGATCCCCTAAATCTGTAGCTGCGGTGGCGTTTACTGCGGTGGCGTTGGCTTTATTTTTTAATTAAATGTATATAATAATATATTATGGTACATTTACCATACTAAAGATATATGTATATAAAGTAATTTAAATAAGCATTTAATATAAATTACCAGCGTAACATTCATTCTAATTACTTGCACGGCCGCAGACGGTTGACAGATGCACTCGTCGAGTTTTTAGTGACACTGATTACTCAGTGCGCGTTAAATACCACAGTATACTCGTAACTTACAGAAGTATTTACATACTATAATTTACTCTAGAAGCCGTGGTGGTCCAGCGGCACAGTGTCTGACTATTCGATTCGATTGACCATTTGGAGGAGTGAACTATTTTTGTTTTGTTTATAGACGGTAAGTAGGTTACGGAGTGTTGTGACTCTAGATTTTCTCTGTTTATCCCCTTACACTATAATTTATTTGGCATATCATACTACACAGACAGCACCTAGTGTCACTGCGTTCTACTACTGTGTACTTGAATTGAGTAAATTACATGTTGAGCTTACTTAGCTTGGAAATAAAAATAATTTATTTCCTAGAGTGAAAATCGAATCTATAACCATAGCATTGTCACATTTTATCGATGGCATCGCAGTATCCTAGTCTGTGTCAATATCCTCGATCAGTTCCCAGTCAAAACAAGAAGAAAACAAGGATTTATAATAATTATTTTCTCAATTTCTCTACAAAGATGTTTATACTACCCGCGCTACAGCTTTACTAAAGCTAATAAAAGCATAGCAGCTACTTGAAATCCATAAAATTGGGCCATAGCTTTTATTCTACCTTTAAAAAAGATTAACGACACTTAAATGTCACGTGGAATTCAAAGTCACAAAATGTATGCAGGTGAACGTGAATAAGCTGGAACGTAAACACTTGTATTTTCTGTTTGATGTTACGCTGTGTTTGTGTTGAAATGATTTTTAGAACAGCCTCATATCATCAGTAGTGTAATTGGTTAGATAGTGAGGTGGTTGAAGATTCGATTTTCTTACCAGAATTATTTCTACGACAAAAAGTGGCATTGGGTACCGCTACTCAGGCAAATGTCTCTGAAATTGAGTGACGTGTGGAGAACGGAGTATCTTAATAGTTTCCTCTGTTAACTCCACTAAGCGCGATAAGGCGTGAAATTGAAAAAATAAATTGCTTATGTGTTTCAGCTTCTTTTTTTACCACATTACTGGGCAGGCAGATACTACCTACTAAGTGTCAAGTTTTCGTTCTTAGAATAAATATTAAATCGACTGACAGTATTACGTTTTTCATCTCAATTCATTTTATTTCATTTTCATTATTTTATTTTATTCCCACTCACTGTGAGATTTTAGAGATATTGCGTGGCAGAACTCAACGCCGCGCTCAATTTATCAAAGTGGTAAAATAAATGTTAATTAAATATATTCATCTTTCCGAGTGGGGATCGAACCCACAGCCAGCGCGAACAATCAGAAATACTCCTACTAAGCCATAATGGCCTTAGTATTATTATAAAATTATAAAACACTTCGAGAAAGTAGACATAGGCCATTTTTATTCGTAATATACCTAGCATGAATATTGTAACAGTAACGCCGACGGCGAACCGTCAACAATAAAGTTTAATTTACACTTTTTTAGGCTACTCCGAATTTTTACATCATTTCTATTTTTAATACAAATTTAATTCTTTTTATTAAGACAACATTATTTTGTTCAAAGTTGTGTTTAAATTACCAAACGTACCTTACGTATGTGAATAAAATATTACATAGACTGGGCTCTGCGAAAACGGTTATTACAGTTTTTATATTGCAGTACTAAAATGTTATATTACTTAGGAAAGAAAAATATTTATTTAGATTTACATGTTGATTTATAAAAAAAACACATACACAATAATTTTGATTTCATATTGCAATATAAATTGTAAAAAAAAATCTCTTATAATACTTTTTTGTATAAGTACATCACATCACATTAACAGAACAGTTAACAATTTGGATAAATTAATATAAAATACATATTTGTAACTAATTCTATTTTGCGGAAGTGGCGCAACACAAAGTGCGGTGTTGAGTTATGCCATTCAACAGGCAATGCTTCAGGAACTCGGCGAAAAAGGCAGATAGAGGTGCTTAACGGGGAACGGAGTCTAACAGCCAGACGCTGTGCCACTCCGCCATGATGGTCTATATTATATTATATGTAGTTTTCGATCGACTATTTTTCTAAAAACACCAAAAAATAATAAGTAGACAATGATAGAAACCAAAAAAACCTCTTGATAAGAATTAACAATGTCTTAACATCGGGCTCTATGAATGCAGTATTTTATACGTTTTTATAATGTTCAGAAAAATAGAATGAATAGAAATACGTGTATCAATATGATTTCGGTCTTTACAGGAAAAATCACAACCACAAGTAACAGGATAGGCAAACCGAACTTAGAGTTGCGACACTCTGGTCCCACTTACCGCCCAATTTTCAGAACATTCCTTGTTGAGTGGCAAAACTCACCACTTGTTTCATTACTTGAATGATGAAAATACGCTTAATAACAATTATCTCGCCTTATAGGGCAAGATGTCGGCTTATAATATTTTCCAACTTCTTCAAAAACTGAAAATAATTTAATTAGAAAATTGCAAAAAAAAACACAAAGAAATCACTTGGCAAAAGATTATCTAGAACCTTATTACAAATAAAGGGTGAATTAACAATAAGACGTCGGTCTCTACAAAGGCTTAGCTGTACTGTACAAAATTCAGGCCACATTGGCGCGAGCCTGCGCCGAGTCAACACGTCTCCGGTACAAGTCGATCGATCCGCCGACTAGTCGGGCGACGAGTTCGTTCAGTGACTTTTTTGTGAAACTAAAATGTCCAATTCAATTGTGCTTTGTGGATTTTAAATGGAAAAAGTAAGTTTTCTATTTATTAGTTAAGATAAGATTTTCTATTAAATATCTATCTATATTGATGTATTGAAAGATTGATGATAATTTAATTATTGGATTTATTGTGTGGGCAATCTGAATTGAACACGTGGTTGGGAAAGTACAGTGAATTAACAGTTGTATAATATTTCTTTTAGATTTAAGCTGATTTTATTTATTTCCTAATTAATTATTAAACTATTTTGTATTTTACAAAAAATAAAGTGTATTAATATTTGTAATAAAATAATTCTTAATTAAAGTTGAAGAGCTCAATCTAACTCGGGGGAATGAAATATTTAATATTTTCATGTTTTCTTTCTGATAACGAAGTAAAGGTCGGCGTTGAGTTCCGCCACTCGACAAGGACTCGTCTTCGACGGAAATTGAGGAACGGATGTGTCTTTCCTAATGGAATGTCTATCCTTATCCTTTTAATACTTTCTAGTATCGTGAATTTAACAGAATAAGTGTCGAATTTAAGCATAGAGCATTTTAAATATGGGGAATACAATGCGTATGAATCTGCTTCTTACCAAAAATTCGCAATCTAAACTAACCTTTGTCTTATTGAGTTACAAAATATTTTTTTAATATAAAAAAGTAATGATATGTTATATAGGTGTGGATCATGTTTTAAGTATTAGGGTAGCAAAGCGGTGTCGTTAAAAAAAGAGTTTTTTAAATCATAAGTACAAGCGAAACGAGGTATATATTTATATATTTGTTAGCTTCACACTGTATCCTGCGTATAGATTGGTAGACAGTGAGTACCTAGGATAGTTCTTAGCCCATATAGCCCACAGTCCATGGGAACTTAATTTTAAGGCATTTCTTTCACTTTCTGCCAATTTTCGAGACATAGTGTGTTGAAAGGAACGTGACGCTGTTTTTTGTTTTGTTTAACCTCGTAGCCAACGAACTTACAAAGGTCACGCTTATAGCCCGACATTGTGCTGTTATGCCAATATAGTCATAGTATATTTATGATTTATTGTAAACACTAAATTTCTTTTTACTTATTTAATAAACCAAATTTTATTATTTAACAAAATATCTTATCTACAAATATTGTACAGATATGATATGATAATAAAAAAGAAAAAAAAAATCTAAAATTCTGTAAAGAAACTAGGTCCACTTTAAAAAGCTGAAAGTCCACTCAATGCTAAGTCGTAATTAGCGCATCCCTTTGGAGAGATTACGCGCGTAATAGAGCTGGAACTGTTACAAAAATATGTGTAGAGGGCGGTATATTTGGTTGTCTGATGCAAAGTTTTGCGTTCCACTTTGAGCACATTTTGGCTAGAATCAGCTACCTAATCAACGCGACCCACTGCTGTGACACTACATTTTTTTTTTTTAAATATTTGCCCACTGAAATCTTAGTATAAAAAAATTATTACTTTTATATGATAGTAAAAATAAAAATCAGTGTTAAGACACTCCTCTTCCCACTTTACGCTAAATTCTGAAAAACTCAACATCGCGTTTTGCTTGGACACCAGAGCGAATTTTTAAATAAATATTTTATTTCCTCGTGTGGGGAAACCATCTCAAATCAGTTATACAGTGTTCCCTTATCTATATAGAAACGGACAGCTGCAACACCCCAACTAGTTCTAGCACCGCTGCTATATCTGTAACTGTACATAACACTTTAAAATTAAGCATTTACACAGTAAGGGTCACTTCCTTTATAGTGAAAAGGTTTGATCATTAATTCCCCCAACTGATAGTGACAGCCGACGTAATAATAAGACTATTATCACGTTACAAACCGACGCCAGAATTAACTGCGACGTCAAATATTAGCTGATCCCAAAATTATCTAGCCCCTGCCACTAAATTTAAGGGCACGCTTGGAAAATGACTTTAATTAAAATCAACTTTACGAACAAATGGGTAAATGTAACTCGAATTGGTAATAAATAAAACCTTTTGACCAAAGAAATTCATTGAACCTTCGTAATAAACGGAGTTATTGGATGTATTAGATAGAAACATCTGGAAACGAGTTCAGGGTCGCAGTAAAGTCAGATCAGGGGTACATGTGGTCCGGGGCCCTTGGCAGGCTACTGCCGAATGTCGGATGCCTGGTTTCACCATGCCGGCAACTTTATATCGGCATGTTGAGATCCATGGCTCTGTATGGTGCTCCTGTGCGGGCGGATTCTCTCACCGCTTGTAATAAGACCCAAGAAGGCGTTATGCGCATCTTCAATTCCCCCTACCCTAGAGGAGCTACTGTGAGGGGGTCAGGGTGATCCTCCTGCAAGCCTTCCACCGAGGCGTCTTAGTAGCATGCGCAGGCGATCCTACGGCGTCTCGTATTTGTGGAGAGGGTTTCCGTTGGGTTTTAGTGGGTAGGATCAGATTCACCGGTGAGTCCCACAGTATCGCTTGCCGTACGGATTACCATGCGTGCGGGCGATCTGCGTAAATGCACTTATTTCCCAGCGACAAAAAAAAGGGGTACATGTGGTTTTAATTACATTTATTTACCTTCCTAAATAAAAAAAAAGGTAAAGAGTAATTATTCACTTTTTTCTTTTCTGTTGATCAAATAACAATAAAATGAAGAATGACGAATATATTATAAAAATGACTGGCTTATCAAATGTTATAAAATTTTACTTTATTACACCCAGAATATTTTTAGCTTCAAGCTGCTAGTATATTAGAAGAAATTTAATGTTAAGACACTGGGGAAACGCCTAACAAACCGCTCAATTTTCAAGACTTTGCGAGTTAAGTCGCAGTTCAATGCCGCGCTTTGCATGGCATGACAAGGAATGCAAATAATTCATTCATCGAATGGGAGTTGAACCCACAACCGCCGCTTTTACAATCAGATTGTTTTTCACGTACCAAAACGATGAATGGTCAGTATCAAAAGTAATTGGTAATATTATGTTTATAATGTTAAAAATGTAAATGAAACTTTAGAATATTCTGAAGCAAAATAGTAGCTTAAAATTTTTCAACAATAATTTCTAAATATTTTAAACTTCTAGGTGCTTGACTTCTTCAAATTTCAAGGGACGTGAGCGCTCTCACTTTTTCGCATTTTCAGCTTGAAAATGTGAAATTTAAATCTTATCAAGGTTTTGGCAACTTAGGTACGACTCATGGCATCTAGACATGTTTTTTTTATCGTCATGTTATCCTGTATATAGCAGGATAGGCAGAGAATAAGTTAAGACACTGCGTTTTTCACTTTTGGTTTGATCAATAAACAAAAAAATCAATTGATCATTTACAGTCATGTCACTAAGTTCTCTGCACTTAATCCGAAAAATGTTAAACTGTCATATAAATATAAATAATTTTCGAACTCGTTACCGTCACGGACGTGCAGATACAACTCCACTGTGCCATATAGCGTTAATAAACATTAATCTGTCAATGTATAAAATGTGTATGTCACAGTACACACGCCTAGTGAACCTTTAAATCGAATGAAACGGGGTGAAGCAATTATTTTTTAATTGCTCTGAGATTGATGCTTCTATAAACAGTTTTTGGTTAAAATTTACATTGCATTTTATAAAGTATAGCCAAATTAGTTCAACTACGCTACCGTTTGGTATTTTTGAAGTAAATGGCGGAAAATATATTTTTTACGTTCTTATTTCACCTGAAATAAATGGTTGAACAGAATATATTTTTTTTTAAAGTAAAATATATTATTTTTTAAAGTAAAATATATGTTTCACTATCGGTTTTTTAATATATGTTTCTGTCTGTGATTTGAAATAACCGTGTTTTTTTTTTCATATATATATCGTCGTGTAAATAATTGTATTTGTGCATAAATATTGTATAAAAATTCATAAGTAGTAGTCTAAGCGAACAAAACCGCGCCCGTACCGGCGCGCGTAATAATCATCGCGTAATCTCAAGCAGGCAAAGCCGCGTCCGGGTCGCTAGTTAAAAAAAAGGAGGAACTTTAATGGAATTGAGTCAGCATTACGCACACAGCAGAGTAGGCAGAAGGAACTTCGTAATAAGACACTCCATTCCTCACTTTACGCCGAAGTTTTCGAGGCATTACATGTTGAGTGCCGGAACACAACGTCGGGCTTTTGTCGTGGTGTCAGAGCGAAGGAATAAAAATATTAATAAATAAAAATAATAATAATCCATTGGTCTTTGAGAACATAACATCGATGATAGATACTAGTAGAAGGATTCATGAAAAGTGAACATCATGTATGTGACGTAAAGGGGAAAGTATATAGATATTGACGAGGCGAAAGAAGTATGCCCGCTGAGGGGCCCGCTATATATAGCGTGACGCAAAATAAAAAGATATGCAAAATAAAAACAAATAAATTAATAAATCAATAAAAAAAAAGTATGAAATTAAACCTTATAAAAGAGCTAATAATAATACTATGGGAAGATTCAAATATGCAACTGTCATGCGCAAACACTATCTAACTTCCCGAAGTAAATTTCTCAACCGTCCGACTGTCCGACGATGCAAATTGAGCGTCTATAGTTTTGTTCTACACTATTGTATTATAAAATAAAACTATAGATAAAACGCTCGCGTTGATTTTGTGTTCTAAAAAAATATTGTAGTTGTTTAAATATATAGATATTCGTATGTAATTAAGCTTTATTTATTGTATAATTTTATTTAGACAAATTAATACAACAACACTTCGTTCCGTTGTCTGAGTCCCTCTTAACTGGGAACAAGACTGTTAAGACACTCCGTTTCTATTAGGCTCTTTTCCATTTCATAGTCATAGCTACTACGCCTGATCACATGATATGATTAAAAAAATGAAGAAACGAATCATTATAAATATTTTATTTTTTTTCATTACTAGAAAAAAAAATCTGTCATTCAACACACAATATCTCAATAACTCGGCGGATAGAAGATAATAGAGTATCTAAACACTAGATTCTCTCCGCTTACCCCAATGAAGGAAAAAGATTGTTGCTGTTTTTTTTTCTGTTTGCGGATGTTAACGTTGTTAATGTTAATGTTAATGTTGTTGTTGAAATATTTCAAATATTCAAATTAAAATATATATTTCTTTGATTGGGTATCGAACCCACAACCTGTTACATTTAAAATCGTGTCGTTTCTAGTAGGTAAACAACAGTTATTCTTTATATTGGAAAGTACTAATTGCTTACTATCCACTGTACCACAGTGATACATAAATACAGTCTAATCTAATAAAATTCTAGGAAATAACGACGATGTAAAAGTTGAAATAACTCATCATAGCTGAAAGTCAAATGATTAATGGGTTTTAAATTATATTTGTTCATTTATAAAAGTTTTGAACGAAAAGTTGTAATAGCTAAGTGTAAAGGTCGTGTAGACGCTAATGCTAATTATTCCTAGTGATAATTTATCATATTTTTTTCTGTATTTTCACGTTTTAGAGGCTGTCGTGGCATAGTAAAACAGTCTGAAATAAGCGTGATAGCTGTCAATTTGATTTAGGTACAGACCTACATTGAAGCTGAATGCGGGACACAGCGTGAAAAGATAAAAACGCTTTACGTCTGGTAGAAGGCATCTAGTACTAATACAATCCATTCTCTACTTTTGTAGGAATCGAGCCCACGACTATCACGTATACTGACTGCTCTACGATTACCTCTTTCTATATACATCGGGTTAATTTGGATACATCTTTGAAAACAACTTTAGTTCATGAATCTACGTACTTAATAAATATCTTAGTACTTAATAAGAAGAATTGAACATCGATTATTTGAATTTTGGAATCGAATAGTTTCGGAATATCATTCAGTTACATAAATCTAGAATGCATTAAAACTTTATCCTCATTGTTACACTTAAATAAGAATAACAGCAGATTTCTATGATCAAGTTATTAAAAAGCTTTTTGTTTTTTTTTATAAAAACTTAAAAAAAATATTACATAAATACAAAAACTATATTAACGCCTTTTGACGCACACCACAGACAGAGAATATATTTGGTTAAAACGATCCGTTTCTCCTTTTTCTTAGAATATTATGCTTTGTAGTGCTCCTACAATTAACACCGCACTATGCAGAAAAACTTAACTAATTTAATGCCCCGAGTTGAAATCAGCATCAACACCATCACGCTTACAGCAATCTATATTGCGCCAGGATGGCCTCATTTTTTTAACCTTGTATTGCTTTACGCTGTATCCCATATCATAGCAGGGTAGGCAGCGGGAATCTGGGAACCCCTGCGTCACGACTTGCCTAAGATATTGTCTGTATCTTATTATACGCTCCAAGTGGACAAAACAATAGTTCGAGTTAAGTTATTTGCTATTTCTCAGTACTAAGTTTCCATTTTACGCTTCGCTAATAACGTCCTAGACCAGTCCACTCCAGCTCAGGGGCTGCAACATGACAGATCACAGACTGTAGTTACGCTTTGCGATCCTTAATTAATTATCTTGTGTTTTACAGTTTTTGTTTTACTTTTTATTTTTACTATCTATTCTATTTTAAATTAGTATTATTGAGGTTGCTCTGGCCACAGCGATTGTTGTTGATTCGATACCCACTTGGAGAATTAAGTATTTTCATTTCGTCACTCTGGTAATAAAATAATGCACTGCTTAGCGAGATAGAGCGGTAAACTAAAAAAAAAACAGAATTTTGATTATTAGAAGCTTCTTTATTAAGGAAGGCAAAGGGAACCTATGTTAAAAACGTTCCGTTCTCTGCTTTCCAACCTTTGAGTGGCGAAACTTGACGACACGCTTTGTTTTACCCGATCGGAAATGAAACCGAACGGTGATCGGACATACGACCATCACACATTTGCAGTCGATTACATTAATTACTATATGTCGTCGTGGCGCAGGAGCACAAGGGTGTGACTGTAACGCGGCGGATGTGAGTTCGATCCCCACTTGAGGGAAAAAGTTATTATTCATTAATATCGTAATTCTTCGTTCCGGCACCAAAGCAAAAACCCGGCGTTGAGTTCCGCCACTCAACATGCAATGCCTCGAAATTTTTCGACGGAAGGGGAGGAATGGAGTCTTTACTCTGCTGTGTACAGGATACAGTGTGAAGCATTATCTAGAGGTAATAATGCCAAAACTTGCATGAAAATAAAACTAAGTCATTGTTTCGAAATACTATTAAGGAAATGCCAGTTAGTATCGCGACGTGTTGTTTAGACTTTACGGAACAGATTTAGACGCGGCCGCGTAGACAGTAATGTTTACAATGGAGCGTTTGTGAGAAATATTTTAGTTGTGGTTTAGAATGTTCATCATTTTATGTTATAAATACTTGTTATTGTGTAAAACTTGTTTTTGCTTACAACGGTAGTTTGATATAATAGATTTTTATTGTGCGCAGCGTAGAGAATCGGCGTATTGCCATTTCAATTTGGACAAAAGTGGAGAACGAAGTGTCTTAACACTAGGTTCTACCCTCTTAATTGTCCAGTTCAGAGATATAGGATAATATAGCTCGATTTTGATGTTATATCTCACCTATTTCTACTACATACTCGTACATAATTCGATTCCTATAAAATGATACAATAATATAGTTTATAAAAACACAGACAAAAAAATATATTTTGTATAATTTGGCTATAATATAACCACAAGCTTAAACAGGCAAAGCCGCGATTGGGTCGCTAGTTTGTTATGTTAATACCGATTATTTTACATAATTAATTTGTGCTTTCAATAGAAGGCAAAAAAGTAAAAAAAAGCGTGTCAAAATTCTAGTTCTTAAACTAAAAGCTCGGTACCTCGGCCACTGAGCTTTCTCTTTGTTTAAGATTAAAAGAAGTGTTGATTTGAAAGCGACATCAAAGAACTTTTCGTTGAGTGTTTTATTGATTAATGGATTATAAAGTACTGTCAACTTAGAGGAGAGATGTTAAGATTTTTCGTTTTATCTACAAAGGACAGCTATTTGTAATTAAATATTATGATGTTGTGGCCCAGTGAATATATATTTTGTAAATAATATTGTTTGTATCCTATAGACGAGCGTTTTGTATATATATATTTAACTTCCTATTAATATGCATAATCTCGTATTGTGGTCCGTTTCTTGATACCAAATGGACACAAACAATTAAAGAAACTATTCAATTAAAAAGCGAATAGTAAAATATAGTTTTCCATAATGAGTAATGGTAAACTAAAACAATATTAATATTGGGACCAAGTCGGTTGGCGACAAGCCAGCCGCACTGCCGTATCTGCTTGATTTAATTTCAGAAATTCATAGTTGAAGACGCCATTAAATTAATGAGGTAGACAATAGGAGTAAACATAATTTGTATAATATACTAAAAAAAATATTATTAAAAACACCCTAGAGACAACAAGTATCTAGTGAACACAATAGTCGTGGGTTCGATTCTCAATCGACAGAAAATTTGTAAGCATGTATACTCGTCCCACATTCACGCAAAAAGCATTGAACTGATTTAGATGAAACTACAGTAATATAGCTTATACATCGAATTAACACATGGGTTACAATGTATGTTATAATTTATTATACAATAAAAAAATTGAAGCGAGCAAAGCCGCGTTTGGGTCGCTAGTATAATATACTCTTTTCTACAAGTTAGAGCCGCGCCTTATCGTGTGTCAGACCTTCTGCGCCACAGTGGCCTCAGTTCACCCATTGCTTTAATAGTATTTCAAATTTAGCAAAACTCCATAAAGCTACATGCGGACGTCAACTCTACCGTCGACGATATGTGTGTTACGAAAGTTACAAACAACAACTGTAGTAAAATTGCGGTTTACGTATGCTATAGTTATAACTATAGCTTACTTATACTAAAATTATAACTGTAGTTTACTATAGCACTACTTGACGTCATCGTAACACAATAAATATGCGTTACTATATTAGTACATAGATGGTTGTGGATTCCCACTTGGAAAAAAATTTGTAAATTCAACTTCAACTTAAAAATTTGTAACTTCAATCAACTAGTACTACATTTATCTACACCATTAATAGAGCATTTGTAACTTGTGGCCAAAAATGATGGTTTTGGTTTCATTTTATACACACCATTCAATATTATAACAGTATATTTAAACACAAGTTTGGGCTCTGCCACTCGATGAGAATTTATATTTGAAAATAACTCATAAAATATCAGATAAGTCAGTTATCACTATATTCTGTTTTTCATTATGCAAAGAAACGCGTCATATTTTTATCTATATCTATAGAATATAAAAAGAATGAGCGATGTGATCAAGCGAACTGATCAAAAACATCTTTCTAGCATTTACCCCAATAAATAGTTTCTAGATTCCTACATTCTATATTCCTACCCTGCTATGTGCGGGATACAGTGTGAAGTAAATTAAGAAACATAAATATGATTTTATTATTTAAACATTCTTAGATTATTCTTCTAATTTTGCTGTCGTTGTCAAATGGAAATAGAAAATAATTGTGTATAGCATGTCTCAGGTACATCAAAACTATTAACAGCGATGTAACGTAGCGTATAGCCTTCTTCAATTAATTGTCCTGTCAGTTTTTATTTTGACAAATACAAAAATAACTTTTCAATTGGGACCAGTAATTTTTGAGATAGTCGTTCAGACATATCCATATCTATCAGCCATATCTTCAACTCTTCAATACTTCTAGATATATGATACTTTTACATAACATTTACTTGTAAACAATTGCATCAAGTAAAAATAAGCTGGCCCACTTAAACTTTATTATGATATTGTACTACTGTACTGTAGCTTATGTGATATTTTGATGTGTAGATAGATATAGATTAATTAATTAACTAATGCCATATAAAATACTAACTAACAGACAGCCTATTAATTGAAATAAATATAATTTTATGTAACGAGGACGACGTGATCAAGAATATGGTTCTATAGCCCTTACACGGTAGAACTTTCAAGGAGTCTTGACTTGGAGCGCGCTCATAAAACGCTCACCCGGCATCTAAGACTCGATCGATCTTTTTTGTCATCAATCTACAGACTAGTTTAGGAAATGAGATGGATTTTTAATAATTATATATATATTATTAAAGTGCTAAGTTTTACTTAAACGCAGTGTTAAGATTCGTTTCTCAACTTGCAATGTCTTGAATTATGGCCGAAAAAGTTTGGAGCACGGAGTGTTTTGACACTATGAAATTATTTTAGTAATGAAGCCTTTCATGGTGCAGGTGCACTTATTTTGGTAACGAAGCAACCCGCGGATTGAGTTACGCCTTTTAACAAGTAATGCCTCTAGAATTCGGTGAAAAGTAGAGAATGGAAATGTCTTAATAGGAATGGCGTGTTTCAACACTAGGTTTCCTGGTCCTACCCTGCTATGTTCGGCATGCAGCGTGAAGCTAAAAAAATAATTAGTAGTGCTTGGAGAGCTATTTTTATACTAACTTATCTTAAAGTGAAGTATCACCTTGCATTAACTTACAATTTTTACATATAAATTTCCAATTTAATTTTTACAACGAATCACAAAAACGCACTAATGCACCTGAAAAATGCATAAAACCGCAGGAACATTATGCAAATTAGTACAAACACTCACCATACATAATTTAAACATATGATTTAAGAGGCACAAAAAAATGCCTTGGAATAAATACTAAAAGCTTTGCAAACTTTGTAAATAACTATTCATTTCTGTGAACTAAGTTTGCTATTTATTCATTTAAATTATAGTGTTATGTGAAGGAGATGAAAAATGGTTGTACTTTAAACTATGTAAGCTTGACGCCAGTTAATTTGTTAGTTTAAGTACGGATATTAACTTTGATACTGTGTTTCAGTGTAAATTTTTAAATTAATAACCTTGCTCTGGTTAATAGGTAAAGCACGGCGTTGAGTTCAGCTAATGTACGCAACACGCAATGTCTTGAAAATTAAATGAATAGTGGATAGTGTTATGTGCTATGATAACGAGACGAAGCGCGGCGTTGAGTTTCCTCTCGAAATTTGGTCCGACAGTTGTTAGTGTTATGTGAAAGAAATGAAAAATTATGCTTCTTTAGTCTACGTAATCTTGACGCTATTTAATTTGTTAGTGTAATTTTGACACTATATTTTAGTGTAAAGAAAACAAAAGAAATGTAGGTATACATTTATATATATTATATGAAAATTAAAGCTGCCGTGGCTCAGCGACAGCGAGTTCTAACCAGTTAACCGTCCTGTTTTCAGCCGTAGCTGTACACACTGTAGAAGTACACACATTACAAATACGACGTGAAGTTAAATCAACTCTCTTAAACAAGTCGGTAAAGGAATTTCTACTCGTGGGAATGTAATATTTAAAATTTTAAGACATTCTAATGAGGCTCCTTCGGCCTCCTCCACTATTAAAAATAAACGTCGTAAAAGTCCACTTAGTGGACTGGATTATTAGCATTCCTTTGCCCTGAGTTGAGTTCCGCCACTCAACGCACAATGCCTCCAGCATCTTCACCAAAAAATAGGAAACAAAGTGTCTTAACAGGAACGGAGTATCTTAACACTAGGTTGCCGTGTTCCCTCTGTCTACCCCGCTATATGCGGGATATAGCATGAAGCTAAAGAAACGCTAACAGGTACAATTTGAGGATCATATCGATATATCATTATAACGAGATTGGTTAAATGTAGGTACTAAATTTAGTCAGGTGAATGATGGATATGACGACCTCGTCTTGACTTGTTGAAGCCAGTTAACCAGCCAATGTCACCTATAGTCTGACATATATTAATATAAATAAAATTTATATAATATCATGTATTTTCACCATTTATTTTGTGATATGGCATTTTTTTTTCGTGGCTTTATTTTCATGCTATTGTAATGGAGACAGAAGGAAGCTTATCATCTTGTCGTAAAAATTTTAAATAATTAGTTCTCCCGAGTGGAAATCAAACCCTCAACCGACTGGCTTACGTGAGCTCACTTAGTTAGCACTTCACTTATTATTTGTAATGTGTATAATTATTTTCTAAGACGTAATAAAAAAATACCTCTAGAAGTATTAGCGATTACAACAGATCTATTGTTTTGGTGGAACACTTAATAGTAAATTGCTGGGATTCCTTTATGAAACACGTTTAATACGTAAGTTATAGAATATTACCAGTAACGATATATAATAATATATAACTATATATAATACTACAAGTAAGCTTTTTTTCTCATACATCACTAAGCAGAGGCTGGCTGGCTGGATGGCTTTATAACATTCCATTCCCCACTTCTAGCCTGTGTTTTGACACTCCGCATGTGTCTACGCAGAGGATTACTATAATTAATGAAGACTTTTCAAGCGCGGCGTTGAGTTCTACTAGTCAACCCGGAATACCTCCAGAATACGCCAGAAAATGGGTAACGGAGTGACTTAACACTAGGTTTCCTCTGCTTACCCTGTTTTATGCGGGATACAGCGTGAAGATGATTTAATTTTTTGCTTTTTAATGAAGATGACTTATTCTTATGGATGTTTCATATTTTAAATCACTACTCAAGAGTAATAAATATACAGACGTTTATGTAAATAGGTCAGAAAGCTCATAATGTCTTAGAACAAAATGCCTTAGGACGTGGGTTAACTATTTGAATAATTTAGAGATTTGTCCACGTTGTGTTCGAATAAAGTGTCGCATATTTTTATTTAAATGAAACGCTAGAATTGTTGTTGCAACTTTATTTTAAGTTTATATCTCAATCTAGATTTATTGCGAGTTTTCATTTTTAATGAAATGTACAGTATCTTCGTTTAATCTGTTTATATTTCCACTGTTTATTATTATGTTACAATGCACACATAAAATTCGCATTTAGCACTTTAAATTTTCATTTGAAAATAAAAATAATGAGTATAATATTCGGAAATATTCGGCGAAAAGTGGAAAACGGAAGTGTCTTAATTAGAACGGAGTAGGACTAGGTTCCCAGGATTTCCCTGCACACCCTTCTATGTGGGGTATACAGCATATGATATACAGTTGAAATTAAAACCTCGTATTGCTTAAAGTATACTTATAAAACGATAGTTGTTCTATTCACAATTTTAAAAATAACTTCATCTTCTTCATTTGAATTATATCTTTGAGCTTTCTCTCATGAGACAGAAAGCACGCTATATCTCGTACACATCTTCTACCCTGAAACTACTGGAAAAACAGAATCCACAGATTCTTATCACATGCAAAATAACCTTCACAACTGACTTTTATTTGGTAACATATGAAACTATAAAAATTAAGCACGCTGTAATCTTGTAACGACGTAATTAACATTATGGGATAAGCAATAAACGTCGCACTTTATACGAAGATTCTATAGGTCCATAGTATTTTATATTTATATCGTCGGCTGACTTTATGAATAAGCGGTATTTTTTTTTGGGAAAATCATTTTTCTTATGTATTAAAATTGATATTACCTAAAATTAATAATAATAATAGACTTACTCTATATCCCGCATATAGCGTAGGCTGAGGGAACTTACTCGTAATGTAGACACTTCCTCCATTTAGCAAATTGCAAAACTCAACACTAGTCTTTGTCTTGTTACCAGAGAGAGGAAAGGAAATAATTCAATCCATCGGCTGGGAATCGAACCCACAATCGGCACGTTAACCGTCATATCCTATGATAGCAGAACGGCTTCCAGCAACTCAATTTGAGGCATTGCATGTTGAGTAGCGGAATTCAACGCCACGTCCTGCCTCGTTACCAGAGCGAGAAGTTGGGAGCGACCAATTGGGGTCAAACCTACAGCAGCACGCTTTTACCCTAGTACCACAATAGCATCTATTGACTTTTTTTTTCCGTAACATTTTTAATTCTATTTATATTAGACACAAACCAGGCGCTACACTAGTATACTGTAAGTACAGATTGATGATTCTATCCAATTAAGTGACAACGCCTCCAACGTAACCCGATATTTAGTGACCTAGTCTCACATGCTGAAGGTTAAAAGACAAGTGGAGCTAATACTCATGAAGCCTTACTTAATATAGTAAAAAGTTATTTGCTTCATAAAACTTCGATTGAATTTTTAAACTCTATATTGAGGTTACCGTGTGATATTAAATTTTATTTTTTCATTTCATTCTAATTTTGCTATGGAAACTAAATAAATATAATTGACTACCCCTAAAAGTTAAGAAACGACGATAAAAAAGTAAAGTAATGTAAAAATAAGGAAATTGTTAATTTTACTGACACACCAATATTTTTAGGTTAAGTTAAGCTTTGGATTGAAAAGTTCAATGTGGTTGGTGCCCATTTATCTCTTTATCCAGGTAAACCGTCTGACTTTTATACTCTATGTAACAGTCTAAATTTTATACAGTTCGACTACTTACTTTACCTCCAGTAAAATAAAAAAAACATAGTATATTGTTCTACGAAATATTAATTAAGCTCGACGGTGCACTTATTGAATAAATATTTATTATTCAAAAAAGAGCAGAGCAGGTTATTTACATTATGATAACATGGGATTGTTAATTTTGAGACCGTCATGGCGCAAGACGACAATGGTGTAAATGTTACGGAATGGTTGTGGGTCATATCCCCACTCGGGGGAATTAATTACTCAAAAGAAAATATAAATAACTGAGCGGCTTCGCCCGCTTGAACTATACGACTATTTATAATGTCATAAACATATTTAAATATTAATATATTCAGTCAGCTCAGTAGTTCAGTCAGGACCATCTCCTTTTATATATATATATATATATATATATATATATATAGATTATTTCTTAATATTTTCGCTCTAGCACCAAGGAAAAAGTCTTCGCTTTCGTGTTGAGATCCGCTACTCAACTTGCAATGCTTCGAAAAATCCAGCAGAAAGTGATTTATTAATTTATTTTGATTTGTAAATTGGTACTATGTATAAAAACTAAGAGGATCTATAGTAATATTTTATCTGTCTGTAAAAACATTCACGAATATTAAAATAAAAGTGGCAGACACGATATCAATACAATGAAACAAACTGTTCACTTCTCGTTTTCGTTTTCAAAAAGTTATCAAATTATTTGTGGTATTTTATTATTATACATGTGGAAAATAAAAAATTAAAAAATACTACAGATAATTGTTATTTTAATTTCCGAAGAAATATATCGAGACGCCACTATAGTAATCTTTGATGGACTTAATAATGATTATATGAATGCGTGGAGTTAAATGGTTTTGACGTTCCCTCGGGAACCTAATGATTATTAAAAATTTATTATAAAATTTAACTAATATTTTAAGCTCTCGTTGAATTTTCTGTCAGATTGACAACATGACATGACAATGGTGTGATTGAGTGAATATTTAATATTTTGATTTTAATTTGCCATGGAGGTTCGCTGTAGGTAAGCCAGTTCATATAATTAATATATGAATTTTATATGAATACATACGAATATGTATCTAACATATATACTGAAAGTAAAGTTTGTATATAATTAAACATATGCATAAAAATAACCTTATTTTTTCAGGGGTATATAATTAAACCATATTAATTAGTTAGTAGTTACACCATACTAAAACACAAAGAAACAACTTAAATTTTTTCGTCTGTTTGTCTTTTCGTTTGTTACCGGACAAATCTCTGGAACAGCTGAACCAAATATAAAGGGACTTTCACTGAAAGAAAGAGGGGGTTGTAGAGCAACATATAAGGCAAATCAAATAAAAAACCTAAGAAAATGGAATAACTATTTATTAAGTTAATAATAGTATAGATAACCATACTAAATAACCAACTCTAAGCTTCACGCTGTAATCCCATAAACACCGGGGTACGAAAAGGAAATCATGTTAAAACACTTCGTTCGTCACTTTCCGTAATTTTTTGTAGGCATTGCGTGTTGAGTGGCGGAACTCAACGCCGCAACTCTTTACCTCGACAACAGAGCGGAGAAATGAGAATATAAATGTAAATAAATATTTACCTTCCTCAAGTGGGTTTCAAACCCACAACCATTGCATTACAGTCACACCTTGTGCCGCTGCGCCACGACGGCTAATCAACTAATCAACAAATTTTCCCCAAATACGTATAATTAAATAATTGATATATATTATATAGTATTAAATAATTAATAAATACAGTTCGAGCGGGTGAAGCCGCGCGGGTATCACTAGTCTATAATATGAACTCTAAAAGGTCACATAATCTAATACAAAAGTTAATCAAAATTTTCAACCTACTGTTAAAGCTATGTAAAACTAATTTTACTTTTTAGCACAGCTGCAGTTAATGCACTTTATAGCGTTAGAAGGTAATGTAGTTTCACTGAAATTTCAGAGTTAAGCAACGCAAACGAATTTCGTTAGGGCAGGACACGTAATATGCTGCATATATTATAGCGAGGTCAACTCGAATTTAGACGTCTGGAACTCGAGATAAACCAACGATGCTATAAGCTTTATTAGAATTTTGGTATAGATATTTATAATTAATAAACTATTGCCTGCTATGTGGTGGAGCTCAACGCCACGTTTTATCTACGCAAGCAAGAATGATTCCCCCGAGAACTGGAAGAAGAGAGGCCTTGCCAATATGAGAGAGTGCTAGCTAGTATAGTTCCCCCGAGTGGATATCGAACCCTCGATCATTGCATTTGCAGCCAGTCTTAACATCGATGGGTAATATAAACATTAATGTAAATATCAAAACATGTAAAATTTATAATATTTGTTGCGAACCACACAAAAACTTCCGATTGGAACAAAAAAAAGCAACTGAGACTGTCATTTATAAAAAGCGTATGTTTTAAAAAATATGAAAAATATTTGTATTCAGTATTGAAATTCGATACTGTAATCAATAACACAACCTACAAGATTAAATATTTTTCATTCATATATGTTTGAAATTGATCAAACATATATGATAACAGGGAATCTTTAGAGCGGTGGTTGTGAGTTCGCTTCCCAACCGGGGGAAAGTATCATTTTTATTTCACCCATCAACACACAATCTCTCTCAAGTATCTTCCGATAAGCGAAGAATATTCCGTACTTCATGAACCTACTTCTTTCTATACAGAGTGAAATTTAAATTAGATTTAAAGAATGAATTTGGAGAATTATTTTCATTTCCTTCTAGGCAAAGCGCGGCGTTCAGTTCCGCCACCCAAGATCTTGATCTTGGGTTCCGTTATGAACAAGAAATATTTACCAAAAAAATCTCGTTTTTCTTTAATGTATAATTTATTTAATGTTAGATATTTCCACTCAGAGTCCATATAAACAGACGATGTATGAAACGAGATAACATAAAACAGTATATCCTTTAACTTTTAAAATTCTGCTTTACCTTTTTGCATATTTTAAATTATGCGAAATCCACATGAGACCACTTCAAGAACAACCTCGTAAATAACCCTCTTGACTTAAAACAATTTAAAATATAATATATTTTATACGCAGGGGAAATTCTAGCTTCGTTAGGTTTCTCTACGCCCTAACATCTTAACTTATAGATATTTTTAACTTCACACTGTATTTATATACATAGCAGAGTAGGCAGAAGGAACCTGGGAATGTAGAACTGGGAACAAATACACCAGAGTTTCCTATTAAGACATCTCCGTTGTCTATTTACCGTCGAATTCTTGGGGCATTGCTTACTGAGTGGCGGAAATCAACGCCGTAATTTGCCTTTTAGCGAACAAAGCGATGGAACCCAGCGCTAGAGCAGTCAACATTGAAAATAAGAGGGCGTTTAGTACTTAGAGAGCAGAATTTCTCAACACTCCCTAGTGTTCTGTCTGCCCACGATAGGTGGGATACAACGTAAAACTAAATAAAAGGAGAAATATTTTTTTATTTAGAAAACATCTAAAATTTAGAAAACCTGTTAGATCATTGCTATATTGAAACAAGAGAATTATGGATTTATAATAAAATAATAAAATCTTTACATTGAGTCACGGATATCTCCATTGTTTTTTTATAAAATCTTTATTATAAAATTATATTTTTAAACCAACTCTTGATAATTTTATCTTTTATTTATTATAGGTTCTTTTGTTTATTATAGATTCTTTTGTTCAATTCAAATACTCTTATAGTGCAATCGTACAACATATAATGTAGGACAATAATCAGATTGTTTAATAATACGCGACCGGCCTCAGCTTATGTACGCTTGATACTTTTGTTTTCTATACACTAAAAACACTTTGTATACAAAAAAATGGTAATTATATTTTTTTTGTATATAAGAAGATACATACAGTGAATAGTAAAAGAGAAAACTTAGATTTAGTATGACTTTAAAAAATCTACTATATAATATACTACCTGTAGTCTATAATAATAATAATTTAACTATAATAATAATTTTCATTTCTTCGGTATTGTGTACAGCGTGAAAAAATATATATTATATTATAACTCTTTTTGCAAATGGATCACGAGATCACGAGATAAAAACTGGAGCACTTATTATTAATAATTATTATAATTATTATGAAGTTGAGATACACTTCAACCATCTCATTATATAACATACAGTAGAAATTTCCATATTATTGTTACCTTAGGCAATGATATGTTTTTTTTTAAAACCATTGCTTATTGTGTGGTACTTTTTTATTTACGCTTTTTTTTTGTTCAACTATTGTAGTAATATAGAAAATTATATTCTAAATTAATTACAAGTTGAAAATAGAACGCCTATTGCGTTTTTCTTTGCCCCTAGAGGGTCTTTAGTTTATTCATTTCGATATATAAAAATTTGGAACCTTCTACTGTGTTCCTTATATATTTTACAAGTGCCGCTTAAGGCGAGGTTGAGTACAGCGACTGTAAACGCGCGGTTGTGAATATTACTCCGAATCAGGAATTTATTTATTTTCATTTCTTCTGTCTGGTAGCAAAACAAAACGTGACGTTGAGTTCCGAAATATCTCGAAAACAAGACTATAAGCGGGATACAGTGGCAAATATAAAGATTATAAAAGTGACAATTAAATTAAAATTTCGTACAAATTAAAAATCCTAAGCCTTTACCAAATACCTATACGAACAACAAAAGTGTGAACGTTCTCACATTAATGAAAGTATAGAACAGTATGCGCCAAAGCATCCGGTCACTTCTACATGAAGAGACAAGAATGCAGCACAATCCTCTCTGAATCGTAGTGGCATTAGACAGAAATGTTAGACGCCCGTTAAATTAGTTGGAGAGCTTGCCAATTGCCTTTTGAAAGAAATAAAATAAAATTAAACTTCTTTCTTCACTTCTTGGTGTATCCCGCATGTAGTAGGTAGACAGAGGAAAACAGATAGGAAAACTCTCTGTTTCAGCGTACCATACAATTTCGCAATAGATTACGTAGTGTAGTGAATTTTACGTTGCGCGTTGTCTTATCCGCTCTGTAGAGAGCTCTCTGTAGAGCGGGAAAATGAAAAACGACAATTTCGCCAATTGGGAATCGAGCCCATGACCGTCGCGCTAAGCGTCACATGCCGCTACGAAGCGATCTTATCCTGATTAAATATTAGAATATTCATACATGTTCATAGATATACAAGATTCGTTTATGCGTAATATTGAACGTAGGCGTTCTATCACGTTTTTTTCACTTTAAAAAAAAGTATGTTGTCTAACATAATATAGTAAGTCTAATATGTATTTTTATCTTATGCGCTATTAACTGCAACGTTTTTCATTCACTTTCATTTAAATCCATAAAGCAGATTTTATGTGAGAGTAGAACAAATATTCATTTAACAAAATTTATTTTATAATATTTATAGAATAGGATTAAAGTTTAATAATGTATTATATCAAATAACATTATTTGTATGCGTTGTTTTGCCGCATTAACTATATACATATGTATGTTACATATATATATATATATATAAATATATATATATATACGCCAAATTTCATTATTATTTATAGTCGCTGTTTCAATTATAAGGATCGTAAAATTTTATTTCAGGTTTTAGTATATTCATAATATTGCTAATTTCTAGTAAAAGATTAAATATATATCTATATAAAACTATTGATACGAGAGGGTTTCCTAAAAATTTGAAATTGGCTAAATTTGAAATAATATAATTATAAATTGTTTATTTAAATGTCCACGCAAACGAAGTTGCGAGAGACGACTACTAATTTCACATTATTTTTAAATCCTTTTAATTCATGTAAAGAGGTCATTTTCATTTAAATTAATTAACTTCATGCGATATAACAAGCAAACTTTGTTAGTCCACCATCGAACGACAGTCGACACTTACGTAGATAGGTCACCGAGATACAAAGTGAAGTGCTCACTCACGCTTAATTATGGAGCAGAGTGAAATTTTTTGGACGTTGTACCTTTTGTTTATGAATTAATAGATAAAAGAGCATCGAAAGAACGGAAATAATATATTTATAGGAAATAATATATCATATCTTATGCAATAATAGTAGATACAAATCTAGATGTGTACTTTTCTGTACCACCAGCGGTATAGAAAAGAATATATTGCATAATGTACGTTTCAATAGATTTTAACTATGTATCATCGTGACACTGCGTCGTCGTGGCGCAGTGGCACAAGGGTGTCGCGCGTAAACGCGATGGTTGTGGGTTCGATTCCCACTCGAGGAAGTGAAATATTTCTTTAAGTTTATATTTCCATTTTTCTTCGCGCTGGTGTCGAGGCAAAGCGCGGCGTTGAGTACTGCCACTCAACACACAATGCCTCCAGAATTCGGCAGATAGTGGGAAACGGAGTGTCTTAATACCGAGGTTACATCTGCCTGCTCTGCTGTGTGCGGCATACAGTGTGAAGCTGAAAATTGTTTTTGTTAATCGGATATGGTTAGATAAACTAAAAATCAAAAATAGAAAACAAAGAAGCGTCAAAATAAAATATATTTTTTTAATAAAATTTCTTAAAAACTAAATGTATAAAACGTTATAAATGTTAAAAATAAAAAAAATACCGTTTATAAAAATATAATATTTTTCTGTTGTTTCAGGTATATATACCGATTTTGATATGAGATGGGCATTCGTGCACTGTGGTGCGCGTTACTAGTCACTCTCTTTAAATCATGTGGAAGCGACTGGCTGAGCTGCGGCCGCATCAGAGAATGTCACTGCAAATGGTCATCCGGGAAGAAAACTGCAACATGCGTATCTGCCGGCCTGACACAAATACCTCACTTAGCCTCAGATATACAAGTACTAGACTTACATGGAAACAACCTCAACCAACTTCAACAAGATGCTTTGGCCACCATAGAGTTATTAAACTTACAAAGATTGAACCTCAGTTCCACAAATCTTCGTTTCTTACACCAAAATGCATTCCGGGAACTCCGCATTCTGATAGAATTAGATCTTTCCCGGAACTATCTAACCGAACTTTCACCTGACACTTTCAAAGGCAATGAGCGCCTGAGGCTTTTAGTTCTTAATGACAACCCGTTAAGCAAATTAGTTTCCCAGCAATTCCCACCCTTACAACATTTAAAGAAACTTGATCTTTCACGATGTAAGCTCCGCAAAGTTCACCCTTTTGCCTTTGTGAACCTGCGGGCGTTAGAAACTGTACATGTACAACAGAACTTGCTTTCATATCTTCATCGGGACACATTCAACCTACCAGCTCTGAAAACTTTAACGCTCTCCGATAATCCCTGGTTCTGTGATTGTAGGATAAGAGAATTTCACCAGTGGTTTCTCAATAGCAATCTCGGTAATGAAGATGTATTTTGTTCCGGCCCCAATAATAAAGCTCATGCATCCTGGTTAGACATAAAGGGAGAAGACATGATCTGCCCTCCAACAGCTGTAACAAATCCATCCGTAATTCGTACTGAAACCGGGGCAGATATTTCATTTGGTTGTTTTGTCCGCGGAGACCCTATGCCTAATGTGTCATGGTATTTTCGCCATACACAGGTAGTAAATAAGACATATAGTGATAGTGATATTTCCGTTTTCCAATATTCAAGTGGAAATTTTAATGAATACATAGACGATTTTATAAATAAAAGTGCTCAGTGGTTTAATGTGACTGTAACGAATGTTACCAGTGAACTGGCCGGGGAGTGGAGATGTAGCGCTAAAAGTGCAGCAGGAGAATCCAATGCTTATTTAACCCTGTTTTTGCCCAAAGCCAGAACAGCAACTGCTCGTAGTGCGCCAGATTATTCAAAATTTTTTATAGCAATAGGCGCTGTGTTAGCAATGGCTAGTACAGGATTCATAGCCGCCTGTGTTTGTTGGAAAATAAGACGTCGCAATGTTCCTCCAAGTCGAAGTTTCACAGATCAAGAAAAAAAATTACTTGATACTTCCATAGCCGTCAGCTGCGACCGAACAAGTATGGATGTGGGTTCTTCATATGGCTTTGAAATGTTTGACAGATCTATGTCTATGGAGAGTGAAGACACCCAAAGATGTTTGGAACCAGTACAAATAACAATAGAGGGCCCTTCGGGCGTGTTTCCTCCGCCACCAGCGGAGTTTGCCATACCAGCACCATACGGTAATATATTTATATCAGTCCAAGTGACTGGACATAATGAGAAGTTTCCGGATTTATTAGGTGGTGGGGCAACTTTGCCGAGGCGAAGCAGGACTTGTTTTTTGAAATCTGCTTACGATAATATGGGGCCGAGAGTGACGGCTACCGGTAGTTCTACGTGGTCGTTACCAGGTGCAAAAGGAGATAAAAGTAATAGAGCCTCAACACCTCCTATCCCGTTATCAACTTTTTCAACAGAATTCACTGCTTTATAAAATTTATAGTTAAAAGTTTTATATCTATAAACAAATATCCAGATTTTTGTTATCTCTCAAATGCATATTAAAATTATTGCTTTTAAGTATTAAGTTAACGTTTTAAAAATTTTTTTGGGACTTACAAATTGAAATAAATTTTAAATAATTATATTCTTAGGTGGAATGTTATTTGATTTATAGAAATAGTGATTTAAGCCGTATCTATATTTTACTAATTTCATGCTGTTTCCGGCATAAGCATAGCAACTCTGCCACCTTGTCTACCTGGGTAGAAGGAATCTAGTGCTAAGCACTCTGTGCCCAAACAGCGCCCAAAATTCGAAACATTACATGTTGAGTATTACAAGAAAAGAATGTTCAAATATGCCATATGTTATATGTTTATTATACCTACCTACCTATGATTTCATTCAATTTGTATTCTTTTTTTTCTTCCTAGCTAAATGAATAACTTGTGTAACGTAACATATCAGTCGTAGCAGCGTGCTTTTATTAATTTTAGATACTAACATTTTATGTGACTACTTTGACGTAGGAAATAGTGTGTATTATATAGTAAAAATATTATAGTCTTAAGGAATTTGGATCGAATATAATTGCTTTAAGTTTTATGAAAATAAAATTATTAATAAAGATATGGAAAGAAATATGATTTTTTATTTAATATTTTATTATTATTCGTATTATACTACTAGTAATAGAGTAAACATTCTTGTAACTATATAGAACGAAGTATATTAACGCCCAACGCCCAATTTTGAGACCCACCTCCCATCGATTTTTTTGAGCGGCAGAATTCAACGCCGGACTTTCACGTTGGTGCCAGAGCGAAAAAATGAAAATATTAAGAGATAATAATTCACCCCCTTGAGTGAGGTTCGAACTCACAACCGTCGCGTTACAGTCACACCCTTGAATCACTGCGCCACGACGGTCTCAAACACTATTACTAAAACGAAAAAGAAATGATAATTATAATTAAAAAATATACTGAGACCATAGTTAAGGTAAAAAAGGCACGATCGGCCAAGCTTTATCCAAGCTTTATCTTCAAAATTCTCACCAATATTTTGGCAAGGTATCTGAAGTGAGCTAGTGTTTCCAACATAATGAAAGCCAAGATAAAGTTATATATTGAAAAAATAACTTTTGGGTTCCTTAGTTGGAAAACTTTTGGGGAAAAAATATGAAGCACTCATCTAACTTTCTGTGTTTTCGTCAAGAGTGATGTGTTGTGTTAATTTGAAGATAATTTCTTGCTTGAGAGTAACGTACATTATTTTTTTTTAACTTCACGTTTTTTTTATATTATTCATATAGAAGGGTAGGCAAAGGAAACCAGTGTTTAGGAAATCCACTCCACACGCACCACCCAATTTGTGTGGCATTACGTATTGAGTAGCGGAACTTAACGACGGGCGTTGGCTTGCTACCAGAAAGAGCAAATGAAAATAATCATTCGAGAAGGAATCGTACCCACAACCGTCGTGTTTGTAGTCAGACGCTGAACATGAACAACGACAACGAAAACATTAAACACATAATTTATTCTCCCAATACAATTAGATATGAGACCAAGGTGGCGCAGCGGCACAAGGGTCTGTAACGCGACAGTTGTGGGTTCGATCCCTACTCCAGGAAGTGAAATATTTATTTACGTTTATATTTCCATTTCTTCGCTCTGGTGTCGAGGCAAAGGGCGGCTTTGAGTTCTGCCGCTCAACACGTAATCCCTCCAGAAATCGGCAAAAAGTGAGGAACGGAGTGTCTTAACACTAGGTTCCCTCTGCCTACCCCCCTGTGTGCGGAATACAGCGTGAAGCTGATTACTATTAGATCCCCTAAAAGTTTCACATATAAAATAATATATATATATCAAATAAGATCATACAAAAGTATGAAATCAGGCTAATGATAATACAGGCATTATTCGATATACGTCAATCACCCGGTACGCAAATTCGTTTACTTTACGCTTTACACGCCAGTCACATAGCGGACGCATTCCGCCTTACAATGTACCAACCCATTATTTTGAGCAAATTGAAATGTCAACGCTCGATTCCGATAGGGACGCGCCGTCCGTTTAGCTTGGCTTGTGGAGTAGAGAAATAAAATGATTCCTTTCTAATTAAGGATAGAACATGATAAGCTGGCTCCTTCGCTAGGCTTAGACTTAGGCATGTTGGTTACTTGGAGAATGAAGATATGAAGTGGATGGGAGGCACATTATCTGCAAGAACATAGATTCCTACAAGAACGGAACGGAACGGGACTACTACTATTATAAATGCAGCTGGTCACAATTGTGAACGACGACTCGTGAGTTGAATTTATAATTAAAAATAAGCATAGTAAAATAAATTATTTGCATAAAATTATCAGAACAGAATGTAGACGTCATAAAATAGACGTTGGAAAGAAGGCGACAAGAAGTCTGACCGTAAGTACTACTACCATGAGGAATATGACGACCTGGATAGGCCGTGCCTATCCCAGAAATTCAATAGGTCAATAGGAAAGGTCAATAGTTCATTACGATTAACAGTTCTCCCTCTCTCTCTCCTCCTCTAATTATTCCGACTTTATCATGGTCTCTAATTGGACTTATATTTTTCTTTTAAGTTTTATGGAGTGAGATTTTTCGTTTGTAATATTTTTTTTATTCATTGAAGTTGCTACTACCTAGCTAATATTATTACTGCACCGCTTAGATCTACTAGATTATTCATATATTCATTAAGGACAGTTGTCCTACATACTTTGCGTGATAATTGTATTTTAGACTATTCTACTAGAAATTCCCTTTAACTTTAGAATAGCTTAGGCCAAGCAAAAGTAATTTAACTTAAATAGTTCTTGGGACTAAGTTCGAAATAATTTGTATTATATGTAAAGCTTAAGTTGTTCTAATTTTTAATTAGTATTTCTTTACCCTATTCATTGTAAATAATTATAGTAAATATCTATAGCCGATAGTTTGTATACCGCATTATGCCAGGAACGTGAGAACCTAGTGTTCAGATACTCCGTGCCCATGAAGACACTTCTGTTCCGCACCTTACACCGAGGTTCCCAACAATTTGCGAGGCATTACGCGTTAAATGCTGAAAATCAACACCGCGCTTTGCATTATAACCAGACCAACGCATTTACAGAGCCCTCCCGTCACGAGCCGTCGTGGCTTGTGCATATGCAAATTTCATTTTACAATAAACCACACTGTATGACCTACTACATGAGAGAATATTATTATTTTTTATATTTAAATTACTTAACAACTTTAGGCTGCGGCCTATAGTCTAGTTGCGGGTGATTTTTTATATATAATTTTATGTAAAATATATTTGCCACGAAACGGTGTTTAAACAATAAATCTTTAGTCAAAATTAAAACAATAAGTAACAAATTTTAAATGAATCTAAAGGAGTCATCTATCAGTGTCCAATCGTCGGAGTTAGTTGTGCAAGTTTGCACTGTCCCGTTACGGTACAGATTACATTCCTTTGGGTGAAAACTATATCTAAATCTAAATGTTTAGCGTTTGATAGAATCAAGTTGTCTGTTTGTTTGACAGTATACTATTATATAGTCAAGCTGTCGTTTAAGGTCGCCTATGCGCACCTGACTGTAACTGCGACGGTTCGGACCCCACTCGGGGACTCTCTTTTAAGGCAGATAAAGTGCAAAAAGTCTTAAAATTATGTTACCTGTCTCGCATGTTTTTATTTGTCACCCCTGCGACACGCAATGACTGTAGAATTCGGCAATAACTGGTGAACGGAAATTTCTAAATAGAAGAATTAAATTAATCTAATTAGAAGAAATAAAGAAGAATTGAGATTGCTTCACATTAGGTTCCTAGATTCTATTTGCCTACCCTACTGTGTGCAATACACACGTACAACGTGAAGCTAAAAATAATCCTTATCTTACTTACTATGCGGCTAAAAGCGTAACTATAAAAACATATATCATATGTGCCAATTAAATTTTATACAAACAAAACATATTATGTTTTCAATAGAGTGTATTGTGAAATATGTACTAACGTTTGAAATATTATAATAAAAAATAATAGATAGGAATGACTGATGGAAAAAATATTATTACCGTAAGAGTACGTACCTATATAATATAGCTGATGCTAATAGTATAAATTTTATAACTACTATCAGCTTTTTAAGTAAGAATACTTAAAAAGCTGATAGTAGTCAAATCATTACAAAAATCACTTTTCTTACATACTTTAGAAGCTTGTATAGAAAAAAAGCAAATATTTTACATAGAAATAGAAAGCGTCGAGACACAATATGAATTTACGAACCGAACAGCGCTGTAAATATATCACAATTTTCGCATAAAAGTTGGAAAAGGCTTCCCCGCTAGTAACCATAGGCGCGTCCCGACCGCCTGTTTTTTGGGAATTTTTAGTTTTATTCTCTTGTCACCTTGCCACCTCGGTTTTTATTTTATTCATAAGCCCACAGTACAGGTGTAATACTGATGCTATATTCGATGAAATTATTTTGTTATTCAATTTTGTTACTGTCTTTGTATATGTATTTGAGGTCATCGTGGCGGAGTGGGACTACGTCTGGCTTGGTGGATGTGAATACGATTCCGACTTGAATGATTTTATGTACATTATTTTTATTTCGTAACTCTACTAAGACAAAACGCGGCGTTGGATTCCGACATTTAACACAAAAACATTGTTTTTCCAAATTAGGCAAAAGCGAAGAACAAAGTGTCTTGATCTTGCGAATAGGTAGGCAGCTTACCGTACAATGCGTACCAGGCTATAGAACCAACTCGCAATATTATTATTTTTGTATAATAATTTATTATATATTTACTTTCCTTTTTTTTTTGGAGCTTCGTGCTGAGTCATAATACACAAAGATGGTTAGGTACACAGAATTGAATTTCTAAAACAAATAAGGTATTCAAACATCTACTCTTTTCATTACATTTTCCACAATAAATCTGTCAAATGGAAATTGGTTTCGCTTGAATCAATTTCACTTGCATTTTAACTTCAAATTGTGCTTTGCGAAGTAAAATTAGTATCTAAATTTTAAAGAAAGTTACTGCACAATAATGTTAAAAGAATTGTGATTTTTTTTTAATAATGTAATTAAGATTACTTTATCTGTCTGTGACGGTAGTGACTTCGATTTGTACTCGAAGGAATGGTTTATATATATATTTTCTCACTTTCTTAGCTCTGATCAAGATAAACGCGGCGTTGAGTTTCGCAATTCAACAAGCAATGTCTCTAGAATTTGGTAAAGAGTCGGGAACGGAGTGTCTTAGTGCTAAATTTCCTCTGCCCGCCCAGCATACGAGGCCAACATGAGGCTTCATTTTAATTTCACATCCTTTTAAAGAAGAGTAAGCAGAGATAGCCTAGTAATAAGACACTATTGACGTTCCATTTATTTAAAAATGCTTGTCTATTTAAGAGGGAATCGAACCCACAACCTTTGCTTTTACATTACACACACCGCGCCATGGGGTCTCATATTATACGTATATAAAACATTGGTATTTACATAATTTGTTTCTATTATACTATTGGGAACAAAAAGCTATCGTTCAAATATCATATTTAATTAAATGACGGTCATTACAGTAACAGTATATTTTAAATATAAATTAAAATATAAGTAACGAGATAATCGTGGATTCTGAAACGTTACTCGTTAAATGGTTTTTGACATAATCAGCTGTTATCGCGTTTCGTGATCGTCACAGATTAGGGTAATTGTAAAATAAAATATGTATAAAAGTGGACGGATGTTTTATAATATAATGAAAAAAAATCTCTTATAATAAACTTTGAGGCCAGTCGTAGGATCGCAAATGTGTGATTGCAGACGCGCCAGATTATGAGTTCCATTCCCACTCGAGGAAATGATATATAAAATATTTTCATCTCTTCGCTTTGGTGTCTAGGCAAAGCGCGGCGTTATACATAAAGAGTATACATACATTAATTTCGAACCAGTAGTTCATATGATAAGCGCCTTCAACGAAAAAATACTTATCACCTTTTTGCAAAGATAGACACATTGTTACATCTTTTATTTAACTTGCCGTGTTAGTATGTGAAATTCCCAGCGTCCAAGCTGAGCTGATATTTTTGTCATGAAAACAGTTCCAATCACAATGAACATATATATAATCAATAAAGTTATTAATTTAATATGGCCGCCGCAACAAAATAGCAGATTATATTTTTTTACACTACTAGGTATTAAATGATAGGAAAAGAGTAAAAGGGAAAGTTGTAAAATACAATACAGCATGAAATAATATATGAACATCCAAGTTTTTTTAAATTAATATAGATCAGCCTGTAAGATGTCATATTAAAAATTAAATGATAATAAATGAATTATTCCCGCTTTGCAGAATGAATAGGCCGAGAGAGGCTAGTGTTAAAACAATCCCTTCCCCATTTTACGCTCAGTTTCAGGAAAACTGCATGGTGTTGCGGACCTTCTGAGCCGGTGGTAGCTTCTTATAATCTTTCCTCAGTCTAACGAGACAGAGTGCGGCGTTGTGTTACACCCTTAAACGTGCGATATCTCTAAGACCAACAGAAAATAGAATATAAAACATTCAGAAATAATTTTAACCAAATAATCCTATCCTAATAAAATCAAAAATTAGCTAAAAGTATATACAAGTTTATACAACAATTATCTGACTTCTCGACAGTTCTGTCAATACCTACACGTTCAGTATTCTCAGGGTGGTCTCTAGAGAGACAAATTCAATTATTTACTTCACTTCGTTAATGCTAAAACGTTTAAAGGGTTTTAATAACTAGGCTAAAAATATTACTACAGATTATGTTTTTTAATAACATTTAAGCATTGTGGATTTAAATAAATTTGAGGAAAATTTATGTATGAAATATACTTACTCTAGGAAGAGAAATCCTACCTAGTTAGAATTTATGACACTGCGTTTTGGATGGTGGAACTCAACGCCGCGCTTTTAGAACATAGGTATAATACACATAAAAATGTATAAACATATGATATTGTAAAAAATATTACTTGTTTTACAGAGTGCACTATGAATCTTCAAAATTACTGTTGCATTAATACGTTTCGACCGCTGCTCTCAGTTTACACCTCTCAAAATTCAACGTCGAAAAATATCATGTAAAATAGAACAACGCGAAATAGCTCTGTAAAAATAAAATACTTTTTTGCTTCAATCTGTATCTCGTACACAGTATCACCGGAGAGAGATGAAAATAAAGCGATGTGAAAATACTTTATAACCCTCAAGCCGAAATCGAAGTTGCAATTGTCGCGTTTGGAGTCAATCGCTGTCCTACTACGCCACAACGCCATTTTGTAGAGCTAAGACAAGAAGAAAAAAAATCTGCGTATAGTAGGGTAAGCAAAGGTAACCTTGTATTAAGACATACTATGAACTATGCACCGCGCAATTTTCGAGACATACCATGTGGAGTGGCGGAACTCTACGCCACGTTATGTCTTTTAGAGCGGGAAAATGAAAATTATACTTACCAGCAAATGGGATTCGAAAAATGGCCTCAAAGAAGGACAGAAGAAAATTTAAGACACGATAATGCTTTTTCATATTACATATTCACACTGATTTATAAAAATCATGCATATTAACCTTTTTTATATATATTTAATAGAAAGATTAATTCTATAATAATTTGTTATTATGTTGAGGCCGTCGTGACAAAAATACGGTTTCTGACTGTAAATACGTTAGTGATGGGTTCTATACCGGCCTGCGCCTTCAGGAGAATAATAGATAATTAATATATCCATTTCTCCACTCTGATAAGATAAAGTGCGGCGTTGAGCTCCACAATGTCTGCTATATGTTGAATATAGCGTGAAACTGCTAAACAAAACATTTTATTTTACTTTTACTTTCCGCACCAGCACTTTCAGATTCATTGAAATAGTGTCGTTTTAGATACGCGCCATAAACTAGCAATCTAGAACTACGTCTCAAACGAATTCTAATTTATATCTATTCCGAATAAAACGACTGTTTGAACACCGGTCCCAGTGCATTGCAGAAATTGAGGGGAAAAATTATTTTTAAAATATTATTTTTTGTTTTTTAGCTTTTGTTTGTGCATATATATATGTATATAGTTGAGTAGTTTTGAAGTCGGTTTTTTTTTTAATAACTTTAATTTTTCTTTTAGCTTTACGCTGTATATATGTATATATATTTAGTTTTTTTTTTGTCGTACTATATAGTATATTTTTGTAGTATATGTTTTATTCTGATTACTTTTATGGAAATGGTTAGTATGGTGTAATGAAAATAATTAATATCTATTTTAAAAACAAAGTTTGGAGACATTAGACAACAAAATGGGAGTAACAAAAACTTTAACCAATGGAAAGACGGTAGAGTATTATTACAAAAGTTTTGATATAAAATTGGACACAAGACGTTCAAACGGGCAGAGCTTTTTGGATAGTGCACGTAAATTATATGGAATACATAATCGAATACTGTATTTTACTTACATCGTAAATTATTTATGGTAAAAGTAAATTGTTGAACAAAGAGGGCAGAGGCGTAGGAGGTTATGGAACAGGTGCAACTATAAACATTACGTTGTGAGTTTGAAAAATATTTGCATTTCCTCGCTCTAGTAACGAGACAAAGTACGGCGTTTACTTCCGCCACTCACACACACACCAATTAATGCCTCCAGAATTCTCTGGACGGTGGGTTAGGGAAGTGTATTAATGCGCACCGAGTGTCTTAACTCTAGGTTTCCAGGTTCCTCCTAAAATTTTATAGCAATAGGTTAGCATGGTTTCCGAGTGGGAATCAAATCCATAAACATCTTATTTACGTTAGATTTAGTTAAGACTCTTTCAGATACTGATAGAACAGCGTCAAATATAAAAATAAACAAGAAATAATAAACAAACAACATTTTGATATCAAATAAACTGTAACTGTGGCAACTGTACACTAATCCAATTTACAATGAAATCTTAAATCTTAGGTTTAATATCGGAATTCCACAAATGCGGATATAAAAACTCGAATGGTCCGGCCCGCGGCACACGTCGCATCTGTCACAATGTTAATGTTGCCACATAAAAATAACACAAAAATTTATTGAGAAAATTCAGTATTGAATCTATAAAGTGCGCTGTATTGCCATTACAAAGTTTAACTGTTTAAATTAAATTTAATTTGTAAACAATTGTATTTTACAAATTAAATTAATATTTAAACAGTTCTTTCCTGTGAAGTCTTCATATTTATTTTGACTGTCGGTTTTTTGTTGTATGTACTTACAACAATAGGGTGAATATTATTTATATAGGTACTATTTTTAAAAACACGTTGTTTTTAGAAAATAAAAATGCATATTTGATTTAGCAATTCAACATTTGGATTACAAAGTATATTTCAGAAGTGGTATTAACTATCAATTAAGAGAATGTTTAGGTAATATATAATTAGTAAGTAACTGCAACTTTTTCTCGCAGAGCAGAGAGAACAGAGAGAGCAGAGAGAACCCGACATCAACACATTCCGTTCTATCCCACGTTCCCCAATAATAGAAGAATCAATGTACATCTGACAGGGCACATAGGTCATATCACCTCATGTATCTAAAGTACATAAAATTTAAATTCATTTCTCTACTATCTGAGAGAAATATATTCCACTGAATATAACTTTGTCGGATAGTGAAAATATAAGCCAGCCACACTGAAAGATTTTACATTATACAGCTAGGAAAGGTGCCTACTTCATATTTTATAAACAGGCGTATTATCTTAAATTCAACTTGATTCATCACCATCATCATCACCATCAACATCAGCATCAGCATTTTATTACATAGTTAAAAGACGACCAGTTCTTTTTACTACCTACATTCAATTATGCTTTATTAGATGAAGGGAATAGCGCTTAAAATCACCTTTGTTTTATTTTTCAAAAAAAGCACCTTCATACCTTTCCCCGCATAACTGGATAAGCAGAAGGAACCTGGTGCAAAAACACTTCGTTCCCAAATTTCCATTCATGTTTCTAGATACTGTGTGTTAAGGAGGTAAAATTCAAAGTCAAAATTCAAATAAGTTCACCGAGAGGAAATTGAACCCACAACCGTCGTGGTTACAATCCTAAAATAGTCCTTTATTTCAACAAAATCATGTTACATATATTTTATGCATACCTGTCGTAAAATGACACCTACGTAGCAAGTATAAGCCCTCACTAAGTCGTAAGTAGAAGCGTCTCATAGACTCAGTTGTTCATGGATTTGCATCGCTTTTCAATGTGAACGCTTCTTTAGTACACCTTTTGTGGAATCAGTACTTTGAATTCATATTTCACTTTAACTATTTTTAACAGCTGGTAAGTGTTTGCCATTAGTTTGTTTTTTACTTTAGATTTACGATATTAACTGTACAATAAAAAAAGCCCGTCGTGGCGCAGTGGCACAGAGATGTCGCCCGTAAATCGGAATATGTAATATATGCGGGATCCAGCGTGAAGCTAAGAAAATACTTAATAATACAATAAAACCCTTTAGACCAGACCTAATAGACAATAGTAGACCAGACTAGTTCAAATAAGAAATATGACAAGTAATTCAAAGCCACTCTATCGGTTTACAACTTGGCGGGAGCTTAAGAGTTCTATTGGTGGAGTTTTAACGTATGCACGAAGTCTGAGCGTACCTATAGATTTTTTGTTCTTTTACAGCCACTGCACTGTAAGCCGTGGAAAGTTTGAAACAAGTTTCTCAACTAACAGCCAGAAAACTCAGAAAAATATTATTTTAAATTTCTTCTATGTGCCCATTGTGACGTAATTTTGACGTGAAAATGATCTAACATATGTTTTGGGTAGAGAATTAATTCAAGGATAATATATAACGACGCCTGATTAGATAGCTTATAATTGGATATTTAGTATTAATTACAGCTTAACATTTTAAAAACAGTCTTTGACAGATGGACCGACAGACAAACAAAATGATCTCGTAAGGCTTCAGGCATTTTTTCCTTTTGTAATACGAAAGCCTGAAAGACACAAAATTTTCAAGGTGCCGATCCTCAAAGACACAGTGTGGCGTTGATGACTGCCACACAACAAGCATTGCATTAATTTCAGGCGAAAAGTGGAGAACGGAGTGTCTTGGAGACAATTTATTTCTATCTTCCTGGTTGTACACAAACGAAGTATTCATTATCTAAAAGCTTAATACAAAACGTCTTTAGCTCTATATGAGCACAGCTTTACTGTCTCAGTGGGACTCGTACGATTTATCCTTGTCCTAGTTTTTCACACAATGCCTTTGTATCACCTCCGCAAATACCTTATCCGTTAAGCTTTATCTGGCAGATTCATTTGTTTTGTATGACATATTTAATTTAATTTCATTGCTATGTTAATAATAATAATCATTTTGTATTGTGTTATTTTATAAGGCTTTGTTATTTTAATTTGCTTTATCATTTGTTACTTGCCGCTAGGTGTCATCGAGGATTGGTTGGTGTAGCGTAATTGTTATATTTTCAAATTAATAATATTATTTATTCAAGTGGTTTTGCAAGAACTTTTAAATCATCGAACGGAAATAAAGCTACTGGCTAACTAGCTTTTATTTTCATAGATTCAATCTAGAAACCTACACCTACAGATGTATTATATATATATATGTAAAATAGCTATTCATATTATGTACATGAATTTTATTAGTATAGTGTAGTTTTACTTGTGAATTTAGCTATCGGATACAGCAAGTAACTTTTAAAAGTTGTAAGAAACTGCAGACCAAACTTTTAGTTAGGTTTCCTCCATTCATAAAAATGATAACTTATATTTCGCTTCTTTTTATTTGATCTGGCAAAAAAGGCGCAGTGATGGGTTTGGCCACTGAACATCGACAATGTCATCAAAAAGTGTAAAACTGATACATGTTAGTTAGCTTTATGAATGGATTAGCCAGATTAATGTTATATGTTCAATATAGACACATCAAATTGAAAAAGAGTTTCTATATGTATACATATTTATAGATGTTGTAATTTATTAGGTAGGCTTGTTTTGATCTACGGTGCCGAAACCATAGACACTAAAAGTCGGTCAATTCCACAAGTTTCAAGTCGTTCAACGTACTATGGAGTGAGCTATGCTCGAAGTCTCTTTGAAAGACAAAATCAGAAATGAGATTATCCGGAAAAAAATCGGAATAAAAGGAAAAACCCGCAAAATTCGCTTATTGAAGTGGCAGTGGGCTGGACATGTCTGTCGAAGGACCAGTGGCCGTTAGAGCAGACAAGTCCTTGAGTGGAGCCCGCGGAGCGGAGCAAGCGTAGCGTATGGGCACCCGCGGGGTAATCTAACCCAATGGACTTCAAGAAAAATTTGACCCTGAGTTGGCTGATTTGATTGATAATGTTAACGTTTGGCTGTTAATTCTGAAAAAATTGAAAGCTGTATAGAGTGAAGATACAAAATTAATCTATTAGTGTTGAATATGAACAAACAAAAAAAAACTAACTTTTTTTAAAATATATATCCAACAAATAGCTATAATACATATTTATACTTTCATTATTTTCGACACCTCCAAGCAAGTAATAATGTAAACATAGGAATTTGAATAACGATAAACACCATTCAACACGATTTCGTTGCATGTTAGCTATAAGACCAGACTTCGCCACGGTCTAAACTTACTATTAAATATGCAATAAAAGATATTATTAGATATGCAATTTTAAGCCTACTACTTTTTAAAAGATGCAATCTACAAATTAAAATACCGTTTGATCCGAATATTAAATAAAAATTTTAATTTTTTTGATATAATAATATAATAACATTTATATCAAAATTATTTAATTTTCGATAATTTAAGGGAATTAGTCCTAGAGAATTATCGAGCCTTTACTTACTGAGTGACTCTGTTACTCTTTGGCTGTATTGATAATTAAAAAAAAAACAAATTTAAAAGAAAACGCCATAAAACGCTTATGATTAATAGACACGCAAAATAATTTATTTTACAAACATATTTAGACTCGCGTGACACTATTTCGGATTTAAGTATCGCGTGCACAAATTCTTAGTCGAAATTTTGCTGTATTCTTTTAAGTGCCGCCATATAAGAAAGTGTTAATCCTATAGTTTGCATGTTGACACAGGTGGCGTGTGAATGTCTCTGTTCTAAGCGTTATGCTAATTCAGATAGACGGTGTAATTTTACTTAGATAAAATTACTAACAATTAGATTTCAACGATAAAAAGTAATATGTTGGAATATTTTTTGTTTTATTTTTTATTTTTCTTTAGTTTGATTTTGAATAAGGAAGCCCTGGTGCAATGCAGGAGCACAAGCTTTGATTCTCACTCGGGTCAATTATATTATTATTTCCTCACTAACAAGACAAAGCGAAGCGAAGACCCACGCAACAGCACCTCTAGCACGATATGCATGGGATACAGCGTGAAGCTTAAAAAACTGCGTAACTGTTTGTTACTATTTTTGCCGTAAACTTCCATAAAGTCCTTATCTTATATGTTCGAAAATATATATTTTAAAAGAAAAAGCAAAAGATATTTTATTCTAATGAAAATGCGTAAAAAATTGACCAAGAAATTACAAAATCATAAAAAAAATATGTTTCCCAGAATTAGTGTAGTTAGCACAAATCATACATTTCCATAATAAAACACGGCTATTCATCTGAAAAACCTCGGTACCTCAAATAAGAGTGGCCATAATAAAAATTTATAGGCAATTTGCTGGAGAAATACAGCCTCCTTACACAGACTTTTGTTTTACTAATGAAAAAAACATTACAATCTTTTAACTCTGACCACTGATATTTATTTGGGTTATCCACAATAATTTGTTGTTTCTTTTAACATTATAAATAATAATCATTTGTCTATACTTTTGTTATATAAAGAAACTGGTGGATGCTCAAAACTGCGTTCGCGTCATTTATATATTTCGGAAATCCTTCAGCCTAATACTCCTCTAAGTGAAGTGCTCCCTTACGTATCTACAAGTAAAATAATTTAAATGGTAGATATGATATTTTTATTCTAATTTTAAGAAGTGAGAATGCAACTTACTGGCATCTACGCTCAGCTTCAGTAAATGGACAATATATAAATGAAATTATCTTATAAAATTGGGAGACAATGCAAAAATATATATTCTTTTACTTTAATAAATCATAGATTCATACGAGTCTTTTTACCTAAATTATGTTTTCAATAAAATATTTGTCTATATAGACACACTTTTCTTATTTTTCATATTATTATAGACTAATTCATTTAAAATATTACAATCAAATGAAACGTAATTTATAATAATAATAATAATAATATGCAGAACACAAGCTAAATTCAGAGTTATCACGATACACAGCTATGAATCCGATAACAACCTATTAATTATAATACCTACATTACTAACAATTCTCATTAGTACTACAGTATATTTAAAATGACCGACCCGTCAGCAGTGATTGCCACGGTTTTATCAATACTGTGCTCTATTATATTATTTTTTGTGTGGACTATAGATTCGAAGTGGCGATCACTGCACAACTTTATCAATATTCACCAAATAACCATCGGGACTCTTCACTTATGTATAATCCATATGGACTGGGGCATCTCGATTAACTATTCGTCTTTTCTACTTCCTGCGAGCATGTGCTGGACACTTTGCGCTTCACTCCTGGCTTATACCAGATTAGTGTTACTTGTTACCGGAAAAATAAGTTACGGAAAACGAAAAGCTGCAGCGTTCAGTTACGGAACACTCATAATCATTCTGGTTGTAGTCAAACTTGTGATACCAACTGTATTTGAGTTACAAGATAGTATTTATTTGGAGTCTACGGTGGCCGGAGCGTATTTCTTGATGTTTATAAATATGCTGGTCGTGTCTAAAGTGATGTCATCTGTTGTTTCGTGCTGCAAGAGGAAGATATCGCGAACTGGAGGCACACGCGCCCTTTCCTTGGTGGGAATAGCAATTCTGTGTGATATGATAACGTCGATCAGCTTAGTGCTGCCCGTCTTACTTGCCTTTGATTTTTTATTTAACTTTAGACTTGTACTCCATACTCTAGTGGTTTTATTTAACAAATCGTCTGTGGAACATTTCAAAAAGCAATGGCAAAAGAGAAAGCGCGCTAATCAAATATTAGATATACAAATTAATTGATATGGATGTGGAAATTTAAATCAATCAAATGTGCTTCAAAAAATATAATTAAATGTTATACATTTAAAAATATATATTGTATAATAAATATTTAATAAATAATATTTGTGGTTTTGTTTTTCATGGTATTCTACATATCAAAACTGATGGGTTATACAAAAAATTACAATAATATTAAGTATTAAATAAAAATAGATTAAATACTTCTTTGTAAAGTTTCTATCGTTCAAACGAAAATGTATGTTTTCAACTTTAAGTTTTATATCGTACTAGCAACCCACACGTGGGTTTGCTCGCTTATTGTTATATTATAACCAATTTTTTTACATAAATTATAGCCTATACTTTCACATCCTATTAGCCTATCCTAATATTTTAAATGTGAAAGCTTGTTAGCATGAATGTCTGTTCCACTTTCACGCAAATAAATTTAAGTTTAATAAGTTTAATAATATTAGTAGAAAGAATATAGTGTCATGATACTCCGTTTTCTATTTTCCATCCAGATTACTTAGTATTATAGAGAAATAGAAAGTAAAACTTAAAATAATTCACTCTTTTGAGTGGAAAATGAATCCGCAACTTTTGCGTGAACAGCCAGACGCTATCCCACTACATCACGAAGTCCCCATATTAATATATAAGCAGAAATATGTAAACAAAAGATAACTATAATTATGTTTACTTTTTATGAAATGAGAATGCTCAATTCCGTTTCCTTCGATTGGTTCGAAACGTAATCTAGCCCAGGTATAACAAGTTCAACGATTTATCTAAACTTACCTTGTTACGTGGTTATCTCAAGAGTGCTGTTTATTATATCCTTGTTATATCTAATTTATAGAATAGATCGCTGTCAAAAGTTCCATTTCACGTTTTACCGTATAGGAGAGAATATAGTAGTGGGCCAGTCGTGGCGCACGAGCACAAGCGTGTGAGCGTAACAGATTGCAGGTTCGATTCTCATTCGAGGAAATGAAATCTATATTAATATAATAAGGTGGAAGAGTTTGTTTGTTTGCTTAAACGTTAAAGAAAAAAAGGAATCCGAGAAATAAATATATTACTTTTATAGGTTTTAATAAAGCAATTTGCATGCATTTCGTACTGCGCATACTACCGTTCTATGGTAATGTTGACGTTGCGACTAATATTATTACATGATATTATAAAATTTTATGTAACATCAGATAAACCTGAAAAAAAGCCTAGTTATTTTTCATGGCTATTCTGTCTATTATTTTTTTACCTTCTCGCAGTACATGCGGGATAGGTAGAGGAAGCCTAAACGTGGCGGATCTCAGCGAGGTTACCAGAGCAAAGAAATCACAACATAATTACCTCTAATAATCGATCTCATACTTTTCGCTTTTACAATAAAACGCTGTGCCACTACGCTACTTTTATGCAAATTATAAGCATTTTTTATCTTCACGCTGTATCCCGCACGTGGTAAGGGAGGCAGAGAAAACCTAGATCGATCGTCGATTAATGCGTGAAATTACAAAAACAGAGAACAGAGAGATAAAAGGTGAAGCGTGAAAACAACATTCATTATAAAAAGGTTACTATTACCTTTTTCCTGCACCTTTACGGTCCATTACAACACTTTAAGGGGCCTTTGTCCTCTTTCGGCCCTCACGCCAGAACTGTGTTAATTTAGCCGATGGCAGTTTAATGGTGTGTGAATAGTAATCAATAGACCTACTCGTATGTACGGAAATGAATTGTATAGTTTTCTGTTTGTTTAAAGTTCACCTAATTTTCTCTATAACAAGTAAAAAAGAACCTAATGTCATGACTTCATTCTTCGCTTGCCGCAAGCTTATAGAATATACGATATTTATTTATATAAATGGAGTATATATAAATGGAGTCGCTATTGATATATATTTTTAGCTTTACACTGTATACCGCACATAGCAGGGTAGGTATAGAAAAACTAGTGTTAAGAAACTTCGTTCGCCACTTTCTACCCAAAATTTTGAGTCTTTCCTTGTTGTATGGTGGAACTCAAGAACGCGCTCTATCTTGTTATCAGAGCAGGGAAGTGAAAATATTTTATTTCTTCAAGTGGGAATCAAACCCAAAACCCTCGAACTCTGTTCCGCTCCGTCGCTACATATATAATACGAATTTTGTATACATAAAACACTTTCTATTAACTGTAGAAAAATAGTCTACGTAAAATTTACGCATCCGTGTTATAAATATTGCTCTCTCTTTGTATATATCATGAAATCATCTTTGTATTGTTTTCTGTTGTTTTTGGTATAATAAAGCATGAAGGCGAAATTCTAATCAAAATACCCACATATATATTTTTTTACATACTATATATATATATATATATATATATATAGTAAGTAAAAAAAGTCCCGCTGAGTTTCTTGTGCCGGTTCTTCTCAGGTCTGAGGCATTAACTTTAGTGAAGTGGTCGTAGATTATTTGACATTCAAAAAATGAAGTTGAAATTATTTGACTTTGAGTTTGACTTTGGCTTTTATGAAATGTCATATTAATGCTAAATCTGAAAAACCCCATAACCGGTCCACAAACGTGATATATATGTATTTACCTTTCCCTTATAACACCTAGATTGAAAGAGCGTTAAGTTAAGACAGATATTTCTTATAAGCCCAAAAGATATGGAATAGCTTTAGGTAGAAAAATATTCATGAGTGTCGCTGCCCAAAAGTGATAAATAAAGTGATTTGATCCCATACGCAATGTATGGCACCGTATCTACTCGTATTGGAGAAGTAGTGTTAGCTATTTATAAAATTTTTCTGTTTATCTTTTACGCATAGGATCTAGTAATGAAAAATTCCGTTTTTTACTCTCTATCCAATATTTTTTTTTAGTAGGTAAAATTCATAAAAATCTAATCTAAAGACATTGGAAAAATAAAAAATAAGATCTTTTAAGCTTCATGGTAGACTTCATTTAAGCTACGCCTCTAAAAGTATTATTAGTAATTATTAATAATTTCTTCGCTCTGGCACCAAGGAAAAAACCCGGCGTTGAGTTCCCCAACAGTAAGTGACTAGATACACGTAAAACAATGCGTCGAAAAATTCGACAGAAAGTGGATAACTCAGTGTCTTAACACTAGGTTCCTTTTGCCTTGCTATATGCGGGATACAGCGTGAAGCTGAATTTTATCTATATAAAAATTGTGGATAAGTACTGCGATCTTCTACCCATGGACCAGCGTTGATACGTCGATCAAGTTACAACCTTTGTATTATATGTATTATACAAAGATTAATAATAACGATTATCTCTAAAAGGTATTAAAGGAGTAAATTTCATATAATTTACTCTCACAAACTCCCCAGAGTTTGGATATTTTCACCGATAGCTCCACTTAATGACGCATAAGACTTGTAAACTTCAGCCGAGCGTTAAAGCTCTTATGTTATAAGAGAATGTCAACTTAGGAACAAAACAGGCATCACTAAGTATGAATAGAAGTTCTACTCGTAGTGCTAATTATCCTTTTTTTGTGTCACGCTGTATCTCGCGTTTGTTTGTTACAAAAGTCTGTTCTCTATTTCCCGTCGAATTCTGGAGACATTGCTTGTCTCCAGAACTCAACGCCGCGCTTTGCCTCGACACCAGAGTGAAGTGAAGATACGATATTTAATATTTTAAACATTTCATTTCCTTATGTATAAATATAAGGAATAGTTTAGCGCTATACTCTTATAAATTAAATACAAAATGTAACTTCACAATCTGAATTAGTTTTCCTATGAGACCAAAAATCCTCAGTATTAAAGATTATAATTTTATTGCCGTGAATATCTTTATTGATACACAGGCAAGTTTTAGCAAGAAAAGTTACAATAGTTTTATTTCATTGTGTTCGCAATGTATGTATATATATAGCAAGCTTATAAAATATACGATATATATTTATATAAATGGAGTATATATAAATGGAGTCGCCATTTATATATATTTTTAGCTTTAAACTGTATACCGCATATATATATTGTAGTTTCGAACAAATAAACCTTCTGTAGTGATTCACGTAAATGTATTTGCCACTATCGATCACTGCAAACGTGTCGTCAAAGACGTTGCCAGGCTTAAGCGTCGCAACTAAATTGTATTATATATTTACTTATATAACTATATTTCTATTTATTTTTATTGACTAAGAAATATAATAATTCTTCTTATGTACTTAATATTTAGACTCGCCACCAGCTCGCGGCTTCCTCGCTTAAATTTCTTTAATAAGTACACGGAATCACATTCCTAATTTTAATGTAGATAATAAAGAACAACAAGTGTATTATTTTTTTATTAGTTTATTATTTTTTTTCTCTATGAAATACAAATAAGTTCTTACTTTTCGGATTTTTTCCTTTATTGCTTTTGTAAATTTTCATTTTGTGCCAAATTTCATAAATGGAGCAATGGTGGGCGGCTAATTTCATCCAAAAGTGTATCTTTTTATTTCCTTGACTTAGAAGTATAGTTTTTTCTGTTCTTTAAGAAAACTATAGACCTAACTATTTGATACTAATTTCAGCTCGATATCTCTAAGCGATCTGGAGATATTCCGTATGTCAAGACATACAGACGGACAACAGTGATCCTATGTTCCGTTTCTTCCTTTTGTAAGCGGAACGGAACTCTAAAAACTTTTATTTTCTTTTATACATATCTCTTATAATTATTCTTCGTTTATACCCAATAAGTTAATAGTTAACTATATTTACAATGTTAAAGTAAAGCAAAATTTTTTACTGTTTGATAGAACACTTATAGTGTCGCATATTAAACTAGCCTTCTAAAACATATTTCGTACGCAAACAGCCATATTTACAACCTGATCGGCGATCAGTATCTATACTACGAGTTACAGTGGAAAATTTACGCTATATAACTACAGCCGCTAAAGTATTAACGATGCAATAACCATAGCTCATACGACAAGGGTACGTGTTACTATGGAAATAATTTACGCGCTCGCTTACGTATACAGTATTTGCAGGTAGATCAAATTTAAATTTCATTCAGCTTTGTTTCTATTTCACCTTTATATGAACATTTTTTATTGCAAATACAATGAATTAAAATGCGAAAAAAAAAAACATTTTATGTCTCTATAGATATAGGCAGAGTTATGAGTGTTTCTGGGTGTTGAAAATTAAGTTGTAAGCAAAAAATATCGTATTTTACAGGCAGTTCCCAATTTTATTCGTGAAATTTGTTAGTAAAATATCAAAAGGAGGGCGAGTGGGCGCAGTGGTGTTTGACTGCAAGTGCGTTGGTTGTTGGGTCAAACCCCACTAGTGTGAATAAATTATATTATATCCAAAAAAGAAGAAAATGACGACTGTTCTTAAATAAATTGGACCCACAATTGGACAAGAAAAGATAAATTGAACGAATGTCTACTAACGGGAACGAAGTGTCTTAACACTAAGTTTCCAGGTTTGATTTGCAGGTGAAGCTAAAAAAGACCGTTTATAGCCTTCTAGCCTATTTTACATAAACGCGACGCTTATTGGTTCGATCCCCAGTAGGAAGAATAAATTATTTTACTTTCCTCCGACATGGTATTTTACATTCAATGGTGGAACTCAACGCCGCGTCATATCATCTTACCAACATGAAAATAATTAATTTCCTCGGTGGGAATCGAACCCATCACATTTACAGGCAACCGCTGCGCCATGACGGTAATATGTGGCATATTTTACCAAAAAGCCTTATTATTTTACGGAAGAACAATTTTTAGCACAACGATTATAAAATGACGACTGTACTCAAATAAATTGGACCATCACGTATAACAAAATGTAATTTACAAAAGAAGAAACACGATAAAGCTGAAACATCGAACAGCAATTCTAGTTTCATCAAAGAATCACAGATGGGTTAAGCTATCTAATTTAAGTTGGCCTAACGAAAACAGATCCAGTGCACAATTTATTTGGTACATTTCAAAAGCGATAGGAGATTATATATATATATATTTTTAGCTTCATACCAATTTAATGTTAATACACTTCGTTCTCCACGCTCCGCTCAATTTTCCAGACATTTTGCGTTACGTGGCGGTTCTCAATGCCGTAGATTGTTTTACGTAGGTTCGTCCTGCCTACTCTGTACCATGTTAGATACCAAATATTCTTTTATTGAACTATTAAAAAAAAACATATTTATAAATTTTAAATATTAGTAAACGCTATTTGCCTTTAACTTTAGCACAAATCTTGAGTTAAAACTCACTTATTCTAACTAAACTGACTTTTCGTGTTCTGATTCATTTACTTCGGCAAACTCTCTTTTTGTAATAACGGGTTGTGTTGACATTTTCAAACCACTTACATAAATTTTTTTATTACCTATTTCCGAGGCCAGTCGTGGTGCAGGGAATTAAGCGTGTGGGTTCGAGTCCCACTTGAGGTAATTTAATGTATAAATATTTTTATTTCCTCTCTCTGGGAACGAGGCAATGCGTTACGTTCAGTTCCACTACTTTACACGCAATGCCTCCTGTAAGTACGACTTAAAACAATGACAAGATATTAAACCTTTGCACAGTATCTATTGCAATGTGTAAAATTGTTAATATAAAATGATGTCAACACTCGCTTATCACATTAGATCTAAGTATAATTTATAAAATTAATGTAAAGATACAATTAATATTTTCTTAATTATTTAACAGTAAGGTTGTAATGGTATTGAACTAATAAATAAATAAAATAACCCTTTACACTCCTACATAATATATTATGTTATTTTGTAATTGATTACACTGTAGTCGGCGTCTACTTATATATCTACACGGTTTTTTTTATATATGCTAAAATTACTTAGTTATACATTTAGTGTAATAAACTTGTTTTTTTTTTGTTTCAGAAAAAAAAATGCTCAATGTCATAAAATATGAGATGTTTTTCAAATAACAATATTTTCATTAATATAAAATGATGCACATGAATACTGAAGTAGTTCTATTGTATCCAAAAGTTTGGAAGAATATCTGTCTTTGGCCAAATCGAAACAATACTTGCTGATAAAATTTGTAATAAATGTTATCAAAATTTTTTTTACTTTTGTTTACTCAACAATAAAAGATTATTTTCGCGATTATTCAACACTGAGGCCAGTCGTCGTGGCACAGGCGCACAAAATGTGACTATAAACGCGATTAGTTGTGGGTTCGATCCTCACTCGAGGAAATGAAATATTTATTTAAATTTCTAATCTAATATCTTCGCTCTGGTGGCGAGGCAGAATCTAGAATTCCAATTCATGCCAAATTCTAGAGACACGCAATGCCCCAGCATTCAGCGTAAAGTGGGGAACAGTGTGAACTACACAATACCACACAAACTATCAATAATACTTAAATTTCCAGTAATACTATAATAATATTTTACGTCAACAGGTTGAGTACAAACCAAAATTTTATTGAAAAGCGTAAATCCCACAACGATTCATCCCATATTTTACTCTTTTATTACGGACCCGTATCATAAAATTGGAAATATATGTTGCTATAAAGTATGCCGTTAAGTTTAAATTTAATAAAACAATGCAGTTTTTTCTCTGATCTAATGTGTAGATATACATATATTATACTAGCTTATACCTGCCGCTTCGCCTGCGTGGTCAAATTTAAAAAGACAATTGTTTGGTACATGATACACTCTAAATGTCTGAGGTAACTCTGGCCGCACAAATAGAGAATTATATTGAAAATATTGTCTTGCCTTCAATGTTTCAATTACAAAGAGTAGTTCGTACCCTATTTATTATATGCTGCATACGACGTAAAGCTGACAAAAATCCTTGATCATACGATATGCGCAGAATAGAGTACTATTACTACGTACGGTGCTATACGTTTGATCCTGAGTCTGTTTTCTACTCTTCGTCTATTTTAGCAGTATAACGTTATTGAGTACATCGTAGCGCAGGGGCATCGGGTAGTATGGCAGCGTATCGTATAAATACAACTGTTTACCTAAATGACTAACAAACAACCCAAAACTGGACTTGTAAAGTTTAAATTTGGCATTTACTTAGATTTGGGCGTATAGGGAAGTACTAAGAGAAGTTTTCTCGAAATACGTGAACAGAAAAAACAGTTTTTCCGTTTTACTACTTATATTTATTTAAGGAAATAAGATGCGGGCGACGACTGGATTTAAAATATAAAATGAATATTGAAAACGCTTGACCCCCACATTATATTTTTATTTTTAATTCCTCACTTCAAGCCTCTTACTTGAAGATCCTTATCATCCCATATTTTTTATACATCGGATACCAGATTATTATATTACTTCAAGTATGGAAAATAATATGAAAAATATTGAATGGAAGAACAAAGAGACTATATGGGACAGAGTAAGTAGTTCTTTAAAGTTAACTAGGCTACAGCTTTCGTTGTAAATATTTTTTTATCGGATTCATTATGTATATTTTCATTCTTCTCTATTGGAAAACCTGTGGTGCACGGATGGGGTTACTTTTGCCTTTCAGTTGAAACGATTATTATTTCAAACGGTTTCTTAGTTGCTTCGTCTAAAATGAACTGTATCTTGCCCTCTGTTGTTGACGTGACAGATTTTATAGATTTTTTGTAGCATATCCAAACATATTCTCTATTAAAATAAGTTTTTATTATTACATAAATACATTTTTTAAATGTATTTTTTATACTAATTTATATAAAAAAATATATTTTTCTATCATAAAAGTATGAAAATAATAAAGTTCGATATATCCACTGTATACGGATACTACACATAGCTGACTTCAATACACTCTCAACTTTGACATCGGAAATATGTTCTTCCACCCTCACACACTTTTATCACCTTTTGTTTCTCTTTGTTTGACCAAGGTACTAATAAAAGCTCTGTGTAATTTCCGTAAATAAATTTAATATCTCCATGTGGAGACTCTATTGAAATTACGTATTAAAATAGACACTGTCAAAGACTTAAAAAAATACTTACAATACTGTAACATTATATTAAAACGCTTAGATCCTCAGACATCAAGTCATATTCACATAAATCGTTTAAAAAAACGTAGGAAGAAGTATTTTTTCGAAACGTTTATCAATCAAATGTCGTAACCAGGTAAAGTTTATAAAGTTGTGTGTGACTTATCATTTGTTTCCATTGTCGCGGAAAATAAAAGCACCCTCAACCTTTTTCCCACATAAAATTATAGACATTTCATTTGATCGCATATAAGAAAATCTAAGAATCTATATTACACGCAAATCTAATTATTGTATCATCATAAAACCTGACAATTATATGAACATTAGGTGATAATACAATATTATAGTACCATTGAGCTGATCTGATGATGGAATTTGAATATGGCTGATTGACCTTGGACTGCCTAACAGTAAGCATTTTTAGTCTTTTAATCTACTATTTTTTTATTTTATTGTTAATCTCTGTTATTTCAATTTCTCATTTTGAAAAACTAAGACTATTTATTAATTTTTCATTGTAATGGAAACGGTATTCATGGGCGGTCTTGCGTCATTTCTCAAAATCCCGCCAAATATATACCCATCAGTGGCATATACTTTGATTTATTTAGAATTGATATTTTTTCGGTGCAATGAATATTTTATTTACAGTGTGGATTTTGTATGGTGTCATTCACACGTTTCAGGTTTACCTGTGTATCTCTATATGAGTTATTATGTATTGGAAAATAATATATTATTCATTTATTTTAGGCTGGTTTTGCTATGTCTCCTGCTTTATAATATTAATAGATTGCTTCACATTTTATTTGCATGTAACGTGATAGAGTGAGAGAAACCAGTGTTAAAATAAATTCTTAGAGTGTTTTAATATTTTTAAGATTAAACTACTGAGAAAAAGAAAATATTTAAAAAACGTAGAAAAAGTCTAACGTAGCGGACTTGAACCCGAACTCGTGGACGTTTCCCAATATGATGGTTTTTATCGAAAAACAATTCTTTCATAACAGTTAAAACACAAACACACTAAATATCAACTTAAAATATGATTTAAAATCTTTTCATACAACTTTAAAGGAATTTTCAATTTAATAACTATGAATTTGTAGCAACGCGGATGTCGTTTTACAGAATTTATAGCCGAGTGCTCAGCGATAAGTGAATAAAATTGACAACCTCTAGATAAATTTACGGATATCGAAGGCGTAATGTATAAAAGCTTTCATAGGAGTTTCTGTAAAACGGGGAGAGATTTTTTTTTTAGCTTCACATTGTATTCCGCGTAGAATAGACAGAGAGAACTTAATGTTCCTAAGTTCCTGTTAGACTCTCCTTTCCCCATTTTTAAATCAATTTTCGAGACATTTGAGTGATGAGTGACATAAATAAACGCTACGCTTCATTTAATTATCACCATAGCTAACTAAGCAAACAAATATTTTACAAGATTGAACAACGTTGACAATTTAAAAGTAAATTAAAACAAAAATTACAAAATGATAATTATAAATTAATTCAAATATCTTCTATAATCTACTATTAATTGTATCTCCATAATAAATCAAAAAAAGATTCAGCACCGATACACTATGCAACAAGGACTAATGGAATCAGCGAGGCTGAATAAATAACATGTCCAATATAAATAAAATGTATCGAATGTAAAGCCTTTTGTAACCTGCGTATCGTTTTAATATTGAACAATTTCCTAGAATATTGATTTTAAAGGAATATTTGTTTTTGGAAATCTGCTAATTATGACATACGCCACATGCTTCGTTTGTCTGATATCTCTTTATTTATTTTTAATTTTTTTTTCTTTTGTTTTTTATAAAAAAATTGAGCTTTATTGGTTATCATAAAAGTTAAAAGTGTTAAGATTTGATTGACATTTGATTCTACTTGTTATGTAAACATGTAGACTACACATAATGTGTACTGAATTAGAAAACGTATATCGCAGTAATGAACGTGAACGTGTGGCTTAGTGGTCAGAGCGCTTGGGCGGTTTCCAAGAAGCACGGGCTCAAATCCCGCTACGTCCAAATGTTTATATGTTGTCTAAATCAGTAGTTTTCTTTCCTAAGTGTGGAATAACACTTTAGAAATGTGAAAAATATATGCATAATATGTGTTAATAAGGAGATCATCGAGGTGAAATAGGATAGCGTTTGATTTTAAATTCATAGTTTTTTTGTGAGTTTGATCTCATAAGTCATCAATTATTCACAATTTTCCACCTTAACTCCATGACCTAAGAAAAATCTGTATTTTTATTTCCAAAATTTTCATCGAAACCTGTCTTTAAACTAAAAATAAAATCATACCATAAATGTTTATATTTGAAATATCGGTGCTATCAGACGATTTATGATGAACTTGTTTTACAGAAAATCTTAATAGCTTCAATTTTCATTTTACACTAACCCAATACGAAGATCGAGTCGTCTCGACTGTCAGCTGTGATGTATGGTGTTTGCTCTGAAATAAAGTACCTACGATAGTTTAAAAAGGAAGCTTCAGCAATTCAAATAATGTTGGATTTCTCATTTGATAGGTTTTCAATAATTTTGAGTAAGAGAAATATTATAAATAATATCAGAAGCCAGATGCAGTCTAAATGTAAGCACGATGGTTGTGGGTTTGACGGCCACCCTGGTAAATGGTTAATTTTTTTTTTAGCTTTACGTTGTATCCAGTATATAATAGGGTAGGCAGAGGGAATCTAGTGTTAATATACTCCGTTCTCATCTTACCGCGAAACTCTCGAGGTATTACGGGTTGAGTAGCGGAACTCAACGCCACACTTTGTCTTATCAAATCGAGAAAATGAAAATAATAACCCGAGTGGGAATCGAATATACAGCCTCTTCGCTACAGTCAGGTGGTGACCCGCTGTGCCATGTCTGCCAAATGTAGCTTGCAGCCGACGGTTAACTAAATACACCCCAAGAGAGTTGTTTCATACAACTGAATACACAGTACAACTTTTATGTAAATGTTATTTTTTTACTTTATTAAAGTTAATGAGTGTGAGATTAGTTCTTCGTTTGATTTACGTACTCACAGTACTTTTATGTTACATATACATATACATACAACTTTAAGACTATAGTAATAATATAGAATATTTTATTCAAGTAGGTATTGTAGGTAATATTTATAATTTCGCACCTTTAAGTGATTCAATGCCAGTTGTTGAATTTTCGTTTCGATATAAAATTGATGAATGATAAATGAAATGAATTGATAAACAAAAAGTAAACTAAATATGCAACTAAGCTTTGTCTATATATTCCCCGCAAAGGCGAGTTTTCTGAATAGCGGAGCTCAACGCCGCGCATTGCCTCAATTACCTTTAATTCAGGCTTCCTGAATAGTAAATTTTAAATAAAAACTACAACTTCAAAAGCTTAATCATATATAAACAATTGTAATATTAATAAAAAAAAACATAACGTAATATAATAACCGTATAGCAAACCATTCGCCCGAGTAATATTCACATTACAAATTACGCGTAGTTGCTACGAGCATCTTATTTGCATGCATATGAGAATTCGGTGTACAATATTGCAGTGTCCACGGCGGAGGTAATCCTGGTGGATGGATATTTACATGCTGGAAGTGATTGAAAAAAAAACTAATATATTTTAGCTGGTTTTAGGTTTATGCAATTCTTTTTAAGAGCATAATATTTATAATTTTTTTTTCTCGCTCTTGTCAGATAAAATTCGATGGTTTCATAATTTTTTACATATTTTTATTTTCTTCAGAGAGTGTGATGTTAATCTTACATACAATATCCCACGTGGATGAATTAAAATGAATGTATATAATATATTTTTTTATCGATCATTCAAAAAAGAAATATAACAACAAACTTGAAAGCAGCGGTAATCGAACTAGCGCCTCATAGGCATCATCCAAGCATATAAGAATTTTGACATCGGCTTGTTAAAAATATTATGTAGCTCAACTTGCTTGAACGGTTTCAAATAGACGCAGGTTCAAATCCTGAAACGTTATTTTTTAACGTTCCTATATACTTAACGTAAAACGTTTCACTTTCCAATAACTAAACGACATTGTTTTAAAAACATAAAAAATTAAAAGCATTTCCAGTATTTTAGTGCAATAGTTAACATGCTGTTAGGTTATTTAGCTTGCATCCACACACAGAGGTACTCGTAGTTAAAACAAGTTCTTATGTCACCACAATGCATATAATATTACTTATTTGTAATAGAATATTAATATGGACCCAAAATGTTTAGAGATTTTCTTTTTAAAATGTACTTTTTGAATGCGCAATTGTAAATACGTCGGTTGTGGATTCGATTCCCACTTGAGGAATGAATTTTATATTTTGTATGTAAAATATATAGCCAAATAAAAATGGAGGAAACTTAATCGCCACGTAAACCCTTCGATAGCTAAGGCGATCAGCGCGATGGTTCTTTTACTTTAAATCAATATTAATCGTTGTTACTTAGTCTAGCAATATAAGCAGGTACTCACATGCAGCCAAAGCAGATATGATCCAGGCCTCTTGTCTGTCCCTCGGGATCCCGGGATGCTCAGGTGGTCTGAAGTGCTGTGGCTTGAGGTCACTTTGTTCTCGCGAGTTAATAAAAATGTGTCTTACAAAATAGACTGCAGTCAATACTATAGCGTGAAGGCGACTGACTCATCTCATGCACGAGCCCTTGGCTCGATGTATCGACCAATAGAAAATAGGCGCGTTGACATCAGACCAATCCATACCGGATATGTTCATATGCCAACTTTAAATACATAGAAGTACCCGCTCGTTGAGACAAAGCAACAATCGATATAAAGCAAAAATAACTTATGAGAATATTAAGTGGCGAAACCATTTCCCCCAGCCTTGAAAGACCGGCTTTCAAAAAACAAAAAAAGAAACTAAATCTAGATTAAACTATGATACTGTAATAAATAATGTAAATAAATTAAATTACTACGGATAAGAACATTTAAGTTTATTGTGCAGGTATAGGGCATAATTTTACTACTGGTCTCTGATAAACACCGCTCACTCGGATAATACCATTATCGAGAAAAGGTTTTAATTTTCGAAGTGTCGAAGAACAACATTTACTACTTTCAATATTCAAAAACTCTGGCTGAAAGTATTTTTTTTGTAATGCACGAAGTATTTCGAGCTCCGCTTGATTCAAGTCTTCGGCATTCATAGGTCCCTTTGGTACCTTCCTGGTAAATTTAAGTATATAAGCGACTGAACGAATATATTTATTCCAAGAAGAGAATCGTTTCGACATATCATATATTAGATTTTCTATATTTGGATCGATAGCCACTAAAGACACAGGTTTAGCTTCAGGTATTTCGTCTCCATCAGAAACGAAAGGTTTAACAGGCCATTCATTGCGTGGATTACATACCCAAGGCGGACCATTTAGCCAAAGTGGATGACCAACTAATTGACCTGGTGTAAGACCTCTTGAAAGACAGTCTGCTGGGTTTTCTGGACCCTTAATATGATAAAAATGTTCACAAGACAAGTTCTCGTGAATCGTCGCCACACGATTGGCTACAAATGTATGCCAACGGTGTGGGGAAGCGTGGATCCAACACAATGCTACCGTGCTATCCGAAAATGCTAGAACCGAAGATATATTATATCGCGGTTCATAGCAGATTAATACCTTTTTCATGAGCTGAGATAATAATAGAGCTGCACACAATTCAAGGCGAGCCAAGGATATTACTTTAAGTGGTGACACCTTAGATTTTGCGCAGACTAGTTGGACGCGACAGTCATGTTCAGATGCACTGACATGTACGTATACTACTGCGCCATATGCCCTTTCACTAGCATCCGCAAAACCCAAAACAACACCCAAGTGTCTAGGAAATTTTAAATTAGTGATACACGGCAGCTCCGTCTGGAAAACTTGCCAACGTCGCGCTATGTAAGCGGGTGGTAATTCATCCCAGTCAATTTTCAGTGACCAAAGCTCCTTTATCAGAAGTTTTGCGTACAAAATTACAGGTGCTACGAGACCAAGAACATCAAAGAGCCTTGCCACAGAGGACAAGATATTACGTTTTGTACAAGGCCGATTATCTGGAGACACCTGAAAGGAAAAAATATCTTCCTTTGGAAACCAGCGCAGTCCTAATATCTTAAGGGTGTTTTCGTCATTATCGAAAGAAACACTTTGAGACAAATGAAACCTTGTCGGAATATGGTTTAAAACTTGATTTGAGTTAGAAGACCATTTTGCTAACTCAAATCCCCCGGCCTTGAAAAGGTCTATCAGCTGACTAACCGTCTCAATAGCCTTCTGTTCATTTAAAAATGAGCTGGCTATGTCGTCCATGTAAACATCTCTGGACATAACCTCTTGAGCCATAGGGAAATGGCCACCTTCGTCTTCCTCGAGCTGTTTCAAGGTACGCAACGCCAAGAAGGGACTACTTCTTAGTCCAAAAGCCACCCTATTGTATTGAAAGGCCTTCAAGGGTTGACCAGCATCAAAGCGATACAGGATTCTCTGAAACCGTCTATCTGCTTCTTGCACTAAGATACAAAGGTACATTTGACGAACATCAGCTGATATTGCGACAGGAAATAGCCTTATATTTAAAAGAATAGTCAATAGATCAGCTTGAAGACTTGGACCGGTGTGAAGCACATCATTTAAACTCAAACCACTTTCGGTAACTGAGCTTGCATCTAAAACCACTCTTAATTTAGTGGTGGTTTTGTCTTCACGGAGTACTCCGTGGTGCGGAATATAATAGGCCTTTTCAGTACTCTTAACATCAACAGGTGATAAGTATTGTTTTTCGAGATGATCAGTGATCACCTCGTCATACAATGACTTTAACATGGGTTGCGAACTGAGTTTGCGTTCTAATATTGCAAATCTGCGCGCTGCTATTTTATAAGAATCACCCAAATTATCAGGATCACATTTAAACGGAAGTGCTACTTTGTATTTGCCGTCTATTTCACGAGTAACCGTAGATTTATATATCTCCTCAGCCTGAGCATCCTCGTTACTCATTACCGGCTTTTCATCTACGGTATCAATTTCCCAAAACCTTTTTACCAAACTGTCAATATTGTGAGTAGTACAAAATGACAAGGACGTATTAGGTGTTGTTACGACTGGTGCGTCGCCTAGAATTACATAACCTAGGACTGTCTCTAGAGCATCGGGCAAACCAGCTTCATTCATTATTCTTCCTGATAGAATTAACTCAGTGAATAATTTTACACCAAGAAGAAGATCTATAGGGCCTGGGATAGACCATGAATCGTCGGCTAAGGGAATACGTTTAAAATTGCCTAGCGAAGAAATGTCTATGGGACTTGTCGGCAACTGAGCAGTTATTTCATTTAGCACCAAGGCTTCGATAGTGTATTTGTTGATTGACTGAAACCTTGATGTAAACGTGATAGTGACGCTACCCTGGATTGGTTGACTTATGCCACCTATTCCTTTAACAGCCGATGTAGATCTACGATTTATAGGCAATCCTAAAAGTTTACAACACTTTGCCGTAACATAATGTTTTTGGGACGCGGGGTCTAATAAACAGCGTATTGGAACCTGTTGATAATTTTTACCAGTAGCAAAAACTTTAGCAGTTCCAAGAATTTCAGTGGATTGATGAACACTACGATTTGTAGCCGATAACGAACACAATGATACTTCTTTGGAAGATGACGTTGCTGGAGCATCACCAGCTACAGTCTCCAAAGAAATTTTAGACAAATAATTTTTGTTATCATCATTAGATGTGCGCGGTTCATTAAAGTGGAGGAGTGAGTGATGTCTCCCGCGGCATTTACGACATAAGCTATCTGAACGGCATTTTGACGAAGTGTGTTGAGTGCTCAGACAATTAGAACACGCTTTTATATTTTTAATATAGTTAAACCTATCATGAGGCGCGAGGTTTTGAAATTTTTTGCAACTATACAGTTGCACGTGATCGTCATTATGACATAAAATACATTTTAATTTTGCGGTTTTATTCGTATTAGGTTGCGTGCTCACATATACGTGAGGTGGGCGCACTTGCGGCGTCCGCGCACTGCTACTAGAGGGAGTCGATTTTGTTTCAGTTTTGATCGTGCTACGTTGCGAAGTACGCGTTAAAATTTTTGCGTGATCTCTCACGAAATGAATAAATTCTCCATACGTGGGTATGGACTGACTCTTTAGGGTCATTTCAAAATATTTGGCCGTATCGGAATCTAATAACTTAAGACCATGGTGAATAAAAATGAAGTCAGTCATATTTTCAATTTTTAATTGATTTAGTGCTGACACAATAGTAGAAAATTTGTCAATAAACTTTTCTAAGTTCAAAGCCGAAGGACCTGACAGTGGTTTCATAGCAAACAACTCGTTTAAATATGAAGTAGCAAGAGCTCTGGGGTCGTGGTACTTAGATATCAACGCTTCCCAGACAATTTTGTAATTTTCAGCACAGGGTACTACACACGCGCAAATACTTTTTGCTTTGCCATTTAAACTATTAAATAAATAATGTACTCTTTCGGAATCTTCAAGTCGCGAATTGTCGTGGACCATACGTTTAAATGTTTCATAAAAAAAGGGGAATTCCTGAATATCGCCATGAAAGACAGGTAGATTTATTGGTGGTAAACGAACACCATCCTCTTTACAAATGTGAGAAGTGTGAGCTCCTTTTTGCTCCATTGTCGTTGATGGTTCAAGTTTTATAATTTTACCGTAGGATTCCTTGATAAGGTAGTAAATATTGTCAAAGGAATGAAGTGATTTATAATTCACTTCATAATCCGGATCCATATCTAAATTAAATAAATTTATCTCGTCTAAGGTTTCTTTAAATTCTGATCTAAGTTGGTCCACTAAACGTGCTTGAGTAACGAACTGAATTTTAATTGATTTATCACTAAGTTTAGGAATTAAATCGTATATAACTTGCAAACGTTGAAAACATTGAGCTCTTTTAGCTTCACTTAATTTAATTTGTTTTAATATTTTTTCCATTTTTTTATAGCATAAACAATCAATTAAATAATAAAACGCTGTAGTTTAACGTTAAGTTAAAAACAATTATGAATTATTAACTCAATTCTTAGACAGTTTATACGTCATAAGATTATAATTATTTCCAGACCAGCGGCGGCTTAGCAATTTAATACAGTATTTAATTGAGAAACAGTATTGACTGCAATACTTGTTTACTCATAACAAGTTTCTTAAATTAATATTGAATTAATTTGTTTAAGAATATCGAACAATTAATAATTCAACATAACTTAAAATTCAATTCAAATTAATAAAACAAACCGACTAAAAGGTGAAAATAGCAATTTATTATAACCGCTAATTACTATTAATCTAATTGTTTGTCTAACTACGCATGAATTCTTTAACCACTGTTATCTATGATTTCTATGCATCGAAAATACTTTGTTTTCGTATTACCTACGCTGCGAACAATTCGTAACGTTCTACTTACCGAAGCAAGCGAGATTCGTTTCTAGCTTAGTAGTTATAATTTATACCAACTAGTACTTAGAATAAGTAAAGAATGGGTCATATACATACGATTTTGCAATAAATATACAAATTGTAATTAGCACGATACTTAACTAGAAGTTTTAAATATTGCTATTTGATGAGTTTATTACATAGATATCTCAATATATTACCGGATACCTATGTCCAAATGTAGTCAATAATTTATAGACTACACTGGAGCGGTAGAAAGTGTATGGAACCTTCCAAAAAACCCTAGTGTAGATAGCAATTTACCTACACCTAATACCAATTATCAAATTATAACAACTAGAAAATACTATCAATTTAAGTAATAGGTAAGTACTTAATAATAAATACCCCTCGATATATTAATTTAATAATAGTTTACAATAAATACACTACAGTTTTTATAAATACACATTTATTAACATCGCCCAAGAAATAAGAATACCTGCACAATAATAAAATAATTAAATAATACCGATCGTTCGGTAATTAAAATATCCGGCTGAAGGCCCAAAATGGAGGAAACTTAATCGCCACGTAAACCCTTCGATAGCTAAGGCGACCAGCGCGATGGTTCTTTTACTTTAAATCAATATTAAACGTTGTTACTTAGTCTAGCAATATAAGCAGGTACTCACATGCAGCCAAAGCAGATATGATCCAGGCCTCTTGTCTGTCCCTCGGGATCCCGGGATGCTCAGGTGGTCTGAAGTGCTGTGGCTTGAGGTCACTTTGTTCTCGCGAGTTAATAAAAATGTGTCTTACAAAATAGACTGCAGTCAATACTATAGCGTGAAGGCGACTGACTCATCTCATGCACGAGCCCTTGGCTCGATGTATCGACCAATAGAAAATAGGCGCGTTGACATCAGACCAATCCATACCGGATATGTTCATATGCCAACTTTAAATACATAGAAGTACCCGCTCGTTGAGACAAAGCAACAATCGATATAAAGCAAAAATAACTTATGAGAATATTAAGTGGCGAAACCAAAAATAAACAATTGAACAAGATTTTTCATTTTGAACTAATTTATTTCGCACTCTTACCTGAGGCAGGTCAAGACACAAACAAAGACACTTAATATGTTTTTCTCTTCTTCTTCGTCTTTTTTTTTACCGTAATGCTGTAAACACACACAGCAGTGTAGGCAGAGAAAACCCAGAGCTAAGACACTTCATTCTCACTCATTTTGTCGAATTCTGGAGGTATTACGTATTGAGTAGCGGAATTGCACCACGATTATTCTTACTACAAAAAGCTATTTCATTAAATATATTCGCCTGGTTGAATATTGAACTCACAATTATCCTGTTCACATCAAAAGTATCCAGTATTTTCCTACTGCACCCTGATAATTTCATGTTATTATTATTTTAATAAATACTTTAGTGACCGTGTTTACCACAATATTACCCCTACATAGAAAATCACTATTCATATCCGCGAGTACGTATGTATGTAGCTGAAACACAGAGAATAGGCAATTTGATTAAAATGTAGTTTATGCAACCGATGATTATGTATTTCCTCTGATTACAACGTAGTAGATTAGAAATTATTAGATCAACGGTTATCTATGGGTAGAGGACCTCATTTCACCACCATATATATATGTTAGCCGATTTTCTGCAGATTATTGATAATTTGTAATTTTGTGGAAAAAATCGTATTCTTCAAGAAGATTGGCAAATACAACTCGACTGTTGCGTCTTGTGATTTTTTTCTCGCAATATAGCTCAATAGTAGGCTTTTTATATATTGTAATACTTTAAAAGATCGGCTTATTTATTTTGAAAATTACATAGAAACAATTTTTTTTTATTTTTTCAAATCTTTCAAGGGCTGTGGCAAAAAAAATTGTTTTGAAGTGTTTTTTCCAAATGTATTATTATATATGTAATATATTATTTTCAAAATTATAAAAACTACTAGTATTAGTATAGAATATTCTCTAAAAGTTTCATAGGTTTAGCTTTACGATGTATCATGCATATAACAGGGTTGATGATAGAGGGAATTTTCGAGGCATTATGTTTTGAGTAGCGGAACTCAACGCCGCGTTTTGCCTTGTTACCAGAACGAAAAAATTCACATTAATAAATAAATAATAAATCGTTTCCTCGAGTGGGAATGGAACTCACAACCTGTCTCATTTACACGCCACGATAAATATAGATAAATTAATACAATTATTTAATTACTTTTATATTATATAATAAACTAGGTTTTGACTGTGACTTCGCTTCAATACTCATGAATACTACTTTTCATAAAGTACCCTAGTATGCTGACTGCCATATTTAAAAAAATGTGTATAAAATTTCATGACGATCCGTTACATTAAATAGTTTTTGCGTGTAAGCGTAACAAACAGAATCTCACTATATCATTTATTATGTTAAGAATTATGTAAAAAAAAAACATTTCTTTATAAACACTTGCATGTTAGAGAGAAAACTGTCGCAAAGGAGAACAATAGATTCTGCCTAACAAACGTAAAAACAACTTTGAAGTGAGGTATAAAAAACTTGCAAGTATATTTTCTTTCTACAGCTCATTTGTTCCTTGGGGCAAGGCACTTGCCTTAGAATTGTAAAGCATGGAAGTGGTAACCGACAGCAATTAGAAGGAAGTTCTCGATTCGATTGGTATGTTTCTTTTATGTATGAACACCGATTACGCCAAGATTTCTAAAATAGTTTATGAGAATTAGTGGCATTATAATCTAATTCGGTTTCTATCAAAGGCTATTAGGTTCAGATGTTTTATTACCATTTTTGTTTATTTAGATTATGTAAGAAATTTCATGACTATTTATTTAAAAAAATATAATACTAACTACTTAATAAAAAAAAATTACCAAAATTACGTCAGTTTTTTTATACGAAAGGAGATTTGTGATTTAGTCCTTTAAGAACTAATTTAGTTTTACTTCATAGTTTTCATGTTATGAGCATTTTTACCTACTTGGACGATGTAATTTTAATTTATTAAAGATATTACTTATTCTAAGACCTACTTATTATAAACCGTCGAATAAAAATGTGCGAGAAAGTTAATGAATCCTCACTTGCAGGCTCGTTTATTTCGGAAATGAATTAATACTTTCTTGGATCTATTCACACGTACGTTTAAAAGCATTCACTTAATAAAAAGTAGTTATATCACTATTTTTTGTGCTGTACAGAAAATACTGGAATTATACATTAAATATTTTCATTTCCTCACTCTGAGGACGAGGCATAGTGCAGCGTTGAGTTCCGCCAATCAACATGCAAAGACTCCAGAATTCAACGGAAAGTTTTCCCTGTACCTACCGCGCTTTAGTTAAAAAAATATATACAACGTATAACAAACATAACCATGCCCAGTTACAATTTATTTAACATACCAACCAAATGTAGAAATACACAACAGCTTGTATAAACAGAAATGAAGTACAAAATAATCCTCACAGAATTTTAATTAGCAATCCGAACTTTTCTTTGTAAAGTAAAATTAGTGAACTTCTTATCTTGAAATAATTTTAAACTTCCAGCTTTTTATCAAAGACTAATTAACTACTTGTATTTAAATTCATAACTAGTAAGATCTTTAATCGGATTTGGAAAATGTTTTATTTAGACTCCTTGATGGTTGAAAAGAAAATTATACATGAAGATAATTTTAGATTACATTAGAATTGAGGCCAGTGTGGCGCAGCGGTACAAACGTGCGACTATAAACGTTTTGCTTGTGGTTTCAATTCCCACTTAGGGAAATAAAATATTTAATATTTTCATTTGCTCGCTCTGGTAACGAGGCAAAGCGCGGCGTTGAGTTCCGCCACCCAACATGCAATGCTCCAGAGTTCGGCAGAAAGTTGGGAACGGGTGTGTCATAATGAGAACAGAGTGTTTTAGCACCAGGTTTCCAGGTTCCCTACCTATAAGGTACTTAAAATTTCAAAAATTCTGTGTAAAATAGTGGAACTCAACGCGGCAATTTGCCTGAACAGAGTCTTTAAAAAAATATTATTTAAATATTATTCCTCCAAGTGGGTTCAAACTGACACAGCTTTTAAAATTTAAAACTTAGAAAGTTTTCAAAGTTGTGTCCAATTATAAAATTCAATCACAAACATACATGATGTTGAATGTTGTTATTTAACAACGCACTTCATCTAAATCAATATCAAAATTATTTTATTTAATTTTAAATTAATTAATTTTAAATTAACGTATAATATATATTCTGTTTTTAATGTTTGAAATAGACGTAAGTAAGAGGTAAATTGAAGCTAACAACTTAATTTACGATTCCCGCTTTTCCATTATTTGGTTTAATCTGTACAGAGTTTTGTTAATTATTTCGCATTTTAAATGAGATAATGAACCCAATTTTTCTGTGTCATTTTGTAATTAATTTCTTTGTGCTTTTACAGATCTCTTTAGCAAAAAAATATATTGTTACAACTTTATAGGAGAGGGTCGTAACGCAGCGGCACAGCGGCAATATAAACGCAATTTCGATTTCCATTCCGAGGAATGAATTATTTCATACGTCCGGTAATAAGACAAAGTGAGGCGTTAAGTTCCGCCACTGAACACGCAATGTCTGAAAAATTGAGCAGAAAGCGTGGAAACAGTTTTATAAGGAATACAAAAAATATTACATTCAATTCGATCTAGTGGTTACGTTCGACTCCAATATCTCTATTTACACGAAAAAATCGAAGACTACGCAAAAAATATATTTTTTTTAATTTTGTGTTATATAATAATACCAATGAGTATGATATATTCAAAACATAGTAATTATAATATGCTAATTTAAGTTACTCCACAAAATGTGAAAAATAAATGCAAGTTTTTAGAAAACTATATCCTGTGTGTATGCGAATATAATATGATAGCTCTGTCGTCTGTCCGGTACAGGTACAATTGGTAACGGGGGTGACCACTACCCAATGGCTCAATTTTCCTAAGATAGATAAACTAGGCGAATGCGAAAACCGTAGTCGATACTATAATGCATATACTACAGTGACAATCGTAAAATTCGACATCGACTTTATTCGAGTGAGTAGAAATACAAGGTAGAGGCAGTTACATGTTTCAATACAAATTGCCTGATCGGAAATCCGATACCTGCACTCTGCTTTTTGGTCAAATTCAATCAAAACAACATGCTCGTAGAATGTGTTTGCAGTTTATTTTAACAATTGTAGGATAGAAACGGATTTTTAAAATATATTAAATATAACACTCTGCTCTTAAATGCAGTGATAGAAAGCTCTACTATCATTGATGAAATTATTATATTATATAAAAACTTTTTTTTTATATATATCTATAATATATGAAACAACAAGTAAGAAATTCAGTTCCCAAACATTCGATTGCAAAGCATTTCAGTCCCAAGGTGGTACTCGCAGTTACGTTGGGCACATGAATCATGGCCCCCAGACGATCTTATTGGACCAAGATACCTGCTTGTTTAAGTGAATTGCCGACCTTTCGGGAATAATTGGAGGATGATACGGGGCAGTTGGAAATTGGATTTATTGCTGGCCAGTTCCATCGCTTTAATTGCCTAGATTTTTAATAGCTGGAACTTTCTTTAGATGGATTTTTCCTTTTAATGCTCTTTTGAAGATGTAATTACGTTTGGGTTTCTATAAGAAGTTTTCTATTAATTCTTTCAGGGTACATTTCTATAGCTATTTTATTGGAATTCTTTAAAGATAATATTATATTAGAGATGGGTATTCGGGAATCATACTTATCATACTATCATAATCATATTTGAAAACTGAAAAGTCTTGATTGGTCGAACACTCTGATCCCAGAAATTATTAGTTAGAATTGAGTAATTCATTTTGAATAGAATAGTGAACAACATCACGTAAACCGTTTCAATGTAACCCATGCCTAATGTAAATAAAAAAACGCTGTAAAAGCAAATTATACAAACTAAGATAACCTACCCACAAGGTATATTTGCTTTTTATTTTCTATTCAAATAACTAGCTTTGAATGTCAAAGAATTCCTAGTCCAACATAAAAATCTTAAAGAAAACATTAATTTAAATCTCATCTCCACAGTGCGGGAGCGTCGCATAGCTCTATAAACATTTCTCTGTTAAATCTTCTAGTTTTATGTCAAATTGAAAATAATAAATTCCACGATAGGCAGCGCATACAGCCTCCGCTATCTGAAAGCGCGTTTACGTTTAATATCCGCAAAAATGAGGTTTGCTAGAGCTACTATTACCAAAGAGAAAGTATAAAAGTCAACTTGTATACTTTAGACAAAATGAGCTTATATAGTGAGGTAGTTAGTTTTAGTGAGGAATACACTAAATTGTTAAAACATGACGCTGTTATTGTGCAGTGGGGCAGCGATTGTAAGTTCAATAGATATGGGTTCGATTTTCACTTAGGGAGGCAATATTAAATAAAAAAAATAAAGAGTGAGAAAGATGAAATGATGTGTTTTTGGACAAGCGAATTGCAACCGCTGTTGCATCGTTACTTATTATAACTCAATTCAAAGCAAACTGCTATAAGTTGAAAAAACAAAAAGAAAATCAACTATGATTTATGTTCTCGAGAACTACGCTCAGAATGTAAAAACAGGGACTTTGTAAGAATAACTTAATAAAATGGTTTGATTAACGCGTCTCAGTAACGAGAATGTTTATTTATAATTATATTACTTAATAACTAATCTTTCTTAGTAATCTAATCTAGGTCTCCCTGACGTCGAGTTGCCGAATTCTTTTTTTTATTGCTTCTATTGAGACACTAAGTTCTAAATATGACGTTACAGTTTTTTGACATATATTCACATACTAATAAAATATATATATATATATATTTAGGAAGTGGATGTTCGAGGCCATCGTGGCGCAGTGGTACAAGGATGTCGCCCGTACACGCGACGGTTGTGGGTTCGATCCCACTCGAGGAAGTGAAATATTTCTTTACGTTTATATTTCCATTTTTCTTCGCTCTGGTGTCGAGGCATAGCGCGGCATTCAGTTCCGCCACTCAACACGCAATGCCTCCAGAATTCGGCAGAAAGTGGGGAGCGGAGTGTATTGACACCGACGTTCCCTCTGCCTACAGTGCTGTGTGCGGGATACAGCGTGAAGCTAAAACAAATATATAAAGTTCATGCCTTCATTGCAACTCTATAAGAAATTTGTTTAAAATACTTCCCTTAATGCCAATTCCATTTCACTTCCGTAATAGTTTAGTTCTCTCTTAATAGAACTGTCAGTCACCTTTTCCTGTCATATTTATAAAATATTCATGACGTTGTTCAGTTATTTGATGGTTCAAGACTCTCGCTATTACTACTGTATTATTTGAACTATTATATAACTGATTTGGATTTATGTATATGCAAAAGACACTCTATAAGTTTTTTGCGGAGAGTAGGTGAGAGAAAGAAAGTGCATTGACGTGTACAGCAAACATTTATGTAAATATATTTTACAAAGCAAAGATTTTCTTTGACTACTTGCTAGTTGCGAAAACTCTTGAAGCTTTTTAGTATGTAAAACTAAGGCAGTGTTAGTTTTTATTCTTTTTTACAGGAGATGTCTCCTTTGTGAATTCCCTCCAAGGTATTATTAGAGAAGTGATTAGTGCTCAACCGGCACGTTCAGAACGCATAATCAAAGAACAGAACAGATCATTAATGAAAGTGTTATATTCTATCCAAGAACTAGTATATCGATGTTAATGTTTGGAATTTTAAATGCTGTTAATAAAATAATGTTTTTTTGGGAAGCCCATAACAAATTAAATATTTGCTATATTTACATAAATGTTTGCTGTACACGATAATTCACTTTCTTTCTCCCATCTACTCTCCGCAAAAGTCCAACTATAATATACATAAATCTAAGTCAAATACAAATCACGAGGCAGCCATTTGCGGCCAAGTCACAAACATTCGGTCTAGAAACTTTCAGGCGTTTTCACTTGTTACAAATTGTTTCGTTGGGCTCGAAGTGTGGCGATGGGAACTAAGCAAAGTCATTCGCAGGATTCTATTATATGTATATACATATATATATACATGCTCTAATACTAATAATACTTGCAAATGGGTATAATTATATATTCGATGCCGTCGTTAAGCAGCCGCACAGAATCTGACTATGAACATGACGAATGCAGTTCCACCCATTCGGAAGAAGGAATACTTTTCATTTCTCCACTCTAGTAACAAGACAAAGTGAAGTGTTGAGTCTTGCCTATACGCAATTTCCTGAAAATTGGACAAAAGGTGGGAAACTGAGTATCTTATCAATACTATCAAATATCCTTCGCCTACACTGCCGTATGCGTAAAAAGTAAACGCAGCGTGTTCATCTTAAGATATCTTAAAATTAAGCCTTCACAATTTAAATCATGAACAGTATTAGGCATTTTATATAAACCGATCCACAAAAAAAATATTCACACACCAAAAACAAATTCAATATGCGGACGTATCGGCAGTATTTTATCTCGAATCACGACACTATATTATGTACCATAAAACTGTTAGTTACGTTCCCATAAATTGGTCGGAATTCCTATAAACATAGGCTTTCCGTTCAGTTCAATCAAAACAACATCAAGTCGCTAAATAAATAAATGTCACTTTTCGAGTTATTTATTTTATTTTAGTTAAATAAAAACATAAAAGTAAATTTAACTTTTTACATTTAGTATATACAATTTACAATTATATATATTTTTTATTATTTTGACTATTCTACGGTATATTTTGCAAGAGTTAGTTAGTTATTTATTACATTATAAACAACCTCTTACATGTGTCAAAAAAAGTGAACCGATTTTGGTAAAACTTGGACTATTGTCGGAGTTGGAATATATCTTAATTTAAATTAGAATCGATATGACTTTTAATATTCGATAACTTTCTAGATATAGGTACATACAATCAATACAATTACGTAATTTAGCAGCACATTGGCTCGGACCCGTAAACAAATGATCACACTCAAATATTACACAATTCCTACAATCTCATCTAAGTGCGAAGTAACAATACAAATCATTGAAAAAATCCCAAAAATGAAAATTTATAGATATATCACAGATCCTGATATTTGTATGGAAGCCTTGATAGGCGAGTACAACTCGCCCTTAACCTTTTTAAGTTGTTTAAAAAGTTGTAGAGATTTACTTTGGCTAAAGATAAAGTTAGTAATAAAATTATGCATTTCTACTATTTATCTTAATGAAACTGTGATGTCACACCACAAAATCAATAAGCTTATCCAAAGCTCATACAAACTTCAAAGCTAAACAATGAAAAATAATAATCATCCAGCAAACACGTTCAATTAGAAATTCACCGAATTAAATGTCATAGCGGAATCCCATTGAAAGTTTGCGCGAGCTTCCGTCAGAATTCAAATCGAAATTCGGATTTGTGGTGACAAATCAACGATAATTTATAGCGTAGACAAATTTAAAGGTAACGATGTTATCCTAATTTTGAGTGAAAATATTTAAGGTATTTATTTCCCTCTTAACTGTAAAAAATAGTTTGTAGAATTGGCAAGAAAAAAAACATCTAATGGTGGAAATATATAAAAAGCATGTGTAAAATTTGTATAGAATATATTAAAACGAAATAGACCTTTTGACACTGACTTAAAGTTGACATTTGCGTGCTTTGTTGAGGCTAGTAATATGGAGACGTCGTGATAAATGATAGAAGACAAGACAAATTTGATATCGTATCGCTTAGTTGTAACATTACTTCGTGTTATGAGGTTTTTTTTAAAAAAAAATATCTCGTTTCCCAACTGCTGTTTGGTTGCTATCGTTAAATTCGTCTTAGCAGCCCAAGTGTGTTAGATAGATTAATAGATAGATAGAAATAATTATTATGGCGTGTGTGGGAGGCCATTGAATTTTTTTTTTCGAATAGCACAAAATGAGTATCAAATTCAAGAACTCAATACAAGGATTTCAAAAAGGTATATCATCAATGTCATTACCGTAATATTAAAAATATTTCAATGAGAAAGTAAAAAATATAGACCTTACTCTTACTTTCTGAAACCGGTGGAGTTCCAATGTGACGCGACCAGGAAAGCGAAAAAAGACCAAATTCTTACATTCCCTTAAAATCCTATTGAATCAAAAAAAAATGAATGAAAAATAACAACAACAAAACCCTCTGCATACTGCATATAACTCAAAAGAAAAAAAACAAGCACAATGGTTAATTGAAATTAACAGTAACAATTCTTCAATTGATTAAATTTTCACCAGGAACCCCGCATAATTTAATGAGGAATATTTTTTTTGTTTAAGTAATTTATCTTTAATAATATTTAACTTAGAAGCTTTGTAAGCGTCATTCGCAAAGAATCAAAGGCGGTCATGACACCTGTCAACATTAAGATTAATCTCTTTCTCATATTATGGCTCTATATTCACTCTTCTAAATTATTATTTTCATTTCTCTGCGATGGTAAAACATAGTACGTGTTAAATTTGACAAATTACAAATTAAAAATACAAAACGATTTAGATAGCAATGGAAAATGGAGAACGGATTTCTTGAGAATAGCCTAGGTTCTATCTGTATCGATTCGATTCCAGTGTGTAATATATAACGTAAAGTTAATAATTGTAGCTTGAATATATTAAGAAAGAAGAGGACCACTCACTTCAGTAAGTCAGAAATGATGTCCATTTTAGTCAAACGGAGAATTAGAACTCATAAAATCGTCCTCTTCTAGTAAAGAGTAATACAATATATAATGCAATTTTACCATCTCTTCACTTTAAAGTTAAAACCTTTTAGTTTCTGTAGAAGCTTCTTGTAGCCATTTACTTTAATTTAAAGTTATTATGTTTGCAAAATAATATATACATACATTTACCTGCAGCTGCGCTAGTATGTAATGTATGACAATTTCGTAGATACACCAAATTATGTATCACGGTAGCGCTGTTGAACCGTATCTCAGAACCCAATCTTTCGAAAATTGGGCGATCGAAGTGTTTAAATACAAAGTCTCTGTCTGTCCATGTTAAATGTGGGATACAGCGTAAAGCTTAAAATGTTAAGTAAAAAAAATACCTAAACCCAAATAAGAAAATCTTTTATCGATCTATCCAGACCAGAACTTTAGTAATATCACGGTGTCAACTTCCGCTTACGCAAGGTCTCAACAGTATTGGCAGACGTTTAACTGACTAGTGACTTTGTTATTTCCTTATCACTTTAAATTGGCTTGTTATTTTTGGCAACTACTTAGACAAATATAATTTATCAAAACCATTATTTAATTTGCTGTATAGTAATTGAAAGTTTCATACGTTTTGTTTTATCTTTATCTTTTTTAGCTTTACTCTGTATCCTGCTCAATAGTGTAGGCAGACCGAACCTAGTGACCTCTCATAGGTTGTTGAGTGGTGGAACTCAACGCTGCACCGCGCTTAATCTCGTTACCACAGCGAGCGAATGAGAATATGTAATATTTCATTTTCTCGAGTGGGAATCGAACCCACAACCTGTCGCAATTACAGTCTCACGTCGTACGTATACGCCACGACCGGCCAGGTGCCTAATAAACAAAGAAAATGAAAAAGAAAGGTAAAAGCTAATCACCTAATTAAAAGCCTCATTTAGAGAACAAAAAAAAACCGCTACCAATGGACAACAAATACAAATCTTTTCCACTCTTATTATAGAAAATAGAAGTACAATTTATAAATGTAAAGGTGACAGCGTAGCTTCAATACGATCGCGCAAAAATTGAAAAGCCCGTATCAAAGTGCCCTGTCTATACATTGTCGCGGGAACTTAATCTTAGTGACAATACCAATTCTACGGCGTCGGGTGGGGAGCTCCTGTTGTACAGAGTAATGGGTGAATATTACCTATTGGCGGTGCTATACAAGTAATTTTATTTGGTTTTCGTGGGATATTCAGTATTGGTAAGCTAAATATTATTTTAAAAAGAAACTTTTTTAAAGAATATTTAGAAACTTTTTAAAGTTTACGCTTAGTAGATTAGGTACGATAAGGAACCTAATGTTAAGACACTCCGTTTTACATATATTGATATGTTCCTATCAGGATAATGAAAATTATTTAATTATATTATTCCACCGAGTAAGGGCACACGGATGCGACTGTAAGCCCGACAGGCTGTGATTTCGATTCTTATTCGATGAAATGAAAAAGAATACGATAAATTCCGCCACTCAATACGCAATGCCTTCATTTGATATAAAGTCGGAAATGATACTGTCTTAATGGGAACGGAGTATCTTGACACTAGCTTCACATGTTCACTATGTGCGGGACACAGTGTGAAACTAACTGTTTCAACTTTTTTTTGAACAGTAAAGCTAAAAAAATAAAAATAATATAAGGATAATAAGGTAATATAAGGATTAAAAAAACGTCAAAACGTGATCTCTACCATCAACGTGCTCTGTTGTCAAAATGAGGAGCCATTCGTAAACGGAATTGAGCGGGAATGCCTGCTTGACGATTCAATCCGCTAAAAGCTCTTTTCCTCGGAGGCCCTTGAAAAACTTGTAAAGAATATATGAGTGCCAAAGTTCCCGCCGATCCAATAAAATTTTGAGTCAATGTACCGACTGCCTACTATTATTGTATTCATCATTTGTAGCTTCACTTCGGGATTTAGTCAAGGGTGGGTTTATAAACAAATTTGAAAACTGTATAAAGTTATAAGTTATATGACAACATGGAATTCTAATCCCAGCTATGCAAAATTAAATCCATATTTATTTCAATATGTATGGATTTAATTATCTAAAAGCATTTGTTAATCTAACAGCCGCAAAAAAAATCTTAAAGCAAAAGTTGATGACACTGATGGGAATCGAACCCACAATAGTCGCGCTTACAGTTAGCTATGACAATCACATATTTCCTAATAATATCTAAGTAACAAATACTTATATTTCTATAAGCGCAAAATAATTAAAGTTATTTTAAATATCTTATTGATGTGCTTAAAGATATTGTATGTAATAAAGAAAGTATGTTTGTTAACGGGATACAGCCTTCAGGCTAGCTTCAGCTAGATATATTTAAAATTATTCTTCATATATTTTCCCATCTACCTAAGCTCATTTTCCGTATTTTCATTAAAAAACAACATTTCCGTTCTTTCCAACGGAAATGATTAATTAAAGTCCCAATTCATGTACACTAAAAAAATCGATGTTGTTTACGAGAAACGTCATCCATCAGGAGCGAATGATTAATTACTAATATATTACATGATGGAAACCATTGAAGCTTCCATTTGGGGATTTATATTAGCTACTAATACGTTGTTTAAATATAAAGAAAATTAGATTTTCTTTAGAAATAATGAAATATGAATCCGTTTTAATGGTTTCTTGGTAAGAGGAAATAAGAAAGAAATAATTTGTTAATTTGAGTTTGGCTTTTTTGTTTATTATATATGATTTCATTATAATTTTTGTGTGGCATCATGGGCTGTATACTATTACGAAGATATACAATATACTTACATTTTATTTATTTTCAATTTAAATTTAATAGAGTATACATAAAAACGTCTGTTTTTTTTACATCACGCTGTACGCGGCAAATACCGGATAGGCAGACAGTAAATTAATGTTAAGACACTTCCTTCTCCAGGCATTGCCCAATTATCGGGTCGCGGAACTCAACATCGCACTTTATCTTGTTACCAAAAAGAAATGAAAATAATTCGTTCCCCCGAGGTGCTATAGAATAGAATCCACAACCGTCGCTTTGACAGTTCGAATCTGTGCCGCCGCGCCTAAATCGCAAAACATATCAGATTCGTGAAAATATAAAAAATCAGTTAAGTTTATACGATAAAATTTAAAGCGTCATATGTAGCGATTAAGAATCATTATTTACTCAGAGAGTCCCATTAAATTGTAAATTGCTGTAAAAATGGGAGCAAAATTTCTCAATTTAAAGCTTAAAAATTATTGCAAAAATGATTTTCATTCTCTCGTAATTAATTTATTGAATCACTTTGTGATATACCACTGTATAAACACTATTAAGAAGTAAATTAATTGTAATTAAATTGTTAATATAGGGAAATGAATTGCAATTGACGCCATCGTGGCGCAGAGGCGCAAGGATGTGGATATGGACTAAAAACGCGTTGGTTGTGGGTTCCATTCCCACACAATGATGAGTTCCGCCTCTCAATATGCAATGCCTCTGCCTATTTTGTAATATTTTAAAGTTTTATTCCACACCTAGGAAAGAAAAATACTTTTTAGAAACATAAAAAATGTTACATAGCGAAATTTCAACCCGCGTCTCATGGAATATTTATATGGTTCTATATGTTGTAAGTCTCCCTACAGAGATGCTAGCAACGACAAGTTATGAGAAGCATATAAGAAATTCGACGTATGTACACGTATAGCTTAGTTGGTCAGTGCGCGGTGTTAAACTCCACCACAAAACACACAGCATCTCGAATCCGGAGAAAGTGAAGAACGAAGTTTCTTTATGGACCTCAGAGTAAGTAGGTAAAAACCATAAGCCTAAATCCTCTATAAATATATTATATATGTATACAATGAAAATTTATTTATTAAATTACAAGATAACATATATTTTTCTATTGATTATCGCTTTTCATTACACGAACTGGGTCAATTCAATCACAAAAATTTTAACGACGAAAATGAAAGGCGACAATCGGACGTTTATTAAAGATTTTCTTTTATTGTTGTTTTAGTCTTGAAGCAAACCACTAATGGGTTTATTTCACTTTGCGGCGAGTTTTGAACAACTTTCACACTTTTAGTTGAAGATAAACTATTTGTATATAAAAATTAGGTATATATAAATTGTTTTAAAATTTTAAAATGTAGATTGCTTTTAAATTAAATCTAACTAATATCGTAGGATAAGCAGTTTCTGCCCACTTTCTTTCTAAAAATTCTTAAAAATCATGTATAAAATGAAACCAAAAAAAGAAACCAACAGAAAAAGATGGTCAAATATTTTAAAAGCCTGTAGCTACTCGTACGTATATTATATAGATTCTTTGTCACGCATTCAATCTTATTCTATCAGAAAAAATAATTGCCTTTGAGAATGAACGTCTGTTGACATTTGAGAAAACAGTAACGAAGATACTAGGGGTCACGTAAAAACCATAAGGAGTCCCCGGAGGGGATGTATGGAGAGGCTGATGGCTGCGGACGAGATAAATATAAGGATGGAGAGATAGAGGCCGTCATGGCGCAACGGCATGGGTGTGACTGTAATGCGATGGTTGTAGGGTCGATTCCCACTCGAGGAAGTGAAATATTTATTCACGTTTTCCATTTCCTCTGGTGTTGAGACAAAGCACGGCGTTGAGTTCTGCCACTCAACACGCAATGCCTCCAGAATTCGGCAGAAAGTGGGGAACGGAGTGTCGTAACACCGAGGTTCCTTCTGCCTATCCTGCTGTGTGCGGGATACAGCGTGAAGCTATGGAGAAATATTTGGTGCTTAATTCTCTCTATCTGGCTCAGGATAGAAAGTGTAGTTTTAAAATACATTATTGAGTATTGGTTAGCTGAATTCATGTGCTCACTAAGATAAGTCTAAAGAAACATATTGCATGAAAAATATTGCATAAATTTCCCGGAATTGAAACCAAGATCATTTCGTTCAGATATCTTTAACAACTCAACGTTGTAATTATGAAAAAAAGGGATAGATTCTGTCATTTCAACAAAAAAATAACGATATGTCCTTCAGTTTCGAAGATATTTATGGACAAACTTATAAATAATTAACAAATGCTTGAAAGCCTAATAATCTAATTTCAACAATATCGCTATTTACATTAATTTTTGAAGTAGTTTGTAGGTAACTAAAATAAACAGTAGTTATTTTGTAGGCAACTCTCGATATATTATGTGTAAGCCCCATCTTTCCATACAGATTCGCAGGCTACCCATATTTATCGAACGGAAAAGTTATAAAAAATAACAGGGCATAACGATGTCCCTCTTATAGGCCGTTATTGGCCGTTATCGGTCGTGTAGGACGGAACATACCTATTTATAAAGGGTAAAGTGGTATCGGAGAAATTTTAGGACCCTCGGTTTAACTATTGAGACGTGAATAGGTGGTTTTATGAATACATAGATTATGAATGTACGTTAGATTTGGTTACGCCCGGGATTTTTTCTTTTTGAAGTTATATTTATGTTATAGATAGATATATTACAGTTATAATGAAATAGCTAATTGGAGTCGTGAAATATTGAATTCTTTAATTTTTTGAAATCGAGCAATTAATTTTTGAGGATTAATTTGACGTAAGGTCTACATGACATCCAAATACAAATTTTAAACGCAGCGTTGATTTCCACCGCTTAACCCGAGATGTATCCAGAATTTGAGGAAAAGTGAGCAACGAAATTGTCTTAATGGGAACGGAGTGTCTTAACAATAGCAGCCCAGGTCTCTCTGCCAACCCTGCTAACAGACGTATTATTTAGTTGTGTTATTAATACAAATACAATGTAATACAAATTATTGTGATGACATCCTGATTAATAGATCAAATAGCTCAGCCCAATTATTTATGTACGAGACGCCGCGACGCCACGCATTCATAGCATAATTGGACTGTTAATTACTAGAATTAGAAACAAGTATTACGTAGATATATTGTTTACTTATTGCGAATTATCCGCATGTGGAGGAACCGACGAAGAAAGGTGGCATAAATTCGTAGTTATGTTTTTTAATATTATAAAAATATATATTTATCAAATTGATTATTAAATATAGAGAATCTAGAAAGAAAACCCTGTATTCCATGTTCCTATGTAGAAGTGCAACAGCTGTAAAGTCAATATATGTAACTTATTGGCCTGGATGAAGATCACATCACCAACTCCACAGTCATAAAAATAAACTCGGATGACAAATAGAGAAAGGATTTTACTCATCTGATACAATATTTAATAACAACGAATGTTCAATAGAAGTAAAACGCCACGCTTGCGAGGGCGCAAGCGGCAACTTATTCTTAAAAGTATTTTTATCGCAATTTAGTTAAAAAAAAGGTTAGAAGCCAGTTGTTTTGTAGGTGTACAAGCGTACGACTGTAAACGCGACAGATCGTGGGTTCGATATCCACTCGAGGAAATAAAATTCGTCATTAAAGTCGCTCTCGTCATTAAATTCTGTCACTCACTTAAGTGTCTGTAGAATTTGACGGAAAGTGGGTAATGGGAACGTCTGAATCCCTTGCTGTGTACGGTATAAAATAATTGAATAAGCGTGAAGTATAAGGAAACGTGGAAAAGAAAATAATAACCCTTAGCTTTTCTTGTTTGTACTTAAAGTTTCAAATTTATGGTACAATTAAGTCACCAAATATAGCAAACAACCAACAAAAGTTATTGAAGTTGCCTACCAAGTTCAAATTAATTTGCCATCATCAATATCTAACAAGTGTAAAGTTCGACATAATATATTAGTAATAAGTGTTTCTTCGTAATGCCATAACAAAGCAAGCTCCGGTGATTGATGATAGAAGCATCAGGAAAAAGTGAAAAAAAATGAGGGCTCCAAGCCATTGTGGTATATGGATGTTGGATGTTGGTACTAAACGCAACTTTTTATATTTTCTTACAATACTTTTCCCATGCTCGGATTCTTAATTTGTTGTTGGTTTTCTTTTTTCAGCTAAATATAGCGATGAATTCGTGCGAATAACGGAGAAAGGAGTGTCTTGATTCTCTGCTAAACCAATATCCTGAATAAACCATAACTAAATCCACACACTCAATATCGAAGGAACAAGAAGGAACAATTTTTACTTACTGAGCGTACCGAATATACTTAACATAGACAAAAGCTATTATAATACATGAAATATGTATAATTTGCGCGCTATCCATCAAATAGCAATGAACGGCGTGTGAAATTGTAATGGAACATTAGGCTTAGCCGAGCGATTGCAACATCATCACTATAATACGATTCGGATGAATGCTCGTGAGATTCCTATGATTTAAATTAAATGCTATATACATATGTATAATGTATCTAATATTATAAAGGTGAAGAGTTTGTTTGGTTGAACGCCCTTCTCCCGGAAACTATAGAAAAGTGTGAACTGAAAAATTTTGCAAAAAGGGGGGAGGTGTCAGACTTTCATTCACGTGTTGCGAAGATACTCTTTCCCTTTTATTTTAATTTGACCATATAGGTAAAGATGCTGGTACACCAGCATTGCCAGATTTTCTTTCGTCAAAAGCGGGACTAAAATTTTAAGTAATAAGGTTTTAATTTAAAATTTATCTTTTTATTTCAATTTTTAATAAAGCTTCCAATGGTGAAGTATATAATTATAGAATGTTTTTTAGTGAAAAAACGTCACGGCAGGTAAGTCTTCAGAATAACTACACGTTACTTACTAGTATTATAACCTATTTGTATTACTATGAAATTATAAGTAACTAATTAAAATTTTATAATAATGAAAAGGTTTCTTTAAGTAAATACATAAAATAATCTGTCCCTGTCCTGATCGCGACATTAAATTTTTGGGCTAAAAATAGGGTTGTTGTTGGACACTATTTAAAAAAATAATAATAGTGTCTTTAAACTTCACTCTGTATCCCGCGTGGACTAAAACAGCTAAGTTGTCACATGCCAACTGCAGTTTGTTTGGAAAAATCTTTAACTTGGCACCAATTTTTATAAAATTTGTAATTCAGTCATTTACAAATGAATTTGTAATCCAATCGGGTGAAGATGCCTGAATCTGCTAGTGTTATACAAGAATTTAAGTAGCCATTAACGCAAAAAGCTCATAAACTTAATGTTGAGCACCATAAATCTTTTTGAAACAAATTTATTGTTGTAATATAACACTTAATTTTATGTAAAATAACAGTCTTATAAATTATGTTTTTGAAATTATATATTTTATATTTATATTTTTTATATTAATAAAAAGTAACGAAAACTACACGTCCTACAATCAAATCAGCTTCACGATACATCCCACACAAAGCAGGGTAGGCCTAGTGTTAAGATACTTCGTTTCCCACTTTCCGTAGAATTCTGGAGGTGGCGAAACTCAACGCCGCGCTTTGCCTTGGCACCAAAACGTAGTAGTAGTAGTAGTAGTAGGCTCCAAAAAAATTGATTTATTTACAATAATTTTATTAAAACTAATTTAGTACTAAAGAGATTTTCGTTTTTGTGCTCCAGTGTCAAGGTAAAGCGCGTAGTTGAGTTCCACAAGTTAACATGTAATGCCTCTAGAATTCGGCAGAAAACAGGCAACGGAGTGTCTTAACATTAGTTTCCATCTCTGCCACATTATGTGTGGGATACAGATGAAAGCCAAAAAAAATTAAAAGCTAAACATTCACTAGCAAACCATTTGTATACACAACTATGAAATCAAGTGACGATTTCCGCCTATAATTTATACATGGCCCCCGCTTTGCTGCCATTGTTCATTTCGGCCAACAGTATCGCACTCGCGGACAAATAGCGTAATTTGTCTTGTTTTTTGTAGGCAACGTTGCACGATACACAGTGATGGAAAGTTTAGAAATCAAATCAAAAATGTACCTTTACCTTTTTAACCGACATCAAAAAGGATGATTCTCAATTTGACTGTAGATATATATGTATTTTTATGTGTGTTCGCAGATAACTTCATCACTTAAGAACCGATGTTGATGATTCTTTTTTGGTTGAAAAGAAGAAGGTTCCTAATTTTCTTATCTCATGATAAGAAAATTAGGAACTAATGATGGCATTCCAGATGTATCGAATTAATAAGATCTGGAGTCAGTCTGATGCTGCAGCCAAAAGGTTATGTATTAAAGGGTATTACGGGTAGGGAATGAAATGCTCGCTCCAGTCGGTTTCAAATGTAAGTAATTAAATATTTAAATAAATAATTAAATATGTATTTGTATAAAATTGATTTTAAAAAATAAGTTCCGTTATAAATTGAATTTTAAAGACAGTCGAGAAAAGTCATCAATAATAATTTCTATTTATTTTTTTACTTTTCTTAAAAAAATAAATAGATTTTTTTTACTTTTTTGTAAAAAAATAAATACAAATTTGTTTCGAATTAGGAATATTGAGTATTTTGAAACTAGATCTACTCTTTTTCGTACTCTACTATATGCGGGATGCAAAAAATAAATAAAATCATTATCACTTTAATATTTAAACTATCCTATAACATTTTGCATATTCATTATTATACTATGCTCTTTATCTATTACCCACAATCTTAAAATAAAAATATATATATTTTTACGAATTTTGGGGGCATTGCGTGTTGAGTAATAAAATGAAAATTATAAATATTTAAAGTGCTGATTGAAAATATTACATACAAGTATTTTATTTCCTCGAGTGGGAATCGAACATACAACCTGCCCGAAATAAAAGTAATACACATATTAGCTATTTTCAGTGTCGGTACATCCCACAAAATGTATGCGTAGGAAACAATGGAAAGGCTTTTCAGTGTCGCAACGCCATGAATATGCATTGATATGTATCGAAGTGTCTACATACGTTTAGTTTAGATAACAATGTGCGGCTCATGCGCTTTTTGCAAGCGATGAGAGATTTTGGTTTATATACAACAGTATTAGTTTTGTGTTTGCTCTGGTATCGAGGTAAAGCGTGGCGTTGATTTCTGCCTCACAACATGTAATGAAAAACAAATAAAAAACAAATAATAAAAAATACTCCGTTCCCCACTTTCTGCCGATTTCTGGGGGAGAAATCGGCAGAAAGTGAGGAACGGAGTGTCTTAACACTAGGTTCCCTCTGCCTTCCCTGCTGTGTGATGGATACAGCTTAAAGCTGACTTTATTTTTAATCCGTGCCCATTGCAGCTTCCTCGTTTTTGTGCGGCTAGACTCTCAAAGTTAGACGTAACGTAAACCTAAGGTTAGAGACGTATTTGTATATACTATTATATAGTATTAACACTAGTTTTTCTATGCTAACACTACCACTCTGTAAAAATAATGACATAATTGTATTTAAAAAACCAAAGTAAATACCGTTATCAGCTTAGAATGTAAGCCTACTAAATCTGTTTTTGTTTTTTTGTTACGTACATTTTTATACCCTTCGAAAGTCTTATAAAAAATACGAAATTATATATAAAACAATTTCGAAATCGAAACTTGGTATTCTCTTGTTTGCTTGTATCTCTATAGAAACAACAAACATTTTTGTCGCTCCTGATAATTTGCTAGAGCCTGTTAGCAGCTCTAATCCGAAGAAGATATGCCGAAATGTGGCTACGCGGAAAAGCTATATTATTTACTAACTTTGATCATATCTCTTAGAATATTTCGTTAATTGCAAATATGTCGTTGTTGCAACAACCGAGAGATTTATAAAACTTCTTTCAACACTTTTCACGAAAAAAAAAGAAATATTTCTCTTATTTAATACTATTACTAGCAAAGAACCGCAATAAATGGAAAACAGCGTAATTGGCTTATTCTATATTGTAAGTGTATTAACCCTCCACTGTTGGAATTAAAACATTCACGATTACCTCGTTTATTCAAATCGCTTGATCCCCTTAACGCAAACAACATAACAATACAAATAAAACGTATTTTTGCTTTGACTCCCTTGTATTTTTTGTGTAAAACAACTATATAAAAATATTAAGTAGTTCCAGATAATGGAAAAATAGTATATTAAAAAGAATACATAGGTACCCATGAGGCCAGTCGTAACGTAGGGGCACAAACTATATACGCTATAGTATGTCGGTTCAATGCTTACTCGATGAAAAAATATATTTTATTTAATATTTTCATTTCTTCGCTATAGTAACGAGCCAAAACCATGGCGTTGAGATCTATTTAGTTGAGATAGCTTAACGCTGTACTTAAAACTAAATAAATAAAAGATACCTATCTAGAAGTATTCATCGAACATCTGACTATAAACACGATGATTATTAGATCAATTTACATTCCGGGAAATTGAGTATTTTTATTTCCCTGATTTGGTTTATAAAAGCTCTGTGAAATTAAAATATCTGATAACTGCCTTGTACAAGGAACGAATATGAGAACATCTATTGTTTATTTGCATCTATCAATGCAATTCAAAAAGCTCAAAACAATATTTTTTTATAAAATGCTGTATGTATGTATACCACCCCCGACATTTAAAACCAGCGTGAAGTAGTGGCTCTTGTCACTGCGGGCCCCGGTGCCCTTCATCTCCACTTTTAAAGGCTGGCAACGCACCTGTGGCTCCTCTGGTGTTGCATGGGATCGTGGGCGGCGGTGATCACTTACCATCAGGTGACCCGAACGCTCGTTTGCCTTGTCCTCACCCATAAAAAAAAAAAAGTTTGTCTGTTTGTTTGTGCGTTTGTACACGCTAATCTCAGAAATCGCTGTACCGCTATAAATGCATGCGAAAGTAGTTCAGATTAGAATACAAATAATTGTGTGGTTAGCTAGTTCATTATATAAAATCGTTTTAAAAGAAACTTTGAATTTCACTCCTTGCCATCTATTGTTTTAAATACAAGCTAAAAGTTTGTTCACACTAGATTCTGTATGACCACTCAGCGACACGCGAAACTGTAATAAAATGAAATACAGTTAAGATAGCCACTCAACCATTCAGCCTTCCAGTTCCAGGCAATGCAAATGAATGTCTACGAGTATTTATTTGGCCTGAATCGATTGTCACAAATGGTTTAAACTTGTTACGATTTGCCGCCTGAGCGGTGAGCGTGACAGGTCGCCGTTAATGGAGTATTAGATACTGCCTCGCTTTATAACTGTAGTAGAAATTTAATTTGTCGACAAACCTATTGCACTACTCAAACTCTTTAGTTTAATAATATTAGATAAAGCTATCGAAAATATCATTATATTCAGCATATATGAGTGATATTTCAAAATATAAAAAAATACTGTGTTATAAAATCAATAATAAAGTCAATTAAATATTTCATATTAACACGTATCGCGATCACTTTTTCGCGCCCGTTTTTTCAATACGCTATGTATAAATTGGCTGAACTCAACGCCGGTCACGCTATTAATACTTAAGCGAAAATAATAATAAATTAAATATAATCATACCCCTGAGTGGTGATCGGACACAGACGCTGTCTCACTGTGCCATGGCGGTCTTGACGTTTGAGAAAAAGAGAATAGAGAGGTGCGGCATTGAGCTCCGATCCGTTTATTTATATTATAAAACAAAATAAATAAGTGACAATTATCCAAATTAACAAAAAAATATTATAAATGTCGCGAACTTAAAAGAAAAGAAAAACTATATTCCTTTCGTCCTGCGCCTATAAATGTACCCTGTCTATATATCAAGCGATGTCAAGAGTGCCATAACACCAGATATTTCTACTGTCAAGGAGGGGCCCAATGATATACGGCTCTATAAACTTCCTTTCTAACCTATGTTTTTGTCATTTACACATTCAATTGTTTTCAAAAAAATATCCGTATTGTAATGATTGTTAACAAGAAATTTAATGGAATTGAAAAAGCACTTTAAATATTGACTTAGTTGTGTATATAGGGTAGCTTCCATTAGGTTTCACACTGTATCCCGTATACAGCAGCGTAAGCTGCGGGAACCTAGTGTTAAGGCACTCCGTTCACAAATTTTCCATATTTTTTTAATAAAACAAAGGGAGATAATAAAAAGAAATGAAAGTTATTCATTACTCTGAGAGGGAATCGAACCCAAAACCAACGCTTTTAAAAACAGACGTTGTGTGTCTGCACATTGCAGCCTCTTAACTATGTTTAAATCTATATTATTTAATTTATTTATTATTAATTTAATTTAGAGGCCCTAGTCGCGCAGCGGCACAAGGGTGTGACTGTTGTGGATAACACGACGGTTGTGGGTTCGATCCCCACTCGAAGAAGTGAAATATTTATTTACGTTTATATTTCCATTTACTTCGCTCTGACAAAGGCAAAGGGCGGCGTTGAGTTCTGCCACTCAACACGCAATGCCTCCAGAAATCGGCAGAAAGTGGGGAACGGAATGTCTAAACACTATGTTCCCTCTGCCTACCCTGCTGTGTGCGGAATACAGCGTGAAGCAGATTTTTTAAAATTTAATTTAAGCACGTAAATTATTATTTTTTATCCTGCATTTGCAAAAATATGATACCGGAGGTCAATAATACTCGAACGGAAAGTGTCATTTGTCGATGTTTCTATATATACAACTATCAAAATCCTTTGAAACTTTGAATGGTACTTTACAGAAAAGACAAAGAGACTAACGAAAATATTTCTTTCCAAAATAATGAAAATAGCGTCATTGTTAGATATCATTTCTTTAATTTACAAGAAAAAAAATACTAATATTATTCAGAACGCCAAACAAACTTCAACAAAAATACTAATCTTATACAATTGTGCTTCCATTTTTCCCGTCTCGAAAGATTTTTTTTTATTTCCTTTAATAATAATCTAATTTACTTTTTTTATACAGAAATACTAAAAGATTAAGTTGAAAAAACTGGTCTTAAAGTATCGTCTTACCATTAAGTAATGTAAATCAGTCTAATGAAAAGTAAAACCACCTGACCTTTGTGTCCTTAATTGAAAGTACTTTAATTAAAAACTAAAATTTCAAAAGCAATTTATCGCCGATCTTGAATTAGATATTCACTCAAGTAATAAAATACTACTTAGAAAGTTAATTTGAATAAAGTTTAATTCAAAAATTAGAAATTCACACCTTTTCCCACGTAGTAGAAGCAGTCAGAGAAAGGCTAGTGTTCAGATACTCCGATTTTAACTTTTCGTCCATTTTTTGTGACATTATGTATTAATTGGCGGAACTCAACGCCGGTCACACTGTTTACTTAAGAGGGAAAATAATAATAAATTAAATACAATCATGCTCCTGTGTGATCGAACCTGCAACACCGCCCACAACGGCCTCGACGTTTAAATAATAACCGATTAACACTAAAATAGCTTATTAATGCTATAGCTGTTGAGATGGTTGTAGATTTAATTAAAATTAAAACAATTTTAATTTTCTCGCTCTTGTAGAAAAATAATTTAACAAATTAATAAAAAAAAAACAGAGAGGCTGCCTCTATGCGCAATGGCACAAGCGTGCGAGGTAAACGTTTATAGGTCCAATTCCCCCTGGCGAAATAAACCAGTGGCAATTGAACTTATAGCTACATATTTTACATTTTAATTTGCTTGCTCTGGCAATGAGGCATCGGCGTTGAGTTCCGCCATTAAAATAATGTAAATAATTACCAACCGTCATCTTTTCAGTGAGGCCTAATACACTAACCATAATTATTAGGCCATTAATAAGAATTACAAAAGCTTCGTAATGCCCTTGACGACTGTCATTGACGTCAGATAAACCATCTCGAGAGTCTACTTAACATCCTTAGAGGAACGTAAGAAATCATTGGCACACCCATCCACTTTTGACTGAAGTGAGCGTTGCTTAACCATCCCCAGTGTGTTAAAAACACTAGACCATGATAGAAACCAAACAAAAGCCTCAATATATAAAGGAAACAATAATTTATCTCTTGTGGATGTTTGTACAGCAACAGGTTATGAACTCCTCGAAGTTGATCTCGGAAATGACGAATAGAAGGAAAACGTCGGTTTGCTTTGGTAGATAAACTAAATCTATTTTACTATTTTTTGATATCTTTGAGCTTATTTCAAGAATTTACTGCGTATTTTTCTGTTTTAAAATTATTATCGCAATTGTCGTGAAGCTATTTTTATGGTTTTTTTACACAAAATTTTACATGAAACTAACATTATTATTTTAATGCCATTTTACTTTTACTCTTAAAAAATTTAAACAGTCATTTGAAACATTTACCAGACAGTTCTCCCCTCAAAATCGGATGAATTTGAAACTGAGATCGGTTTCGAAACACTTTATAGCGCGACATAAGTCTAATAGATCCGGATAAAACGACCTGTCTTCGAATTTTATTTGTAACTGCACCCTTATCAAGGGTTGGGGCTTATACAGAGCTTAGTAAATATTTTTCTAAAGTATACTTTATGCTGTATGCTTTATATATACATATTTGTGAAAACAGGTCAAATGGTTTATTGAGGATGTTTTAAATATTATTTTTTTTAATTATAATGAGTCTGTGGATTCGATCCACATTCGAGGAAATGAAATATTTAATTAAAAATACAAGTTTCACCATCAATACATAGTAAGAAACCAAGTCGCTTTCCGCTGTCTGTCCCTTTCTATGCTTAGATCTTTAAAACTACGCAACGGATTTTGATGCAGTTTATTATGGAGATAAATTGATTCGAGAGTAAGTTTTATATGTATAACAATTTTGCTCTACTTATTTATACGTTATATATCCGTATATAAAAACACGAACGTAGTTCAGTGCATTAAGTAAATAATTCAGTAGTTTAAGCGGGTAAAGCCGGGGCCGGGTCGCTAGTAATTATTGAATTACAGCGAATTATAATTAATTTGTCCGACTAATTGGTGGTGTGTCATACAATATATGTTTATGTAAATAGACAACCCCATAGTGAGTATCGCGAGGATTTCCCGGGAGGTTATAAAGCACTATTAGCGTTACAATGTGTTCATTTCAAATATCTGTAGATAAGGACGTCGTGCCGCCGCAAGATAGTACATTATAAGCGCAAAGTTTACAGATTCGATCTCCACTTGGGGAAGGATTATATTCAATTTATAATACTCTGGTAAAAATTAGTACAAAAATTTAAAGTCTCGAGATTTTTCTTTATACAACATACATACGTTGTATATAATATATACGACATACAATTATACATATGTGTGTATAATTGTATGTCGTATATATAAATAATACATGTGTATGTATCTAAAGTGTTCATAATAATTGTTACAATGTTATGTAAAATTTTAAATTCCCATCCACTCTATTTTCATATTGCATATTTTGTCTTCTCACTTATATAGTGACTACTTTTTTCTGCTAAATGCTGAATGCAATAAAAAATATTATATTATATGTAACCAGACATCGCACTCATACTCACGTAAAGCAAACTCTATTATAATATTATAGAGATTTTCTTTCTATATCAATTTATCACGTATAGCCTGGGAGTCCAATGAGAAGATCAAATATTAGTCGCAAATAACTTGAGACAATACTATTGATATGATTTTATATTATATCAATAAAGTATTATAAATGGGTTTGCCTTTCATTCTTTTCTCCTTTACGTGATACTGATACTATTTATATGGCATCGTAGTGGCGCAGTTTAGACGGCTTTGACTGATCACGTCGTTTGAAGTTCCCAGAGGAACTTTTTTTGAATAGGTTCACAATGAATCCCGTATTACATATATTCAGTTACTTCGATCTCTCTAAAATTGTGAAATTGTAAAATATATTACTATTAAACATTCATACATTTACCATACAAAGTATTCCTGGAATGAACGTCTCTGTCGCTAAAACTTTCCAAGTAGCAATATGTCAATATTAACTAAGTTCAACTGAAACCACGACGCAATCTCGCATGCAACAAGTATGCTGTGACACTAAAATCACAGTAAATTGCCGAAGCTTACAACATCTTAGAATATATTTACATTGGAAAATGCAGAATACTAAGTTTTTGGCAAAATTTCGAATGACTGTGAATTAAATAAAGTTAGTAAAATTAAAATATTTTTGTACTGACTATATCGAACCAAAACTAATCAAAAATAATGTATGTAATTATTAGTAATTACATATATTATTTCACTCAATTAGAGTAACAATTTATAAAGTATATTAATGTATAGATATATATAGAAAGATTTTTGTGGCGAGACTAACTATATACTATAAGTCTCCTCATGGATAGGCCTGTGGTGGTGCAGGGGCTCGAGCGTGCGATTGTAAACGCGATAGGTTATGTGTTCGATTCTCCCTCGGGAAAGTAAAATATTGTATATTTTAATTTTCTCGCCGAGTTCGCAAAGCGCGGCGAGGAGTCCCTAACTCACTCTATACTTTTTTGCCCAGAGCATGTAATTTTATTCATTATTGAAGTAGGAACCCACAACCGTCACGTTTAGAGTCGCAGTGTGCCTCTTCAGAGAAATTAATTGTATAAAGAACATCGTAATAAAAAAAATATTTACATGAAAATTAATTTTCGTCATATATTTGAGAATATATCCGACAATCCGTGTGGTAGTCGGATGAAAGAGATCTTATCTCGGTTAGTTTTTATTGCGACACGTATCGTTGACGATGATGGCTTTGAAACACACGGTGTGGAATACCAGACGGTACCGCTCACAAATAAATAATTTTTTACTAACGACCCTATTATGTGGCAATTTTTTTTCAGCTTCACGTCGTATCCTACATGTAACAGGGAAAGCAGAAGGAGCCCAGTGTTAAGACACTCCCGTTCCCCACTTTCCACCTGGACTCTGGAGACAACGTGTTTAGTGGCAAAAATTATACATAATTTTTTGTAAATGTAATAATATATTTACAAAAAAATACTCATCATAAGGATTCCGTACCCAAAGGGAAATAGGTTGTTGCTATGACTTCACTGTCGGTCCGTTTGTATAAATATATAGAAAAATGTTATTTAAAAGAAAATTTTCTCGGTTATGTTTACATTTTGCTTTGTATATATAGCCGCCATGATATTAAGGGTTGACTGCGCAGAATGCCGCTGTTTACAGTTTACACAGAATGATATCCTCATCCTCTTTTAATCTTCAAATGAGATTACAAAATTTTGTAAATTAATTATAATACTTCAGTGTGATAGAATTCTAAATTATTAAACTCTGAAGCAGCGTAGTTAAGGAAGTTTAACATACTCGGTGTTGGTAAGTAGATTTGAGGCATATTTCTTTAGTTTCGCTAATATCGCACTAAGATAATATGGGAATTCAAGTTTCACTTGAACTTACAAAGTACAGTCTTCAGACCAGAGCTAGCAAGTAACCTCTTGCCTCTTGCAAATAAAGTGACTTGAGGCCGTGTGACGTGTGGATCTGTGACCACATGTGGGGATGAGTGGTCATACGTGTGGGTTTTAATGTTATTGGTAGATGTGTAGATTTTTGTTCTTATGAGTCATTTATAAATTCAATGTATATTATAGTTTTTTTTTTTATGGGAGAGGACAAGGCAAACGAGCGTTCGGGTCACCTGATGGTAAGTGATTACCGCCGCCCACGACCCCATGCAACACCAGAGGAGCCACAGGTGCGTTGCCAGCCTTTAAGGTGGAGATGAAGGACACCGGGGCCCGGCATTACCTAATGCGAAACGCAGTGGCAAGGGCCACTACTTCACGCCGGTTTTAAATGTCGGGGGTGGTATTAAATCCGGTCGAGTCTGCCCATGCGTGTTGGCATTACTGGCGACGTGACTCTACCACACGTACTTTAGTCGCCTCTTACGACACCGACAGTACCAGGGTGATCCTATTCTAAGCCGGGACCACACGGCTGAAAAGTTATAGTTATATAACTTCTAAATTTTTTAGAGTATATATGGAAAATATATTTTTCCCTCACCGTCATGGAAAATGGATTATATTTTTGGTGCCATTAAAAATGCCCTTCAAACGAAACAAAGCAATGGAAATTCTTTCAAATTCATCAACCTACATCGATCCTAATGGTTAAAGTGCGGATTTCTTTTCGAAAGAAGAAGTTGTTAGCGTTAGTTTGAAAACAATAGCCAATATTTATGAATTACTTAGCAGATTTTTCGTAGGTCAAGGCGAAAACTTAAATTACTTTCAAGAAAATGATTTGGAATCAAGTATTTTTTGTAATTACTGTATTGATTTTCCAAAAAAAAGCTTCTTTTTCTTTTCTCCACTGCTACATTCAACTTTGTAGAAGTAAAGGCGGCAAAAATTAAACAGCCTACAGCTTGAAAATATGTGACATGCCACGGAATTCAAAACTTATACGAAGAAAATGAGCTTCGTAACCATTGAATGTTATTTATATAAATAACAAGTGATTTTAACAGTATATAAGATACAAATCGTTGATTTTTAGTTATTTATTCGCGCATTTTGACTAAGCGCGCCGGATCTAGCCACCTGATACACATTTTTACACTTAAGCTTTAAGTGACTAAAACTTTAAACTTAAAAAAGAAAAAAATACATACTTGTATTAAGAACTAATATCAAGTTTTTGCAACATTTAATTATCGCGTTCAGTCTCTTTAAAGCCCTGACCCTCGTTTAGAAATTTTACCAATGTTGATAATTTCGCATATTTTCCCATAAAAATATGTTTTTAGTTATTATTAAACTAAATAGTTTGTTATTTGAAATTTAGTAAATAATAAAGGGAGGAGACGGAAGTAAACGTCGCAACCGCGCATCCGGTGAATGGTGACAGCTGCTGAGTCTACATTAATGCCCACGTTGTACGAACTAAATATAGATATTGTACTAGAATTATAATTTGTTTAACCATGCATAATACTCCATAAAGATACCTACGCAAAAATAATATAGGGTTATAATTTTATAGAAACTATTAATAAAAATGAAAATCCAACCTAAAGACACTTCCGTTCCCCACTTACCGATATAATTCTGAATACATCAAGTGTTGAGTGACGGAATTCACCCACCACCCTCTCTCTGCCTTGTCACCTTAGCGGGAAAATGTAAATATAAAAAAAATTATTTTATCGAGTCGGAATTGAACCTACTACCTCTCGCATTTATAGCTGCACGCTTGTGTCCCTCCGCCATGACTGGGTTCCAGATAATAATACTATTCTGAATAGGACACTCCCCCTATTCTTACATCACAAAGCTATCTAAGAAGTACATAAAGTACATGACATTATTTGCACTGCATTGTCCAACAGCGCTTATTGACGCTGCGTAAATCAAATCGATTGTAGTCTATTCAAGTTATTCGATTATAGTGATGTAATTATATATTATCGATATTGTATTTTTTTTAATTACATTTTTTGTATTTTCTGCTAAATATATATACGAGTATATATGCAATATTTACAGTTAATAAATGTCAGCCTGGGACCAACTGCACACACAATTAAATATATGAAAGGTTAATGGAATTTTTTATGTTTTATTCTGAAGATAATAAATATACAACATTTTCTCTCATTCTCAATATAATGTAAAATACTAAATATTTGATCACACAAATTCCGTCTTTATAAATTTTAAATTTACTATGAATATATAAATTTAAAATTGTTCTTTAACCAATTGGAATGAGCCAATAAATATATAAATTTTATAGTATTTAAACAGATACATAATTCAAGAAGAGCACAAATCGAACTAAGTTCGAAGGATAAGTTCTTAGCGTCCGAACAAATTTATAGGGTAACTAGCGTCTATTTTCACCTAATGATCATCCTTTACAGCAATTACAAGGTAACGAAGCTCCGTAAAATTCCAGAGACGCTAACATTTTAAATAATTATATAATTTAGTATTTAAAGTTTTTTTTTTATTATTAAAAACAGATATGGATATAACATGCGCAATATGCGCAAAAATTTTTATAAAATTTTAAAAAAACCAGACAAACGCGAGTTGGACTCGTCCACCTAGGGTTTCGTACACAAAACCTTACTTGGCCTAGCGCTTCTTTTCCTGAACAATTAGTACCTGTAGATGCTTGCTTCCACATGTCATAACTCTAGGTGAAGCGGAATTACACTTTAAAATGTCGAAATACGCATTTTTTGCGATATAAACGGCCATATCTTTTTTAACTGAAAGACTTGTAGAAATACGGTTTTTCAGGAAATCATGAGGCCATGGATACATAGCCTCATGAATACATAGTTTGAATTTCAACTTGATATCGCCAAGCGTTCAAGAGATAAAGGCTCTTGACAGACGAACAGACAGACAAACGGACGGACAACAAAGTGATCTTATAAGTTTTCCTTTTTTCTATATAGATATAAAACCCTAAAAAATTGTAAAAATTATAATAATAATAAGTACGTTGATTTAATTGATTATGTTACTTTGTCTACATAATGTAATAAATATCTATAAGCGTATCTACCAGTTTTCATTTAAATTATACTATGTATAATTTTCTGAAACAAAATTTTAAAGTTTATATTAAATCTAGGAAAGGAATTCTCAAGAGTCACAGAAGTAAGTATCCCTATGGTACACTGAACAAGGCTGGCCTTCAAACTTTATAATAAATTTACCTTTTACATAACCTGTTAAATTAAAGTGATGAAAAAAATATTTCATATATTCTAATTTAATTTAAATTTTGCTATGTAATTCCAACAAATTAAAGCTGAAATTTCTATAATTGTGGACTTTAGATCCTTATAGAAACAAGTCTTAATCATACTTTGTTAGAAAATGTATAAAGATTTGAATTCGAGAGGCGCGGCAACAATCAAATTGTACCTACACTCGCGAAGATTTGAACCCGCGCCTCTCGTACGTTCTCATCAGGCTACGTTGAAATTCATTCAATTTCTGACAGATTTTCAATACACATTATAATTATTTCCTAGCAAAAGAATAATTAATTATTCGCGGTACACGTTAAAAATAAAATGAAGGCTAATTAATCACTAAATTATTTTGAAAGAATATCCAGACAGATGCTTTAATATAAGCACTATAAGCTGAAACCATATATTTCATGACTTTCCTTTACCTTCACCATAGAAAATAAAGAGTTTTTTCCTTTAGAAATATTTACAAAAAAGCAACAAATATGTTTCTTTTTCAATAACATTGTTATTAAATTCCAGCGATCATCCCTCGACGGTATTCCACACCTCCACGTTACATTCACGTCACCCACATGCTATTAAATAATGTTCTTTGTCGATACATCGGTCACTTGCCTATTCTTGCCTCACAATAGGGAGCAAGCGTTGAATACAACGAAAGTACGGTTAGCAATGAAACTAATTTGAACCTTATGCTCTATATAAGTTACTATAGCTGAGCCAAGTATATTGAAATAAAAATGTAAAAATGTAAAAAAAGTCAAAATCACAAAAACAAAAGAATAAAAGAGCAGAAAAAAGCCCGGACCACCAATGACCGTGGTGTATTTTATATAATAATAATTTTAAAAAATACTTGAATTAGACTTTTTATATTAAATACGTCGTTTTATCTATCTTCCGGTAGCTTAACTTTAAATATTTTCATTTTTTAATGGCGAAATGCCAAAAATGAAAAGTATATCTATACTTTTCGTTACTAAATGTGTTTATTGAGATCGAAAATACAAAGCAGAGTGTGCCTTACTCTATTCATACTAATAAAAATACTAATAGATAAGTATTTAAGAGGAGAAAAAAAGTGAAAAAATATATAGAGTCTCACGTAGATCTGCGTCGCAATATCTGAGAGTAAGCGCGACAGCTATGATACAAGTGGTAACAATGTGTGTGATCTTTGTGGATGTACCACAAAGATCACACACAATTCCATATATGTCTATATCAGTTGACTAATAATTGAAACTTTTGCAATATCATTGTATGTATTACATACGTGGACCGCATCGATCCGTCGCGGAGGGTTTAATGATAGCTGTTACAGCCGCGGTGTGAATACTGCAGGGTATCCTTGTACTTATTGAAAAGATTTCATTCTGATGGCTTAGTATAACAATACATATATAACTTTCTTTACACTTTTATCTCTGAATCTTTAAAAGATCGTGACTTAATCGCGGTCACCACGATAAAAGAGGTCGACGAGCTAAAAAATTATTAAATAAATATATTTTAATTATCCTGCTAATTATCCTGCTTTATGCGGGATATATGTTCATTTTATATATTTTTTTTAAAACAATTCAAATAAGCGCCCTGCTATATTTCGATAACAAACAGAATGTTAACGATTAAACGGTCCACCGACACGAACGACTGATAACGTTATTGTCCAATACCATTGTCTCGAATAATTTATATAATAATCGAGATAACCCTTTAAAAATATAATACCCACATGAATGTAGCAGTGATTTTGCTTTTAAATTTAGTATATACATATAGAAAAAGAAAAATTTATTTGTATGTGTCTAATTATTCACGCGGTGGTCGAAGGTTCATTTGGTATGTGACTTTGAAAAAAACACAAAATAATATCATATATCTAATCATATTAATAACATTGATTAGATACAACTAACTGCTTATAATGTATGCAGTGGAATGTTTTTAATTAAAAAGAATTTATTTTACTTTATTCCTTAAAATTTTACTCCCTTGTGCTCCAGATCGTGAGATCAGGGAACGAACCCACAACCTTCGTATTATATTCGCACCCTTGTGTCCCTGCGCCACGACGACCTCAAATGCACATAATAAATAAAGATATATAGATACATACATATATGTACCATTATATATTAAAAATATATTTATACACATATAAAAGCTATAAAATAGTCAGGGTATTTTTATTTGTGTTACTTTAAGTAAGAAACTTACGATTTTTAAAAATTATTAATGATTTAGATCTTTTAACATAACCGACACGCAGTAACTGTAAATAAATTGCTAATAACACATACAAAAATACATTAAAAAAATTTAAATTATGGGAAATATCCTAAAATACTTATATAAAATAAAACAAAACAAAATGTAACGCTTAGTTAGACCATTTAACATGCAATGACTCAAAGTCGGTTAGAAAGCACAGAACACAATGTTCTGATAAATTATTCAATCTGTTTACTCTGCTACATGCTGTATAAAGCGTGTAACTGAAAAATATAAATATTTATATTTGGAAACATGGAAAATGTTACACAAATCTTAATACTTTTCGTCCATTCTCTAAGAGATTGTTCTTCCAAAGAAGAACATCACATAACTTTCTGGCAAATACAGTGAAATGAAGCATGTATTTTTAAATTTCTTGTTTGACTTGCAATATAATGCTTTAAGAGGACAGTGGACGACCCATCCGAGGACTTGGGGAGTAAACATCAAAATTACATTTGCATTTGCCCTCCCTATAATTTATCTAAGAAGCTTGGATATTTGTGAAATTTAGTCTGTGAATTTAAAATATTTTATCATTTGATAACCAAAGTGAGTCGTAGTGCGGCGGCAAAATGTCTTTTTATTTAAGTGTACAGGTAAAATAAAAAGATCTTTGTGTAAAAATATCGACATAGACAAAGAGAACTTGGTTGGTTTTTTCTCTTCTCCATTCAAGACACATGGCGGAACTCCATGCCGCGACTTAAATTTCTTTATTTTTGTCAATTTATCAAATCAAGAACCACTCTATATGCTAAAAGACGCGGTTAACAGCAAAAATCTATTTATCAATGTATCGACTTGCATCTGTACCATTTCTCAAACGAGATTAATTATACAGTGAAAGCTATCGGTAGGCTTTGATTGGGTATGACTTGAATTTTAAGAGTTCCCACTAAAAGGCTCTACTCGGGAAAAAACGTTACGCTTGTGTTTTTCCTAAAAACTATATTTTTAACGCAATTTCGACAAAATTTAGAGGTTATGGATAACAAGTCATCGATATAGTATCTTTTTACTGCATTATGATTAAAAGCAAAGAACAGACTGTATTGACACTAGGTTCTCTCCGTCTATTCCGCTTTGTAGGATAAACGAGTGAATTTTAAGTCAACAACTGCGCTTTCGTATATGTACGGGTATATACCCTCTCGTTAGAAAATAAATTTAATTTAGAATAGACCGGCACATACAGGGTATAAAGATGTTTATTTCATTTCACAAAAAAAATGCTGGGCTCAAAAGGATTTTCTCAAATTGATACATATTACTAAATAAATTGAAAGAAAAATAATTGGTAATTTCAATATGAGAATATCTTTGTAATATAATTTGCCTCACAAGGCAAATCATAAAATCTATAAAAAGTAAGAAACACAGAAATTACAAAAATAAGCAAATTCATAATTTTAAGTCTGAATGATGGATCGAACCCACAACCGTCGCATTATACTGTATTTACATTTACTTTATCACTGGGCTACATTCCAGTCTTCTCGGAGACTTATTACAATATCACTACAACCAAGAACAAAAATCACAGTCATTTTCTCTGAAATAAGATACAAAGTTTTACGGCCATTTAAAGCTGTGAGCTAGTCAAGTAAAATTAATCCCGACCCGATTCTGTTAAAGTTCCCCTTGAATTAAGTATCGATCCCGATATCTTCTAACATAAATGAACAAAGTGAATTCAACAACTTTCACTCCAACTTTAATTATAATTTAAGTTTTCGATCGCGCTCTAGGATTTTGGTTTGGTTAAAAGTTCTTTGTAAATTCTTTGTTCCGTACATTAAAAGGAAAAAACTGAAGCCTTATAGGATCGCTTTATTGACCGTCTATCAAAATTATTTTTTTACTTCGACATGGTGTGGAGGTATCTGAGTTGATATTATATTAATAAAGTTTGTAATTATAGATTCTTCTTTGCTGCACCTTAATGTTACTTACTTCTACTACGAACTACGAAAATATTAAATATTACTATTATGAAATTTGGCAAGTACAAACAAGGGCAAGCTAGAACAAGCAGTATAAATAAAATAAAAAACCAAAAAATGTATATTTATATATATATATATATAACAGATGAAATGTATAACAAACTTATAATTGTAGTTAAAAATAAATAAACGGTTACATCCATTATTATAAACTCGAATTGAAAACATCCTCACATAACTCATATCATAGTTGCATACTTTGCTTGAAAAAATTACTAAAAAAATTTTACGAACATGTTCCCATGTAAATAATATAATTTTCATAATCATACATATGTATGTATTTCAGTATTAATATTCAATATATTATAATTAAGTCCATTGTCGTGTAAAATATGACGTTGGTGGAGTCTTCATTAAAATTAAAAGCGTAATAACACTAAATTTCACTTACAGATTGGGTAATTGAATGTAGGTGGGAATTTTCATTACAATACAGTTGAAAATATTTTTACCCTTATTACAGGTTCGATTTGTTTGAATTAGTATGTGAATTTTCTCTATGTTAAAAGATAAGTGATTAAAAAAGAGAAAAAAGTAGTGGCCGTGTCTTTGATGAAAGATATATAATAGAAGCTGTCATGGCGCAGGGGTACAGCATTGCAACTGAAAACGCGGCAGTTGTGGGTTCGATTTCCACTCGAGGGAAGGAAATATTGGATATTTTCATTTTCTCGATCTGGTGATCAGTCCCCGGTGTTATGTTCCACCACTCAACACGGTTGCCTCAAGAAGTCGGCGGAAAGTGGGTAGTGAAAGTATCTTCACACTAGGCGACCCTCATATATTATTTATATAGTTTCTATTAATTTAGCAAAACTGGGCAATAGCTAGTCAAAAGTAGACGAAAGTTGATTTGAAACGGGAACCTTTCTACTGAGCAATTAAAGTACCCTTTTCAAAACTTCTTCTGTCACCGCCAAACTTGAATTGAGTAATGGCTCCCTAATTTACATTGTCATTACTTGCAATTTCTTCTACGTATTAAACTTGGTTTATCTCTTTTGAATTAGGACATTTTCTGCATAAATGACATTAATTAAGGTTAACGAGGCCGTGGTGCGTAGTGGGATAGCGACTGGAGACGTGATGGTTATGGGTTCGATCCGAGCCATTCTGAGGTATAAATTATTTTTATTTTCTCGCACTGGTAAGGCAAAGTGCTGCCTCGAATTTCGACGGAAAGGAAGCTGAAATTGACTTTTTCAACTTTTACACACCTCGAAAAAAAATAACACTGGTTTTCATTATTCCCACATAGCAGGATAGGCAAGGGGACCTAGAGTAAATACTGTGTTCCCCACTTTCCCCCAATTTCCTATAGCGAAACTCAACGCCACGTCTTGTCTAACAAAGTGGCTAAATGAAAATAATCATTTTCTCGATTGGGGATCTAACCCACAACCATTGAAAAAGTAATTTAATCTACAACACTCTATATTACGCAACGTACAGAATACCCTTTTATACGATATAGAAACAAGAATTAAATTTTATTTATGCCATTTATGCCAAGGGTGTTTTTCTATGCCATGAAAGGGATATTTTTAAGGAGGTATTAACAATTTCGGGCTTAGAAAAGATACGCTTATTATTAACACGCAGAATCCAAAAGGGATTTCATGCGTTTTACATTCAAAATGCGTCTCGTTTTTTTAATCTTCAGGAAGTTGGTTTTTAATCTTCAACCGTTTTCTCTGGTGTCTTCAGTTTGTTGATATTCTATTATAATGGGCAGTTAGGATGGGTTTATAGACCATAATTTTCTATCTATTTTTGTATTTCTTTTTTCTTTATGCACCAAGATAATGCAAACTATCGTACGGGTCACTTGATTGTAAATGTTTACCGCCGCCCACGACCACATATAATACTACAGGAGATACAGGTGCGTCACCAGCCAAAAGCCAACTGACTGATGGCGTTTAGTTCCGCATCTGATCCGATTTCGAGCGATCGCGATTTCATGGCCCCCACATAGCAAGGTAGACGGAGGGAACCTGGGAACCTAATATTAAAACACTCTGTTTCCATTAAGACACCTCCGTTTCTCACTCTCCGTCGAACCCATTCCCACTCGAGGACATGAGAATATTACATTGATATTACAGTGATTCAAATTGTTGAATCCCACGCGTAGAGCTGAGTGAAATTAGGTTAAATCAAGTTTATATGACAAATGTTGAATATTATTTTTTATTTTGAATACCACCGTACACTCAAACATCACCATTGTAGCGCAGTAGGAATGTTTCTGACTGATCGCGATAATTATAGCTACAAAGCTCATTTAAAGTGAAATAAAATGGCGCCGCTCTTGGTCTTATAGAGCGAAGAAATAACAATAATTCTTTGAGAGAATATTTGAATATTGTTTTGTATATTTCCCAAGTGCTTAAGTTCGTCTATAAAAAAGATGGCAAGAACTATAACTTCTAGCTAAATAAAGGAAACTCAAACTACGAATCAAACAAAAATCTTAGATATAATTATTTTTTTATTTTAATAAACAAATAACTTTTTGAATCTCGCATATACGCCACTCTTTGTTTTGTTACCAGAGCGAAGAAAAATAATTCATGACTCCGATTGGGGTTTGAACCCACAATGTCGTGATTATCGCGTTACAGACGCATTCCGTGCAACTGGGCGCTACGATGACTCTGCAATTTTTTGAACAAAATGCCAGTATTTTCTGAAAATAAACACATATCTACATATAAATACAATTTATAAAAAATGTTAAATGTATACAGTGTTTTTGTCATCACCACTTTTAATGAAAAGCTGTTGACATATCCTATTTATATTTTTAGGTACGAGTTTGAAATATTTATCTCTATATGCTGCTCTCGTCAAAGGAGCACAGACGCTTCCATCCTGTATAACGTAGGAAATTATAAGATAGTAGAATATATAACAAACATGATATTTTTATATATCAACCAATAATTTTATAATATTTGTAATGATTTTACTTGCAATTATAATATTTTCACCATTTTATTTTATAAAATAGAGTGCGGCGTTACATCCCACTACTAAACAAACTGTGTGAAATACAAAGAGAACAGAGAGAAGAGTAATTTGTCATTTACTTCCAAAGACAAGTGAATGACACATCACTCCTCTCCACACACACTCAAATAGACAAAGCCTTTCCTTATCTTGCATAATTCATTCACATTAGTCTAATCAAAACTTAATTCAAACTATATTTATAATAATGTCTCTTTGTAGATTCAACACGTTCAAATCATTTACTTAGTCAGAATCTTAAAATAGTACCAATAAAACCTTTTCACCCTTCTATAAAATTTATTGGGTGGGTGTCCCCTTGGGGATTTTAGTATATCCCTTAATAAATACGAAATTCGCAAGAATATGCTAGTTTAAACGAGTAACCTGTGTACCGGTATTTATATATCGATTCCTTAAGGTTTATATCAAGGGGTATGAAAATTATATTTCTACAGTAGACCTCGGATAACCAAGGTTAAGTAAATCTGGTAATAAATAAATAATAAAATGAAATTTTCTACAATAAAAATTTAAATAAATTATAAGATGTAAAAGACAATTATAATCTATAGTAGTTGTGTATTATGACAGCCAGCAAGACCCTTCATTGGGCAAGAAACTGACTTGAATTTATAGAAACGTTCGATAAATTTTTATACTGAACAACTTCGCTTCGAAAGCTTCGAAAATAAGGAAGTATCTATTGTGAGTTAATCAAAGTAGGCAGTAATTTTAGATCTCTTGCCTGCTGGGAGCTTTTACAAGTTTTTTTTATTTTTCACGCTGTAAACCTTTTTAAAATAACTAATTCTCCGAGTAGTAATCGAACCTTAAACCATTGCGATTCAGACGTTTTCAATACGGCGATAATTGATATTTGTCAAGAATCCAAAATAACGTCAATAAAGAATAATTCTTCAACTTTCTTCCAAAAGTATAACAAATATAAAAGGAAATATAACGACAAATAATCACCTAGTTGGGCGCTTTGTAAAAAAGCCTTTCGACCAGCTTTTCTTCAATGAAACGCTCTGCTATTGATGTATATTTATTGCGCCTATTGTGTTCAGAGGAACACGTCACGGAACGGGGTTACCGCGTTTGTTGGTGAACGATGGTGAATTTTGTTCCACTCAATCGTTTCACATTACAAAACAAAGATTTATATTCTTTTAGTGGAATCATTAAATATTTTTCTTGTTGAATGTTCAGATATCTCTTTTTTGGGCAATTGTCTGTTCGGTCTATTTTTAAGTTTAATATTAAGCTTATTACGTGATGGTTCAGATTGGTTTTCAGTTAGAATGTGAATTGTAATGGGTTGAAAGAGAATGAAAAAATATTCTCTCGTTCTCGTAACAAGACAAAGCAAGAACGGTATGGAGAACGGAGTGTGTCTTAATACGTGAATTAAAAAATATATAAACAAATTAAAAAATATTTTGAAATATTCAAAATTAGTAGTGTTTATATTATTATTATTAATTGGAAAAAGAACTTAAATCTACATCAGTATTCTAGATCTATAAAAGGCAATTATATGAAAATGAATGTCTAATTTACATTTTGTACAAAATCATAGGTACTGTAAAAGTGGTTTTCCTTGTCGCGTCGCAGAATCAAAAAATCCTATTCACTAACTTTCCGACAATAGCCTATTAAATGACTTTGAGATCGAGCTTTCATCGGAAACTTTAATTCTTTAGCTTTTACTTTGACAGTGAAAAAGTCAAAAATTTGCTAAGAAATATTAATTTTGCACCATTAATCTTAATCAGTTGGTTGCAAAATAATTATGACTTGTTGGTCTTCCTTTTTTTGTAAAGAGTAAGAGAGAAAGAGAGAGAGTAGAATTTTATATATATAAGTAACAATGAAACAAGCTTCAATAATAAATTTAAATATAACTTACTTTGGCCAGTTGTGGCGCAGATATAGTAAGTGTGACTGTAAACGCGACTGTTTGTGTTCGATCCCCACTCGAGGAAATTAAATATTTATTTAAATTTATAATTTTCCATGTCCTTGCTCTGGTATCGAGACAAAAAGGTAATTTTTTTTTTTTGTGCTTTATATAAATGACAAGTTGTAGTCCGTGCCTTTGTTTGTGTACACTTTTTAAATGTAAAATTTCGTTTTTAATAAAATTTTGTATTTAATCGCAATATTCCTAGAAATATTGAGGAATCTTTCGTTTGAGAGATTCGATCGAGTGCTCGTCTATCGTTCAGGGAACAAGCATCCTCCCAGTAGTTTCGTATTGGTTCCGTCTGGACATTGTATTTGCATTACCATTTTAGCAGAATAATTAGAGAAACCCAGCGCTAAGACACTTCCCACACACCAGGGCAAAAAAAATATAACCAATCACCCGAGTGATGATTGAACCTAAACCATCGAAGCCAGTTACTATCCGACTGCATTACGATATAGTGTAAAAATTCTTATATCATTCATATATATGTAAAATATTCTTTTTAAACAATAAGTAAGTAAATAACATGTATTTTCCTTTAGAATAAACGTATAAAAGCATCTAATCTCACTGATGAGAGGAACCGTTACGGATATTGAATATGAGAAATTTAATTTTTTTTTAAGTATACGTATTTCAAAGTGAAGATAAGCTTCCTCTCAATTTTCCATAGAGCTTTAAGCTTTTAAAGGTAAAGCGATCTTTTTATCCGTATCCGATAAATATATTGAAGAAAGTAACGTTTTTATTATTAGAATATTATATTGCTTGGTAAGATCTTTGATTTTCACGATTATTACACATTTTAAATGAAACTATTTAACTGGATTGACCGCGTACATTTAGTATTATATTTTTTTTAAGCCCGACCTTTCGAGCACTTTGTATGTATATATTTGTATGTATGGCTTTGTGTGTCAGAGTTCCAAAAATACCAAATATACACGGTTAATCCGAATAAATAGTCTCATTTAAAATGAAATTGCTTATATTTAATAGTATTTTTACATTTTTATAAGTTACAAAATATTTTACTAATATATTAAAATGTTATACTGTAACTTTGGCATTTATGTACAAACACTTCCGCAGATATACCGATATTTAAATACAGGTTCGGTTATATTAGGTTGGTTATTTATAAGTTTAAAAGTGTCTAACCTAACCTAACCTGCACTTATCTGTAGCTAATCTAATCTGTAGCTGCGGTGGTGTTAGTATATAAATTATACTTTTTACTATTTACATTTTCGATAGTTTTCGCGAGTAAAATTATGAAATAACGTTTTTTATTATCTTACAGTGACATATATAATAACTTTATATACATATATGTGTCATAAAACTGTGATGTGATTAGACATTACGCTATTCCCTTTACGGGTCGTAAATACAGTACGGTATCAAGGATATAAATATTATATATATTATAGTTTACGCACGCTGAATGTAAATCGTCATAGTACTATATATTTTGGGACCGTCGTGACGCAGGTCGTGGGATCAATTCCCATGCGAGGAAGAAAATTACTTTTCCCGCTCTGGCTAGACGGTAGAGCGTTGCATTTTTTGACACAGCAAAGTGTTTATTACATGCCGATAAAAAACATTTAAAATATATATTATATTATATATATTTATAATATATATACTATTATACCTACAGACAAAGTACAGTAACGAATTCCACCACGCTACATTCAAACTTTGATAGAAAGTGGAAAATATGGAGTCTCGTGTCTCAACACAACATTTTTATTGCCTATATGGAAGGTTCAGGACATTGTGAACGAAACTAAAAATTTTAACTCTTTAACAGGAACGGAACTCTCAAATTTACCTTAGCTGGATCGAGGACTTGTCATCAGGCCATATTTTAAGGACCATTATCATCAAAATCGTCATAAAACGTCATGTACAATGTGCCCCAAATAAAATAGCAATTCAATCACAAACGCCCGACATCCACATGTGCCCGCTTGATGCTTTACGTCACCAGCTTTATGACAACATAAAACAATCATTAATACGCATTTTATTATGGAAGACGTATTTCGGTATTCTGGTTACTTTCAAGGCATCTAATCACCTATAAATCATTTTGTAAATAATAGTTGTCTCAAAGATCTATCAAGGTTGTTTCTGGTATTTTAAATGACATATGATCGAAAGAGAATGTCTCTGTCTGCCTTGGTACTCGTATTTTAACAGAGGACTTAACTTTTACTTAGTATTAGGACGCCATTTCCTTCTTTCTGCCCAATTTCTGGAAAATTGCAACTTTAGTGGTGGAACTTAACGCCACATTTTGTTTCTTGTCTACTAAATAGTTTTAGTATAATTATTTCACCAAGTGTGAATCAAACCCACAACCATCGTTTATAGGCATACGCTGTTCAACTGCGTAAAAATGAATTCATCGAGCTTTGACATTTAATGAAGATATCAAAACTTTCAAAACAAGCTTTACTAAGCTCATAAAAATAATGTTGTGATATTGTTTACTAAATCAAAAATAAATCGATTATTTTGTCAAAGCCATCTGTAATCCAGAATAAGCCTCCAATTGTATAAGAAAACGGCGATTTTGCGAACCAGTCAAATTTTATGGTCTCACTTTTAATGGATTCGCCTTACGGTTTTATTATTCAATTATGGGTCGAGATGTTTTGTTTTCGATACAGAAACGGGTGGCGTGAGTAAGAGATCGCATGACACAACTTAAAATAATAAAATAATAAAAATAAAAGCTTAATAAAAAGGCATAAAATATATTTTTTTATTTAATTTTTCGTCTTTCATAAGAGTTATAACAGACTTCAAAAATCTGGGTGTGGTTCCTATTTCCTATCGGGAGAGTAATTTGTTTTCATTTCACCGCTCTGGGAGGAAAAAGAGTGGCGTAAAACTCTATTAACATAAACAGCTTATTCTACACTTAAGAAAGAAAAAAATTCTACAGAGGTGCTAGCAACAATAATTGGTCAATTTGAATGAATATTATCAACCTAATTTGACTTATATTTTTTAATTTCGTATTAAAAATACCTTTACATAAATATTTTCCATATTCGTCGAAAATATATTTACAAAGCTCAACTACTCTCGAAAGATCTCTCATAAATAAGAATTAATAATAATATTTTCCTGGAATAATATAATACAGTAATACAGCTGACTCGCATATACTGTGTTTACAATAACAAGTCGAGTATATCGCGTAGCTCCTCTCTATTCAGACAGTTTATATGCCGATAAATTTGCTAGTCTATTTATTTGACTACAAAAGAAATGGAAAGCATCGAGGAAACGTGTACTCTATATGCGTACTATTTGGATATTTGTAAAGTTGCCGCAAGCAATACATATATTTCTAGTATAATGCTATTTTATTTTAGCTTCACACTGCATTCCGCACGTAGCAGTTTAGACGGAGACAACCTGGAAATCTAGTAGTATTTAAGACACTCCGTTCCCATTAAGCCACTACTGTTCCCAACTTTCCCATATTAAATTTTTCATCTCCCGAATGGCAATCGAGCCAACAACGCACGTCTAAACTCAAACGCCTGTGCCTCTGCGCCACGACAGCCTCTATAATGCTAATTGAATAGATCTATCGGTGCGATCGCTATGCTAGTTAGATGCCCGTTCCGTTAAGAGAAAGATTATCTTTAAGTTTTGCCACATATCTCTCTATGCTTAGAATTCAGATGGAAAATGAAGAACGGAATGTCTTTATCTTCGATCTCTTCCTATCCTTCCTTCTCGGCTCTGCCTACCCTTATATATGCATTATACAGCGTGAGATAAAGAATTAGAATATAGAAAGTGAGTACCGAATTCTGTTATAACATATGTCTATTTATTAAATCTACAAGTACAATATTTATTTAAGCTTTATTCATATACTCTTAATAATATAGTATATAAATATATCTTTATATATTATAAAAGTTTTATTAGGCTATCGCTTAGGTATTTTCGTCGGTTTTTTTAAAAAACAGGTGAAAAAAAATTTTCAAATTAGGATAGTTTAATAAAATATGATTCGATAATTCGAAGCTAAGCTAACTTTATTCATTATGAAATGTATTTGAATGAAACATGAATTAATACTGTAGAATAATAAAGCATTGTTTGCATAATATAACTACTTATTATACAGTTATGTTATGACGATGGGTAGTGTAGTTACCACTAATAATAATAGTTAACTATCAGCTGTACTCATAATTGTCAATTGATTTTTAACTGACAGCCTCGTCGTGGCGCAATGAAACTACGTCTGATTTTAAAACCAACGGTTGTGGATTCGATACCCACTACGGTCTTTAATATAACAAAACATTAACGTTATATGACTTTCCAATTAAGCGTAAATGTAACAACATAAAAAGATCCACACAACTAGATAATAATATCTAACGTAACACGTTATCGCCCGAATAACATACTAAATAAATAATATGATTATGGCCAAATAATATATTTTTCGCTATTCCTACAAAATATCCGTAGCAACACATCGTAGGCACTACGGCGTAGCAGAGTCTCGTAGACTTTATGACGAGCTTTATGACCTTACTCCCTTCTAATTTACGAAATAAACTGTGTTAAAAACACAGTTGCTTCGCAGAAAAAAAGTGGCTGAATTTATACGCTATGGGTTTTGGTTCGATTTCAATTGGTTCATGTTTGTAAATATTTTAATTTTTTTTTTAAATAATGACAAGTCAAATAAGCAATTGGGTCCTCTGATGGTAAGAAGTCATGACCACTCATTGTAAGAATAGAGGAGCTGGCTTCTTGTGGTTTTGTTAGGTGTATGTTGAAGAAACCCATATCTAATCGACCCGGAAACAATGCAGTATAATTGTTCTTAATATTTAATGCAATAGTTCCGCCATCCAATGCGAAGTCTTGAATACTTCACGCCTGTTAAGCATCTCAGCTAAGGTGAGATGGAGGACTTTTAGCTTTTTTTGTTATTATTTGATTGATTCCACGTGCAGCAGGGTAACCACAAGAAAACTAATGTAAAGACACTCCGTTCACCATTTTCCGCTCAATTTTTTAAACATTGCGTGTTGAGTATCTTAGTTTAAAGCCGCACTTTGTCTACAAGAGACGAAAAATGAAAATAATTTTAATATAATCAATTCCCTAAAACAAAAAATTAAGTATACCTCAATGTTACGGAAAATACTGAGCAAAAAGTTTATCACTAATCGAATAATTTTAACATCATACACTCTATTAAAAATGGATTAAATAAAATTGTTGCTGTTACTGTATCCTACTTGTTATATGGCAACTTAGAATTTCTTTATATTTGTAAGTATATATTCAAATATATCATTTGTTTTTTTTTTTACTTCATGCTTCATCCCGTAACATTTAACAGGGTAGGCAGCGGGAACCTAGTGTGTTAAGACACTCAGCTTACATTTAACACTCATTTTAAATTTAATTGGGATAAACAATTTTGTTACTCTCTCCATTTTTTATGTCAAGCTTTAGTATAAAAAAAATCATAACATACTCTTTTCCTTCTAATAAATTATCACATACTTTAAAAATAACTGAAAGCAAAATATATCATCAAATACTCGCACGAACGCTACAACCAACGTAACGATGTGTTCCATATTTCTTGAAAACTATGCCATTTCCCTCAAGGAAATATTCTTTCACTTTTCTTTATTTATTACTGCGAATATAAGTGGGAATTTGCAGTTGTGATCCTTATACATTATACATATGTTGTAATAGAAATATTCCTAACATCTTATCAAAATTATGTTCTAAGTCATTTTTATCTTATTGATAAACTTCTACAAGGCGTTGAGTTCCACCTCTCAACAGTCAAGAAGAAGAAAACACAATATATCATTAATAGGATTTCTCTCACTCTCCATACGTTAAAAAAGGTGCGATTTTTGTATAAGTATGTCTATTGCTTTAACTTTTTTTAGCTTTATACTGTATCTTGCGTATGGCAAGGTGTATGGAAAACTCAAAGAGATCATTATATGTATGTACTGTACTTTCTACTCAATTTTGCAGACATTTCGTGGCTCAACGCCGCGTATTTTCTTGATACTAGAGAAAACAAATGAAAATAATTCAATTGGGTCAACTCATAATCTTCACGTTTACAGTCGGTCGACAGCGATTATAAGCCTGTGTTATTATCATTTTATTATTATTATAATAATTTGTCGTTGATAAGGAATAAATTATAAGTTGATAAAGGCTAATTTGATTCAGACAGCCTGTCGGGTACTGCGAGAAAGAAGACGTTAAAATTCACTCCTTATGTATGTATAATTAAATTATGATATATATAAGAATAATATCTTTATTTAATAATATTATTAAATAAAGATATCATTATAATATATTATACCATATATATATATATATATATATATATATATATATATATATATATAATATATTATACCATATATTATAAAACAAAATATTTTTTTGGCTAGAGTTTTTTTTTGTTTTTTATTTTGTATATATTATTAGAACTTTTTATTTGTTAACCATGCAATATATTGTTCAGTAATATTTGTGTATTCGAAGTTTAAGCGAGATGTTTTATTTTTAACAAAATAAATAAATATTATGTTTTTTTTCTTATATTAAAATTAATGATCTACTTGGATCTAAGTGCGATGTTGATATAAAAAAGTGACACTAATATTAGTATGTAATAATAATAAGTTAAACAGAAACCGAAATAGATTAAAGCATTATAAATCAATGTAATTCTTATAAATAAAAATAAAAAGATTTATTAAATCTAAATGTAAGTTTAAGAAGGTTAAGACTGAGGCTAGTTGTGGCGTTAAGATGTTAAGTTCGGGCACTCACGGAATGCCTCCAAATTTCGGCGGAAAAGAAGCGTCTTTACACGTGAGAACGGAGTTTCTTAACACTAGTTTCCCAGATTCACTCTGCCTGCCCTGGTGCAGGATGCACATGCGAAGATAAAAAAAAAGAAAATTAAAGACTAGATGAAGGTTTATTAGGATTAGACGGATTACATTGGTTTCCCTCGGTATATCTTTCTATAAGCGGGATACAGCGTGATACTAAAAAAAGATATTTCCAAAATAAACAAAAAAAATGCTAAACGGTACATCGCCGTCATAAATGCTACAACAGTTTCCGCAAAAGCCGTGAATAAATGCAGTAGGGCCGCGTACGTTCTTATCATGTTCGAATAAAAAGGCAAAATGTCTCGTTTTAATGTCTGCCCCTTCCTTCGTCCCTTAGGCTATAAACACTAGTGATGTACATAGTAAAGAAAAACTATCGATTCTTTTTAAATAAAGTAAATCTTTTTAAATAAAGTAAATAATAATCATCTAAAGGAATTATTCATATTATAAGTAATATAAAATATATTCAAAGGTAAAAGGTGTTTTATTTCTTTTATATAAATATAAAAATAGTATAAGTCAACTTCGATAAATAAGATATCGATATGAGTGATAGCATCACTAGCCCCAAACGATGCGAGTAACGTTCACAAAGACATGGCTTAATAAAAACAAGTCTATTGAGTGTACATAATTTAGTTTGTGATATGAATTTTAATATTTGTATTTTGGAGCATTATTCTTTTATCATAAAGATTTTAACTCCGTGAAAATAAGAACATTAATAGATTTTTTATATTAGAAGATAATATTTAAAAGATTCATTTCACCTCCGTCTCCCACTTTCCACCAAATTCTCGAAGCTCGAGTGGTGGAACTCAACGCCGCACTTTGCCTCATTACCAGAGCGAGGAAAATAAAAATATTAAATATTTAATTTCGTGTCGGAATCGGACCCACAAACTGTCGTAACAGCCGCACAGACGCGCGCTGGACCGATCTGGTCTGGATCTTGCATAATAAAAAATATTTTGACTTTAATATCTAACAAAATATCCACGCCACAATAGCTTTCACTTAACAGTTAATATTTCTCTAATTGCGTGGATTGTGGTCATTAAATGAAAGCTCGCATATAAGACAGAAAAGAATTTCTATTTTATAAGCTTGCTACTGATCCTTAAAAGGCAAAGCGTTATGGGGCAATGTGTGTAGTATTTTTTTATCTTCATGAGGCCGCCGTGGCGCAGCGACACAAGGCGTGACTGTAAGCGGACGGCTGTGAATTCGATTCCCACTCGAGGAATTGAAATATTTATTACATTTATATTTCCATTTCTTCGCTCTGGTTTCGAGAAAGGCGCGGCGTTGAGTTTTTCCACTGTGGAGGAACGGAGTGAATTAATACAAGGTGCCCTCTGCCTACCCAGCTGAGTGCGGGATACAGCGTGAATCTGATCTCAGGCAGAGAAAATCTAATATTGAAAAAGTCCCATTTTTCTTGATATTGCGTGTTAAATTGCGGAACTCAATGCCGCGCTCTGTCTTGTCATCAGGACGAGGAAATAAAAATAATTGAATCGCGTTTACAGTCCGTTTCCTCTATATTAAATAGTATATATAAGATAAATAGAAATAATGCTGTCATCATAAAAGTTCTAAAGATGGATCGTTTCACACCGTGTCGTATACATAAATAAATCTCAGTATTTTTAAAGTAGAAAAACATATTTTCCTTCTAATACCAGAGCAGAGTGGAATAAAAGCTGAAGATTTAGCGAGTGTCCATTTTCAAAACAAACGCGTTTGCTCAGTCGAGAAGGGGCTGATTTATTGATTCCCTGATAAACGGACTGCACTAGAACCAGGGGCTGCCAATTTTATTTTTTACATACCTAGCCAGAGATTCAAAATACACTCTGTTTTTAAGTTTACGACCGTCTAAATGTTGCGTGTTGATAGGCGGAACTCAACGCAACTCAACGAAATAAAAAGAATTTATTTTCCTAAGTGGGAATTGAACCTTTAACCATTGCGCTTACAGTCTGATGTGCCATTATTAGTGCACAAGAGATTCTTAACAAATTTTAGGCCGTTAGAATTTTTCCTGAAATGTATAGAAATATCATTTGTAAAATTTTCAACACTTGCAGGACTAATACACGTTTACAATTAAAATTACATTCAATTTACCCATGCTTGTCAGAATTTAAAAAAAAATTCATGCAGTTATTAAAAAAAATTACAAACATTATTTATACACAAAATAAAACATGTTTATAAAATGATAGAAAAAAATAATTTAATTTGAAATATAATTTGATTAGTAAATCCAAAATATTACGTTATAATTATGAAGATCATATTTTTGGATATATATTTTTTTAAATTGACCACCCCTGAAATAGAGCATGCAGTGAACTAAATGCTTTTTTATCCTCACATTTCAAATTCTATTAATTCCAACCATTGGTTACTCGACACTCCGTTTAACGACTGTAAAATGCATTTCGTTACATTTTCACATTTTAGCGATACATTTTATAGAAACTATGCTAATCAAAAATCAATCTTAACAACAGAGATTAAGGTCGAGAATTAGTTTGAAATCAGCTAAGCATTTCATACGATTCATATGACGAGGGTGAATTATTCATAAATTGGACAAATGTTAAAAATAAAGCGGTTTTTATTTAGACATTTATTTGTAAGCTTTTAGGAAATAATGAAGTTAACATTAAAAGTTCAACAACGTGCCGGCATTGAATATTTAAAAAGTTCTGACACAGGGTCGACGTGGAGTAGACTCAAATTGCTGGAATTCTGATCATTAAGCTGTCAGGTTATGTTTTTTCTCAATATTACTTCAAATATTATTTTATTGTTTAATATAGCAGTAATTCTATAATATTTTGTAGGAATGAGTTCTAATTGGGTTATGTTAATTCCTATGGTTGTATGAAATGTGTATATGTGGTCTTATAAAAGCTAGAAAATAAAAAATCATACCCCAATGTTAATCGAACCCATAACCATCATGTTAATAGTCATATGCTGCCACTGCGCCACGACAACATTACTCCACCTAAGTTCTAAACATAAAATGTAAGTGAACAGACAGAACTATAACACCATCCTCTTCCCATTGGAGCACCCTTTATCCCCCCCTGTAATTTATTACGCACAGCCGGATGAACTCGTGAGAAACTTCGTGATAAGTTCATATCTGTAGAGTTCCTTGTACTTAACGATCTTTTTCTATATTTCCATTAGTTATTTTAAAAAGATATAAACATTCGTTTTGTAAAATTTTACGTGTAACTGATAAATATTCACGTATTTTATATTATTTAGAGTTCCCGCAGGTTAGAAAATTTGTAGTCTTCAAAAGGTTGAAGTCCAGAAGGTGCCCTGGATAGGTTTATATGATATCCTGAATGACATCTTGGGCATACTTGGGCATTGGGTACGTTACCCCGGATTCTCGAGCCGGCACTGTTACCTACCTCTATCTAAATGTGTCAAATACTGATTACAAGGCCTGCGAGAGTTTGGACTATCTATCCAAATAAATCCCGAACCAGCCATGAACTCGGAAAGATTTTTGAATTTCGTCATTTATACACATTTCAAATTAAATTCTGTAACCGGATTAATAGCGTACATATAGTATTAAATATTTTTTTTTTATTTTTGGAAGAGTAAAATTTTCGATACGATTTTTGAAAAATAAAACGATAACAAATGATTCAATTTATATTACATGTATCTACAAGAAGTAAGTAAAACTATTCCATGAGCTATAGAAGTAACTATAGCTACTACAGAAACTACAGGCCTTCACAAAATACGAAGAACAGCCGGCGGCTAAAGTTAGCTAGCGATATGTAACCGACCTATATTAGTATAACCCAAGTTATGTAAACATTTTTGTATGGATCGAAGAACATTAATTTGGTTCATCGGTCTGTTTTTATTCCGTTAATACCCTAAACATACAAAGTGAAACATATTGTTGTAAACTGTACTCAATAACAAATTTCATTAGTTGAGTACATATTATATTGAATTAAAATTAATTAAGTTAGTGTACCTATAGTTTATTATGTTTTGAAATTTGATGTTTTTATAACTTCACAATATATCCCCCATACTGAAAATGTGATTCTTGTGTTAAGACAGAAGTGAAGAATGGGAACGGCCCATTCTTCACTTCTGTTCCACACTTTCTGCTCAATTCTTGCGTGAGTAATAGAACTAAACTAAACTAAACTGCCGCGATTTGCCTCGTTATCAGAGCCAGACAATGACAATTTATTTATTATTTCTTTTTCTCGAGTAGTAATCGAACCCACAACCGCTTAAAGCCATACGTTTGTACTCCTGCGCCATGACTGGCTTCACTCAGTTTTATGCTCTACTTTACCTCATTAAAATAAGAAAATTAAGACGCACGTCACACAGTCCAAGTATTTATGTCTTTTCGAATTTTCCTTTTCATTCTATATCATTTTCGATTGCAAGCTAGCATGTAACCCAGAAGTGCATAGAGGTAGCCCGTCTCCCCGCTATTGAAGTTTATTTTAATGCGGTCTATTAGTTTCATTCACTTCTCTATGTCCCGAAAATTGGGCGGTACATGGGCAACGAAATGTCTTAATTAATAGGTTCCCTGCTACAATGACGAAACAGTCTCAAAATAAAATAAAATGAAAAGAAGATAATGTAAAAGTAGATATTTTCTAACAAAACGTCATTAAATAACAAACAGAATCTGCTAATAAATGTAAACAAAGCACGTAGAAAAGTGTTTCTTAAAAATTTTTCAACATAATGACTGAAAAATCTCACTCTGAAAAATAACTGGAGTCAAAAGGGTGTGCCGCCATGAATTATTTATGAGGCACGAACGAGGAATCAAAGGTTAGGATGAATATTTTAATTTAGAAATGTTTCTTTTTTAAGGAGCTTAATCGCTTGTGTAGCGTCGCGTCTTCGGCATCTTCGGTCTGTTGAACGATCTAAACAAAATGGTTTATTATTTAAAAAACCAAAAATTTCAAGCACAGCAACAGAAAACGCGACTCACAGATCAGGTTGCATATAGCAGAGTAGGCAGAGATAACCTAGTATCATTGAGTGTTCAGTTGTGAAACACAAATATATCAATAATATTTATTCAAATCTAAGTAAAAAATATTCAATATACAAAGAACAACTACATATTTGTGTAAGCTTTCTCATCGTTATTCCTTTATCAAGGGACGGCTCAGCCATTATATAGCACTAACCAAGTGAAAAACTATTATTTCAAAGCACTCAACAAAATTCTGAATATTATGAAAATGATGACATTTTTACTAAATCGTGTCTAGACGTTGAAATGAAAAGTCTAGACCTTATTTATAGGTTATCTATTTGACGACTATAAAGCTCATTAAAATAAAATATAGCTTTTATAACATCGCATTTTACAGCCATCGAAACATCGAAAGTATAGTATATTTAGTACTAACATGGTGAAGACAAGTGTAAAATTTGGATTTTAGCACTGCGATTTCGTTTTTAACTAAGCGAGACTTTACGTTGTAAGGTAGTTCTAAAGATAATTCTTTTTTTTAAATATAATATACAATTTGAAATTACACGTAGCGCAATTGACTATCCAGCGGAACAACGCTTGACAGTAAACAAGCGTGTAAGCACGACAGGTTGTAGGTTCGATTCCCACTTGAAGAAATTTCGATATTTTATATTTTCATTTCTTCGTTCTGGTGTCGACGCAAAGTGCAGCGTTGAACTCTGCCAATCAACTCGCAATTCATACAATTTCTTTATTCAATTATTACTTATATATAACAAAAAAAAGATGAAATATATTATATATTATACAATTTACCACAAGAAAAAGCAACAAATAATCTAAATTTACCCGTTCTTCCCAATTACATACAAATTATGTGCCCAGTTGGTTTGCGGTACATTTCACAAGCACACACACATGCACAGACATACACAGACATACACACATACGTATAGATACAAAGACTCGACTACACGGACATGGACATCTTGTGAACACTTGTATGTTAGTAAACACTTCACGTAGACACTGTACGTGTTCCGCCCCTCAATACTGAAATGGCCCCAAAACCCAACCAGCTGTCAAACCTGATAATATTTAATGTATATACACTGATAGGCCGTTAGGATACATGCTTGAAATGATTGTATGGAATATCGACGGTTAACGCTGTGGTGCAATGCAGTCATTGGTCGCGGGTTCATATTCACCTCGAGAAAGCTTTGTATTACAATAAAGAAGTAAATATAACATAGCAATGCCACAGCGATATAGCAAATAAGCATACATAAAAAGTAAAAATGACTTCCCGCTATATCCCGCACAGAGCAGGGGCTGAATTTTGAAAGCATTGTATATTAAGTGGCGGAACTCAACGCCGCGCTTCGCCTCCAAACCAGAGGAGAGAAATAGAAATTAAATTAATACTCGTATGTCATTTCTTCGAGTGGTCCCTCGAGTGGTGGGATCGAACCCATAACCAGTCGCGTTTACTTAATATTATTGTTGTTACAAATCAAGTATATAAACTGTTTAATAATCTATAGCCATACAAAACACTTTTTACGTTCATTATAATATGATGTCATCGTTGAAGGTGAGATTAAAAGCTATGATTTTATTTAGTGACTGTCGTCACAAAGACATGTACATAAGACCCCAGTAAACTAATAGAAATAGAATATTTTTTATTGCACAAAAAAGACATAAGTAATATAAAATAATAAAAGTATATTTTTTTATAAGATGCAATGCAAATGCGGTTTTATTGCTTCAACCCCTCTCTTACAAACAACCTTTGGTTATTAAAGTACTAATTATAACTTTATAATCCCCGTAAATAAATTATATTAATTTATAAGAACGATATTTTTTTTTTCTGTTAGCTTAATTTCGTGGTAGGCAGAGGGTGTTAAGACACTCCGTTTCTGTCAAGACACTTTTTCTTCTTAAGCCTGTCCTATAGTTTTGATTACGAAGTGAATTTCATACAAAATGTAGCAAATTAAATTACAACTGTTAACTACTGTACACCTACACCTACAGCGACCGATTTGACTTCATTTGATGATGAAAATTTGTGATCCCTTACAATGTCCCACGGGGTCGCTTCGGTGATTTTTAGCGAAGTCCCGAATCAATTAAAACTTCAATCTGAGTAATTATGAGGACTCCATTTCATTGGATTTCTGTGTTTGACGTATATTAATGTTATTATAGAGGAAAGGTGCGCCTCGTAGATAAAGTTGAGTTTGACCAAAACAAGTTAGTGGCGATATGATGATTTTGGAAATAAAATATGGACCAACCTCTGGCAGGATAAAGCATTTTCGAGGGAATATTTACCTATTCTATAATATTATAAAGCTGAAAATCTTGTTTGATTGCTAACTAATCTAGGGAACTACTGGTTTGGTTATATTATATTACGGGTATTGTTGAATTTATACAGTTACAGTTAGAGATTTAAATAAACAGATACGCAGTTGGTCTCTCGTCTAGGGCTGTTCGCTTATGACGTAGGCTGTAGAGCCGTATGTTTCTTAGATATTTAACTAGCTAATATAACTCAAGTAAATCAGTAATGACTTCTTTCTTTTGTTTGTGACGACATTTTTTTTATATGGCTGGTGCTCGAGTCAGTCCAATCAGTCATCTACGATAACGAGGCAAAGAGTGGCGTTAAGTGACTTAATATTACGTGTCCGGGTTCCCTGCCTACTCTTCTACTTACGAGATATAACGTTATAGCTAAAAAATACATTAGGTTAGTAGTTTCAATGTAACCCAATACGAGCGGTCGCAGTTACTTAATATAAAGCTAAAGAGTTTAGACTTTGCACTTTTCGAAGAGCCACGAAAAGCTTGTGTTAACACAATTTATATTATCTTATCTTATATGCTTTTTAGTACCAGATATTGGATGTAAAAAAAAAATAAAAACATAATATAAATCATTCATTCATTCATTGTGAGGATGGATGTTTGTTCCACTTTTACGTAAAACTACTGAACAGATTTCGATGAAACATTACAGTAATATTACAACTTACACATCAGAATAATACATAGCTACAATTTTTGTAAAGTTTTGTATAAATTTATAATTTATTCAAATTCACCAGTGGTAATTACATAAATTTTACAACAATAATTTTCTTCATTCCAATTTCTTATCATTAAATGCATACCTTTTAAGATGAATCAGCATGGGACAGTTGCACTGGCTTCTAATGCTGGCTATAATTTTAAATATAATTATATTATTTTTTTATCTGAAATAGCGACGCACCATTTTTTTGTCTCTAACCCTTTCAATAAGGGATTTATGGAGGTAATAACCCTTAATGTTAAAGTTTCTTTTTTCAGTATCTATTAAAGATATCTTAATGAAATTTAATTGAACATGACTTGGCACTTTAAAGCAGAATTATCGTACCAATGAGGTATTATCATATAAATAAATTATGATATATATATATCAAGTGTATCAAATATTGTAACAAGCAAAATCAAACAAAATCCTAAAAGATTAAATAAGTGTAAAACAGTAAAAACAGCCGTACCAACATAACCAACCGATTTACCCAAAATACATTTAAATTATTTTAAATTAAAAAAACGAGCAAATCCGTATGGGGCCCATTAGTATTTTCCTATTTTATGTTTTTTCACCTTGAGTGGAGTGTTTTCACACTAGATTTCCAAACAATTTTCAAGACATTGTGTGACTGGCGGAACTCTACGTCTCATATTGTCTTTTAATCAGAGAAAGGAAACGAACAATATATGTGAAAATAATATATATAGTTATATAAATTAAACTTTATAAAATTTAATTTAGTTACTTATAATGTAAACATGTAAATAAATAATCACGGTGGTGTGTTGCGGACGTAATTGATAAAACCACGGGCGGCGGTCGCCGGTTTATTAAGTCCATTTACAATGTTTTATATAACAACGACTCGCTAATAATGGCCTAGCGTTCATTTTGTTCGATTGCCTTTTTTAATTAAATACAACTTTATTTTAATGTAATGCTTATTTTTAGGGTTCCGTATCTCGAACTCGAAAATGTAAAAACTAAATCTGTATAGGATCCACTCTGTCATTCAACTATCTATCTAACCGTCTATATGCATGTATGTCTGTCTCTCAAGATTAGTACCAAGCCCTTGCTGAATAGACCGGCTCAAGTCATACTTCTTTATTTTCGATACGAATGTTGATTACCAGAACTTAACGCCGCAATTTGTGCTACCAGAGGAAATAAATGTAAAAAAAACATTCTTATAAACGAGAATCAAACCCACAACACACAACCCTTGGCGTTAGCAGCCAGATAGGATTTAATATTTCTTTTTTATAATTTTTTTTTATAAAATTTCCTTACAATTATGATGTTCAAACTTGAAGTCCTAGCATATATCACGCATAGATCCCCAAAATGCAGGCAGGTGTACGTGTAGCACACAAACTTGGACTATAAATTGTATTCTTTGAGCCCAGATTATCTCAGTCCAAAGTGCTTTATTAATTACACCAGACAACATCGATACATTCTTGTTACAATTACAGTAGAGTTCAATTTCCCACACAAAAGTAGAAATAACACGCGAATTTAAGTCCTAAAGCAAAGATGGATGACCAGGAATGGGCAAAAAGGTATGTTAATTGAATTCGTTCTGTACTGTGATTTTTTGCCGAGATTTACGAGAGTTGACCGACGCAGGTGAAATTTGGAATTAGGCTTTATATTTAGAGAAAGAATATGGAAGATTATTCGATAGTTTCCTACCAACGTTGTACTGTCTACTGTCACTCTTTTATCACTTTGTTTTTAACATTGAAAGTTCTAAAGGTATAAAGTTATACTTCATATCTTTCGAACTCCACATCCGTCCATGTATATCTTTAGAATCACCTCAACTTCTTTAACTAATTTTTATTTTATTTTTTTTACAAATCAAGCTAATAATGAACGGTATTTCTAGAAAACATCTAACTGAGAACTATCCAATATAAAATTTCTTTCAAGTACCAACAATACGTTGCTGGCACACACACACAATACACTTGAATTTCGCGCTGCACTGCCCACGAATAAGCTAAAGCGAAGCTTAGGAATAAGAATTGCTTTTATTGATAACGTCTTAGAAGCTTATACTTTTTTAGTTTTTGTCGGTATCCCGCATAGAGGGTAAAAAAATAGAACCCAATTCCAAGACACTCCTTTCTTCGCTTGTGCCGAGACTTTGCTCTTCGTATTGAAAAATACTGACGACATGTTATTTGTCTACTATAACGAAATATTAGAAAATAACTTTAAATATAATTTACTTAAGAATTGAAGCATATTAAGAGGCTGTCGTGAAGCAGGTGTCTATAAATATATTTAATATATTTAATAGAAAAATAAGCATTTCCTCCACTATATGTATTTAATATTTTATCTATCGCTATATGCTAGCATTTCAACGTTTGATAAACAAATCTAGTTAGCGGTACTCCGTGATAAGCATTGAAACTCTGCACTGCACTGCACGTGAAAAGAATTTAAATATAAGCTTAAATATGTTAACATTTTTTTTTTTCAAAATGAGAGAACTTAGTGTGAAGTGATGTATTTCAACACCGGGCTCTTCACCAAGACTGAGAAATGAAAAGATGTTCTAAATTCTTGGAATAAGGATTTAAATTTTTCACTTTAATACAGGAAAAGGCAATTCCCATGTAAGCATAAGTACGTTTAATGCAAGAAGAGTAAAGTAAAGGAATAAAAATTGTTTTTCTTGAAAACGTCTCTAAGGCAGAGACGCAGTAAATAATCCTCAATGTACAAACACCATTAAACATCGTGCGCTCCGCGATGTTGTTGTTTTTTCTCGCCTTCAGCGTCTTGGCTGGCTAATTGTGATGAATGGAGTACTCCTTGTGCCTTTTAGTTCACGGGACGGTTCCGATACACCTCTATTTATTTATTTTTTGTTATTGAAAACTCAATTTATTTATTGAATGTAGGTAACGCCGGGGAACAAGCGTGCGGCTGTAAGCGTGACAGGTTGCGAGTTCAATTTTCACTCGGGAAGATAAAATTATTAAAATAATATATTAATATATTTTATGTCCTCGCTCTGATAACGAGGCAAAGTGCGGCGTTGAGTTCCGACACTCGATGGTAAATGTCTCCAGAATTTCCCAAAGGTAGGAAAAGTCAAAGCTAAAGAAGGGTCTAGTCATCCATCTTACCTTTAAGATGAAACCCCACACGCTTTTCGATAAAAAATCTAGACGATACTTTAGATATTTATTAGTCGAAATTTTTCACGCTTGGATTGTTAGCTAAAACTGTCAACATTCTACTTGGTATTCACATAGGCCATTTAATATTCCATATTTCCATTTCTTTGCTCTGATGTATTAACATGCAATGCGTCCAGAATTCGGAGGAAAGAAGAGAATAGAGGGTCTCTAGGTTTCCTCTGCCTACCTTGCTGTGTGCGGGATACAGTGTGAGGTTGATTTTCAGGGAAGAAATGAAAATATTAATATTTATATTACTGTTTCATTTTATGTAATATGCAACGAAAACCAGAAATACAAATAAATAAAAAAAATAAAAACTTTTAACGATGTATTCTCTCATCCGACGTTGTGGCCGGGTAACGGTACCTGGGGCTGAACTTTTAACAAATTTATCTATGTTCTTAAGGTTATATTTTTTAAAATTTTGAAATTGCCTATCTAACGTAGAGTGGCCGTTTTAGTCTTGCAATATTTTAGTATCATTTTATAGACTTATCGGAATCGTCCCGTCGACACTAAATGAAACAAGATGCCACAGAGACCAACACTGCGCGTGAGTTACAGATTCATTTCAGTTATTTATAAAGCAATTGAATTTTTCCACTTGCCCAGATGTACAATGTCTATTTGTTAACTAACTTTGGGATTCGGTACTAGTCTCAGGCTTTTTTTTATAAATGTATAATGTCCTTTCTTGTCAGAAGTAAATTTTTTATCCTGTATAAAGCTTATACATCAGAATAATACGTAGTTTTGTAAAGATTTTGTATAATTTGTCTTTAATAAAGTAATAATACGACTAACAACAAAACAAAAATTTTAATTAAATTTTTGACCTACAACACTCAATTAATTTTTTTATATAAAAGAATGATGAATCTTGAAATCATACTTTATATATATATAAAATAAAAATATAAAATTGGGGGAAATAAAATTGAAAGACAACATAACTCTTGTGTATGACATACATGTGTGTACATATTTGCATAAAGAAATATTTCTAATCCACAATTCTTATATGTAAGATAAAACTTAGTAATACATGTATTTCATGTAAAGTACTATTTTTTATGTAATGATGCGGATCCCTAAAAACTTTTATATGGCTTTGACGCTTCTTCATATTTTAATATCAAAGATCTATTAACAATTATTTCTTTTTCGCTCGCAATTATTCAAATTAAACACGTAGTTGACCCTGAAATTTCATCAAAAAAACACAAAAGGCTACGCGGCAGCAAGAAAGTGAATATTAATTACGTTGAAGCACAAACGGAATTTATTTAGGCACGATTTCTTACAAAAAGAGTAAGTTGCTCTCTAGCTTTGTTCATTGCTACTGTGTTTTATTTTAAAATAATGAAACTGAATGTAACTGGAATTTTAAAGAAACTGATATCTAGAAAAAAATTGCGGCGAAAGAGTGATTAAAGTAGATTCAAATTCCACAGTAAAGAATTATTATTGTACGGATTTGAAGTCGTCGTGTCGCAGTGGAACAATATATGACTGAAAACGCGATAGTTGTAGTTGTGGTTCTTACACAGAAGAATGATTAGGTATATTTAAATTATTTTTATTTGTCTGATCTATATCATGTGTCAAATATCGGATAAATAATGGTAAAAAAAATAGCACTGCTATGCGAAGAGATCTATTTATACTGTCGCCGAGGTTTATTTAGACTTTTTAAAGGATTACAATTTGTTTGTTTTAGACTAGACATATTACAATAACATACAATTATGTACAGATAATCTTAACATGAAGAAAAAATATACCTTTACTTTCTTTCTCCTTTCTATTTAACTAAAATATTTTTTAAATAACATGTTCTTATATTTAATTTAAATATATATTTCAGTCGCCTTGTTTTTATTTGTTTAGATTTGTAACGAAAAGTTAAAGTAACAGTCCATTTGAGCGCAACGCGGACCGGACGCCAACGCGGCACTCGGCGACCCTCAAATTACACTGCATTATGACTACATTTCAGGAAAAGTGGAAAAGCTTTTAAACTGAAAACGAGAAAATGTTACAAAAGTTTTCCACGAGAAATCATTATCATTTCTTTGCTAAATTTATAAGGATGAAGAGTTTTTTTAGGTTGAACACGTGATTCGGACAAAATCAATATGGGTTTTATAGTCCTATATATTACATCATATGAAACATGTCAATATTATCCATACTTGCATACTTGCAATGCGTTATATTATTATAAATAATTTATCATAATATTATAAACCTAAGTTATTTCCATTTATCAAAGCGGGCGATGTCGCATGTAAAAGCTAGTCATCTTATATTTATCACAAGTTCAAAACAAAGCTACGATTCTTGCAAATCCGGCTACGGCAATAATGGGTGCAAATTTGCCCGGATTTGCGCAAATCAAGCTGCTGAACCCAGGATTACCGCCCATATCTTTGACAATGTATTAGTCCTATTATTATAATATAATTAATCTTAAATAAACATTAAACGGCTAAATAATCTTTGATTCTTGCTTATAAAGGCGTGTATAACTATATAATGTAGTTAACATGTGTATTATAGCAAGCAATTTAATAGAATAAGAATGAACCTTTATTATTTCATATTATAATACAACATACAAATGTATTTTATAATTATTCAATTCTTCTGTTTCTGAATTCGGTAAAACTTCCTTAAATTGTCGTCTACACACTTTATGGAATTTAAGCCTTCTAGGCCCAAAAGGCTTTAACCGGATCCCGTAATCAGACCCCCAACCAATATCTCATCAAACTACCCCTAAAATGTCCTGAAAATCCTTTCCAATAAAAAAAAATATCTAAATCAGTTGTAAATAAATAAATCAGTGATATTGAGTTATTTATCTATTTGTTGCACATATAGTTAATGCAAGTTTAAGATTTATGTAATTGTCTCATTGTCAGAAATGGACTAAAATGACTGATGAATGATGATGAAAATGAGGACTACACGGGAAGCATCAATTTTCAAATACAAAACTCATCAAAGTCGTTTTTTATATTTTGTGGTACTTACTAAATCTACATGCCATATTACAACTCTTCTCATTATTCTTTGACTTTACTGAACTAATGAATTTCGTTTGTTGGTGTCCGGTCGGAAATCTCCCGTATTTCTATCGACTAATCGAAACGATTACGTCATGCGTGAGCGGAAATCATTCGCACCGCGAATATGTGTTTAACGACCAATGAAAATTAACCCCTAAAAATAGAATTAGTCCATGCTACCTCTGAATCTCCTCCTCCTCCTCTCCTCGTAACAAAATCAAATATAAAACAATACAGACGGTATTGTACCATAAAAAAATTAAAATTATATTCATATTGCAAATTCTATTCATAAAAAAAAAACAAGAAAGTGCAAACATATTACTCACAAGTAACCATAAAACACATTCAAAGACCAACTTCATGCAGTTTCTACTGATTTTTAAGAAAATTTTTATAAAGGAAATCCAAACTAACAAGTTGAGAACATGTAGTAGTAGTGCTGTAGGGTAGTGTACTGCTCAGTACACACGTACCGCGACGTGCTGCGCCTCACAAAAGTCCTAAAAACCTGGAACCAGCTGTCAAAGCTAATATTATCGGGCACGAAGTCAAATAAAAACACGCCTTCTATGTTGTATGCCTTATATGATATGCCTGAGTGACGGACGTGTGCGAAATATTCTACGAATACAATTACCATGAACAGACCAACTTTAACTTTGCATAATCTTAATTACATTTTGGACTAAATTAGATTTTTAGGATACTGCGATACTGTGCATATATAATATACTATCTTTATGTAATTGTTGTGTTTATATAATTCATTTCTTGTCTTGTGTATTTTGCCTCTATGTTACTCTTTTATGAAGGATTTTTTAAGCTTTTATAGAGTTTCCCCATAATGTAGATATTTTTACTTTCATTTTTTATGTATTATAATTTAATCAGAGTTCATTAAACTACTAAACATAGTATCCCATTCTATCTGTTTCGATTTAAACTGGTTGTGTAATGGGACAGCGTCGGACCGTAAACGCGATAGTTGTGGGTTCAATCACTACTTGGGGGAGTAATTATCAATTAATTCCTGCTCTGGGAGACGAAGTGCGGCGTTGAGTTCCGACACTTTTACCTTAGCTCTTAGCTGTGCGCTATATATGACCTGTAAAAATTGCAGAGTACGTAGAGGCAACCAAGCATTAGTTTCATAGGTACCGTCTTATCTTCAAAATATTGCGTGCGGATAGGCGGTACTCAACGCCGCACTTTGTGAGAGTTAAATTCAGGCCATTGCACTTAGTCAGATCCTATACCGATGCGCTATGATTAATATTACATTCTAATTGTATTACAAAACTAAAAATCAATAAAAATATTAACTTTTACAATTTTTATTGATTTTCAGTTTTGTAAATATAACCTACATAAAATATAATTAATCATTCATATACCTACTGCCTTCGAGTTCCCACAAAGTATTACCCATTAAATTTTTAATTTCAACCCTTTCCATTGTTAAGTTATGCTTTAAGGCATAAATAGTAAATTAAATACATAAAAGGACATAAAGGCGTGGTGTACCGCCATTTTGTTTAGCAGTTGTCATTTTTAAAATGTCATTAGCAAATGGTGGAGGCGGCATCGTTTTGTTATGCCTTGATTTATTTCGCACCCGGCCCATTATTGAATGCTTGAAAATATGGATGACATATAAATTAAGATGTGTGACGTTTTTTTTAATATAAATAAGGATGTATTTTTTTTATTATTTGTATGTAATTTTTATTAATATATAATTATAATGTTAATCCTTTTTAATGAATAATATTTTACTATGAGGATAACTTTTTAAGGCAAGTTTTCATTGAAAATAAATGCCTATCTAGTAGTCAAATATATTACCTGGGTTAAATGATTTCTTCATAAATAGATGAAATTCTCTAGAGATATTAACAAAATAAAATATAAAGCTATGATATCACAATATCTATTTGTAATAAAAACATAATTTCCCATACAACATCACGTCTAGACAGGAACTTTTGTCGCCTTCAATTTTCTGGTCATCACAAACTTTTATTAGGTTCTAAGAGATACAACTTATTGTCGTTTGTTTAAGGCTTAACGCTTAACGTTAAAGCCGGCGTCGCTTCGGTCGCGTAACGAGACTCGCTAAACAAAACTTTCTCAATCTAAAAAAAACTTTGAAAACTGGAACTCAACTTCAGCAAAACGATCGTTTCTTTTATATAGAGATGAATTATGTTTACCAAATTCTTTATCCTTTAAGGTTTTTTGTTTACATTTTGGGATTATTGTATAAAATATACAATATTGCAACTACGAGTTGAATTTAAATATTAAAAATTATAGCGATATGACATATTATTTACAACTAGGTAAACTTCCATTTTGGTTAGGTTGTTTGTTTTCTTTAATTTATAGTAAAAATCCTTACTTCCTGCGAAAATTCATAATTTAAGGTAAACGGAAAATATTTCACTTACTTTTTATGACTACGAAATAATTTTCATACAAAATGTTAAATAAAAAAGAATATGACAATGCAAAGCATAAACGCTTGTATCATTAGATTGCGTTGACTTAAAAGCCAAACTTTATTGTGCTTAAATTTTTTTTGTGACTACAGCTTTAGGTTATTTTTAATTTTTTTCGTATTACTTTCAGCTCCACGCGATATTGAGAAAAGCAGAGAAGACAAATAAAGATTCAATTTTTTTCTAAAAAAATCGTTCAAAGTACGGAAACTACGGTACCGAACAAATGATAATAATTTTAATGAACCAATTACATAAAAAATATAATACATAAAACGCAATAGAAATTTAAAACGAAGGCTATACTCTAACAATATAACCTACATCAACATTAAGCGCTAACTGCACCTACACTAGTGTTGAATACCTAAACAAGTAGAATATTCACTGAAGCGGGACAAGTGAGATGCATCTTTGTCTGTAGGCAAGTAGACAGCAAAGCGACGAAGCTTCTCTTGTATTGTAATTTAGATTTCACCTCCAGGATATGGCGTAGTTATATGACGTAGGCCGTAGTGGAGCAGGGGCAGAAGCATGTGACTGCAAACGCGACGGCTGTGGGTTCGATTGTTATTCAGGGAAATTAATTATTTAATATTTTCATTTCCTCGCTCGGATAAAGCGCGGCGTTGAGTTCCGCCACTCAACATGCAATGCCTCTAGAATTTTGCAGGAAGAGGGGAACTGTCCTAACATTTAGTTTTCCAGGTTAGTTTTTCACTTTACTGTATCGTGAAGCTCAAATAATATTCATATGTATATATAGATATTTTTCGAATTTGAGATATTTTTAGGAAGTAAATTTGCGATTGCCCCGAGTAGATAAATCCTACAATCGTGTCTATAGTCAGGTACTACCCACATCACCTCGGTTACACTATGTATATATAGTTATAAATCTAATTTCAAATTATACATTAGAATATGTATGTCAGCGTAATCTTAGAACACGTCCAATTATACACTTATTCAATAAGGGAACATCTTAATGTGATTCTAGACAATGCCTTTCATGGAAGATTTACGGCTTCGTGATTCAGTAATGGTGGAGCATTGTGTTGGAACGTCGCAAATTAATTATTGTTATAGAAATAATAGATTTGATTAAATTTTCACGTTCCACATTTTATAATTGCCTTCGATTGCCGGTTTACGTGACGTTTAACGTATGACGTAACTGCTTATTATTGGATGAGGGATAAACAACACGTTAGTCTGTTTATATATACCGTGTGATTTTTTTTTAAATATTGTATAAGGTTATTGAATGTACAATATCTTATTTCGTTGCATTATTTTCTACTATGGTGAAAATGTGATACATATTTAAATACATAAATACTAAAATAGATAATAATTTAAACAGACTTAAAGTTACTCAAGTATTTATGCGAATTAATTTGTATAAACACTAGCAATGTGTCACAAATATGGTTACAACCCACCTCTGCTTCACATCGCGGGTTAATAAAATAGAATTTCAACAAGTCACCTTCAAAAGTCTCTCTCTCAAACAACTCTCTATTTAATGTAAACCTCGGTAGCGGTAAACACTTCACGCGGTGTACGTGCTTAGAATGTCAACACAGATGCAACGCAAATGCTTATCAAAGAAAAATATACAGAAAATTCCAATATAATATACATATTATCTCTCGCCCTTGTACTACAAATGTATATTTTAAAAAATATTTTTCTTGACTTATTAATTTGACGCTTTTAAATAATATTTATTTTTATTAAATTATTATTTTTTATTAAAAATATATATGACAACATTATAATGACCCAATAACAACGGATACTTTTAAAAAAAAATACTTAAAAATTGATACACCAATGTGATATGAATTTTATGTCGTAGCTATTAACAATGAAATAATATAAGTCTGAAGCCCCACCGCTATGTGACTTGATACTTTTTCGACTACGTACATATAAAATAATAAATATTACCATTAAATAAAATATTACATACAGGTCAATACGACATGGGTACTTACCTTAAAGGCTGGCAGCTGTAGCTCTTCTGGTGTTGCACGGAGTCCCGTGGGTGACCCGAACGCTCGTTTGCCTTGTCCTTAAAAAAAATAACCTTCATGTACTTTTGTTTCTCAATCACGCAATATGGCCAGAAATTGGCAAACAGGATATTGTTACCTATCATAGGTAGCTATATCCTTGGACAATTCGCATATAAGGCAACATTTACGTATATTTGTACGTATATTACGATGATAAATCTATACAATCCATAAACTACATATGAATTATAATTCATTTAATTGACTTTCTCTCTGTAATAAAAAAAAATGTCCTTTATTTAGTCTTTTAGGTAGTCTTACTCTTAGATCTATAGAGGATGAGTGCCAAAAAGCAAATTGCGCACAAAAATGCGTAAATTATGAAACACCTTTTCCATTTAAAGAAATTTCCTTAAAAATTTTGCCAGAAGCTTTTTACTTTTGCTCTTTTCAGTTCATTTACAATTAAACACTGACATGTATTCATTGCATCGAGCATTATCGATGAACGGCGCGAGACAAATTCGATACAGAATTAAATTTTACAGTAGTGCAATCATTTCGGCAAAGTAAAAGGCAATTTGAGTGATGTTGACACAATCAAGCAACGCCACGGAATCGATATGGAGAAAAATATTTACTGTCACATTGTTTTAAAATGTATAAGTATATTAGTGTTTTGTTAAATGTCCCATATTCACAATTTTTATTTATTTTCTTCTTTTTATTTTTACAATATTAAAACCAAAATTTTTAAAATATGAAACTGAAATGCTATGTAGGGTAGATATATAACAGAAAAGTAATATTTAAATACAAAGCCGCTCGTCCGCTCCGGTCCGCACCGGTCCGCACGTAATTCACGGATAAAGTCCAGCTTTAGTTAAATTAGTAAAGTTTTCTTCCTCACTCACTGCATCTCGAAAATCTTAAGCATTAAAGCCTTAAACAAACAACACGATAAAAGTTAAACTATCAAGAACAAGCTACCGAAGCGTTCCGTAAGCTGTATGATGAAATAATCTAACTCTTCGCTCAAATGTGATGTTTTGAAGAAATCTCACGTCTTCATAATTTATATGTAAGTAACACAATCGGAGACTTGTTTTAAAGGTAATAAATATACACAAGAGGCCTGTTGATAGTTATTTGAGTTACAATTAATTTATTATAAGAACTGCATGGACGTCGAAGAAAGAATATATTATGCCAAAAATAAGCCTGTTTAGTGGACAATGTGTGTTTATGTGAAATATGAAAGCTTCGAGAAACCAGCCACCTGAGTGGGGACATTTGTATAGAAGCCGAGCAATCTGAGGCGTTCTCACCCGATGACGCTGTCAAGACTAGTCCAGGTGTTGACCTTTTTATTGCTGTTGTAGCAATAAAATCAAATAAAAAAAAAAACGAAATGAGTCATTCCACTACCAACAATCTTATAGTTAGAACTAGTTCTATTAAAAATATATAATATATATTTAAAAATCATTTTACTATGTTCATTCCTTTGAACGAACATAGTTATTATATGAATACAAATTTCATATAGCTAAATGTTTACTATACTCTATCTTATTAATATTTAGAAATATATAAGACAAATAACCCAGCCGGACTTAAGCCTACATGCATCCATTGGAAAAAGTCCAAGCTCTGTAATCAATTAAACCATACATTCTTAACATTAAAATTCTTGTTCGTATATGAATAAATATACTGATTATAAAATATAAATAAGAAAGAAATAAAGTTTTAATATCATAATCATTTAAGAAAGTGCAATTTAACACAACCAATGTATTTTATTAACCAATTATTTAAATTATTTAATATTATTCTCACCAAGAGAGATATTTTCAATGTGTGATCAAATTAGACTCAAAGATGATTAGACTCACAGTGCACCGGATATAAACGTAATTAACGTTCTTGAGTATAATATTAATAATATTTATACGAAGATTTATTAATTCATATACAAATATATAGCTTTATTTAATTTAAAACGGCCATTTCATTACGAGGCCATAACAGCAAGGTGTTTTAAGGCAGTGTGTACACTAGGAGGCCTGACCGCTAAAATTTATTGTTTCAATTAACCCGCCCCCGTACGAGTTTGCATAATATACCCACTCAAGTTATCAAGCTGGTTCTAATAAGAAGCTCTGTTTTGTGCATAAAAGCATATTTTGGGAGGCGAAAGCTCCGCTTGCAATGTTGCAGATTTTCACGAAACTTTTTAATAAAGCTTTAAGTTCGTGGTTAAATATTTATTGAGCAACACTTAAGTTTTTATGTTTCCTCTCTTTTAAAATATACTAAGACATGGACAGTACTTCAGTAGATATTGGCAAATTGCTGAGATTCTTTCATTTATAGTGAAATATACTAAATACTTTGTGCCGTCAGGCTATCATGACACGTGGCACAGTGGAGCAACGTTGTCTCAGACCAGCTCAGTTGCATTTCGCCACTGAATAGGAGGCAGAAAATGAAGTTCTAAAATACAATGAGTTAAAAATATATATAAGTCAATGCTCTTCGTTTTATATATTATATTAATATTTACATAAAACATCTTATGAACCATTTTATATACATTGTAAAACCCCCTTTTAAACAAATTAAGACAGCGAGTTATAAATCCAGGTATCCCGGGACGTCGCAGTCACGGGTTGAATAATTACAGCCATTCCGCGCCATCAGTTACCGACGCTCAGATGACTATCAAACTACCGCTTACTCTGAACTGACGCGGACATTGCGAGTCTATTGCTAGTTAAGTTAGTATTCAGATGTTGTAAACGCTATAAATAACATATTTGATACTATATCACTAAATCTCAAACATTAAAATGATTTATAAAGATGTTCTGTGATTCCTATGGAAACAGATAACAAATAGGATTTTTTATAGTTCATTCAGACGGAGTGTCAGGCCGCCACTAGTATACAGATAGCTTGATAAAATACAACATCATTCCACAACTACTTTCAGGATCCAATTATCTGTTAACAGACAATTATATATTAAATAGGAAAATAGTTAATAAAATTCTATATCGTAATAAAACAGAAAGGAAGGAAACAATTGACTTCAGTCTCAAAAACAATATAAAATTACATCTTGCAAGTAGGTGATCGATATAAAAGAAATTGCTATCGAATACTTGTGTATTTCACATTCTTTATTTCTTTCTATGAATGTACACGCTCTCTTTTTGTATCACAATGTTTTAAGATGTACAAATAAATTTATTACGGTTTTTTTTTTGCAATTTAACACATATTTTCACATAGGCAAACTGATAAAAGGTGTTAAGGCAATCTATTGACTACAATTAAAATTTTTAGACATTGTTTGTTTACTAGCGGAACTTAACGTATATACAACGTATGTAATTATATCAATTACTACTGTACACTATACATATGTATACAGCTAAAAGTCAAAGATATTCATACGATTTGACAGATCATATGTAAACTTCTTTGTAAGATTAATAAAATGTTATTATTGAGAAAAAATCGCAACAACTCTATACTTTCGTACATCGCGGTAACATAGTTGAATGGCGCTACTTTTTCGTCACAAATGAATTCCTTTCTCATTGGCGCGTGACTTGCATGAAACGTGTGTTCTTTTGACGACGTTACTCCCTAACTAAGTATTGTACGCCATACGACCGAAGGCTGTATTATTAAACTCCTAAAAACAGATCGCCTTATGTGGATTTGCTCCTGAAATTGCGAATTCGCGGCATTAAACCTTTTTTTTTTTTGGCTCATCTTGCTATTGTCGACGTTTAGTGTTCTATAGAAAACTCGTTGCCACCACTACGTGACGTAAATCAATAAGTAACTGTATTTATCGATATTGTAACTTAAATTTGGGATTAATGTGAAGAAAAATTATGTTTTTTTTTCATTCATTTCATTGTTCGACTGAAGCTTTACTTGATTTTGCTTTTGATTGTGGCGAAGATAACGTAAGTTTTTTCGTTTACACGTTATTGAAAATATATAATAAATTTTTATTTGAATAAAAATTGATTATACGTTAATATGTTTTATCTTATCAAAATTTTATTAGGCTTTTGATGTCACTGTTGAAACCTTAATAATAATTTTAAAAATGCAGCTACGCTCTTTTTTTTCGATTGAAAATTGGATAATGAGAACTATTACGCATAAACCATAAATATCAATAATAAAAAATAGAACCCGCAACCACCTCGTTTACAATTACGATAATTATTTCATAATATAATGATAAATATTACAAAGTTTAATGATATATCCTCATATTTTTTTTTCCAATAAATTAAGCCTTCTTAAGCAATTCCTATCCACTTTACCTCGAGCGAAAATAATTCTAATGCCGTAGACGTGAATAATTTACATAAAACTTTTTTTCTTCTAAAAGCGAACTCAGATGAAAGATAAAGATAATGAAGGGAACACCTCTTTATTATTTTTCCCTTTTTCGTTCATTTTGTACGAAAAAACATAAATTGACGTGTAAATATTTTTTCGCTCGTGTGTGTTTCTTACCTTAAACTCATTGGCTGGAGCCATTTTAAATTACTTTTACACAAATATCTTTAATCTGCAAAAATATATTTTTTTATTTAAATGGCTTCGTCGTAATGAATTTGAGAACAGTCTGATCTGACACTGGTTTTATCCGACGACTGCCTTCGCATTCATTCGCATACCACGTAGATAGGACATTACCGGTGGGTAATTTCCTATCAGCGGCCGACCACGTCACACTATTACAAAAACCACCAGTAAAATACCCTTAAATACAAAGAAAAACATGTCTTTTCACAACAAATAAATGCAAAAGATATGTATTAACACACCCAGGAACTCTTAATGACGAAAATTCGAGAAAATCACAAAAATGCGCGCGCGCACACGTTCGTCATCTGTCAAAGTCGACGGCGAAGTCGACGTAGATAGGACAGGGAAAGATTCCTATTTTATTAAATCTATTTCAACAAATCATTTTATTGTTTAATAAGCCTATTCTAATAAGTAGTCGAGTTTAGGCCATCGTAGCGCATGGGCATAAGGGTATAACTGTAACGCGACGGTTATGGGTTCGGTCCCACACGACGGAATGAATTATTACTTATTAATATTTCCATTTCACTCAGCCACATGCCGGGCATTAAGGTCCGCCACTCAACAGCAATCGCTAATAAATTCGGTGAAAAGTGGGGAATGCAGTGTTTTAACACTAAATTTTCTCTGCCTACCCTGCTATGTGTGGAAAACAGCGTGAAAAAGATTTATTTTATTTTTATTGATTAATAAAAGATTGTTAACGACAGATTTATATGAAATGGCGTCCAGTGTGGGACTTCGAGTCATAATATCTTAGATACAAAAAAATTTTAGAAGTCTACTATTTAAAGTAAAGTTTTCTATATATAGATTTAGTTTATAACAAATGGTGCCCAGTGTGGTACTCCGGGTATTCGGGGATATTTTAAATGCAAAACAAATTCGAAACGCTGTACTTAAATGTGTTATCGTCGGAAATCGAACCCACTCAAGTATCGTTCGGGGATATGTTTGATGTGAAACGTTTAACTGTACCAAGTGACCACTTACGTTGATGGTTCTCTTAAAAAAGGTAGCTCTCGTTTTTGTCAACGTTCGGGATGTTACGCTTGGCTAAATAACGCTTTTTGATAGAAAATGTCATATAGAATTATGCCCTTTGCTATTTTGAACAGAAAAATCTATGTAAAAGCTAATGTGTATATATAGTATAATATGTATTTATATTTATCCATAATTATAATGATAATGGTATAGGGTTTAAAGCTCTGCATAACACTAATTAGTGATTTATGTATCGTTATGTATGTGATTACTGGTTACTCAAATTTAACGTACGCGACTATTGATTAATGTGTGAGTGTATTTCGAGTCATCGTTTTATGTCAATGTGTGCAATTTTGGACATTTTAAGTAATAATCTCTGAAGATTTTACGTTGATTTGTTAATTTTATATATCTTAACTTAGCTTCACGCTTTATGTCTACAGGGGCAGTCAGAGACAACATAGCGCCAAACGCTACGCTTAATTACTTTAAATATATCAATTTAAAGTAATTTAATGGTCTACAATCTGTGATTGCTAGGCGCTAATGATTTGAATATATACAATTACAATACAATAAGGACAAGTGCCTATTTATTAAAAACTATCGATTCTAATGTGTGGCTTAAAACAAAAGTACTTAAACGTACATATAACCAATTAAAAATGGAGTTCACAAAATGTATCTTTTCAGGTTAAAAAAAATGTTTGCCAATATAAAAACTATAGGCATTGAATACAATGCTTTATAATAATGCCTTACATTTTTAAGTTTTATTTTTTTAAAATATAAACCGCAAATTCAAAATATAGAATTTTCGTCGATAATACAAACAATAACAAAATAATAAATTACCAGGCGGAAAATCAGACATGGCCTCAACAAGATGTGGGTGGGAACAAAAGAATCACCAGTCACAATCAAAAGTTATTTAATTGTACAAAATATCTCCTTCACAAGGATTAAGGTATCACTATTCATTATCTAATACTGCGACTATTACATACGGACCCCTAAACTTCCTATCTAACTTGGTTTGGTTGCGTTCGTAACTTTTGATAAATACAAAATCGCCTTTAGAAAATGCCTCGATAGTAGCTCGACCTTGGTAATTCTACACAACCGGCATTTACATATTATATTTTGAATAATTTCACCACTTAACTCAACATATATATTATTTTATAAAAACTGATTGTGGATTAACTTTCGAGATATTACACAACGTGTTGAGTAGCGAAACTCAACGCCACGTTTTGTCTACCAGAATAGGGAAATGAAAATAATTTGAATATAATTATTCCCACATCCATTAAGCTTACAGTGAGATTCTGCGCCATTGCGTGACCACGATCACGGTAAGGTAAGATTTTTTTTGTCAAATTACCCTTATATATATATATATATATATATAAATGAAATAATTTTTGAAATTAATAAATTAATTTTATTATTAAATCCAAATAATATTGAAAATTCATTAACTAATTAACACTGCTCACGGTTTGATACATTTGGTTAGTTCAAAGTTAGCAGAGGAACACAAAGCGTAGCTGGCGGCCACAATTACACTTGTTAGGGAGCAAGGGCAATCAAAGAGGCTGTGACCTATATATGGACGGTAATTACTAGCACGTTGTATTGGTTTCGTAATTACTATTGACCATAAAAGTCACGATTAAATCAATGCCGTCCAAGAGGCGCGGGTTCCAAACCAGTTTCTCAAAAATATTTTTTTTTCTAAATATGGAATTTATATAGCGACTTTAACGAGCTTAAATTACATTTTAATATGTTATTCCACAATTAGGAAAGAAAAATACTTATTTAGAAAACGTATAAGAAATTGAACGTAGAGGGATTTCTAAGTGTGGAATAACACTTTCAGAAAGTTAAAAATATATAATAAATATTATTCTCTAGTGCTAGACGATAATTCTCCATTTTTATATTAGAACGAGAAATCGCAACCACGCTGACTAACTAGTACGCAATTTTGGTAGTTCATCAGATGTACCAGATCTTTAATTTTTATGTGTCAATGAAAATATCAATCACGCTCAATAACTTTTGCAAAGGCGGTTCTTACCCAATTACAGCGAAGCCCAAAAGAAGAGTTATATTTTGGCGGGAATGTATGTATGTCTGTACCTATCCGTTCCTTTGTTCCGTTGCAACTGTTAAATCAGTGAACCGTTTTTTGATAAATGATACGTCCTTTGGATTTTCCTTGACGGCACAAGTAGTACTGAATCGAATTAATTTAGTTTCTGCGGTCGGGTATTTTTATTTGCTTCTAATACAATTATGTATAATTTCTTATATTTTAGTTGAACTATTACGGGCTCTTCTATTATATTTGCACAAACTTGGACTACAAATATTGGTAATTTTGCATTTCTATATGTCATTAAAAATGATCGTCACGCTCAATAAATTCTGTTAAGGCAGCATTTCAATATTCTACATCACTTAAATAAAACAAAAAGTTTCCTTCAATTTGTTTAGTAGTTCAAAAGATATGGATATACAAACAGATACGCGGACAGACAAACAAAAAATAAAAAACATACATCCGCGTTTTATTACTGTTGTTACATCTTCTTAAGTTATTAAAAAAATACAGTAAACATTTTTTCTACCGTTTTAATATAGTAGTATACTTAACAGTACAGTAATTTGAAGCGACAATAGAATAAGTATATAAACCTTTAATTAAACTTTCAATTAACTTGCACTCTTTTTTCCTTGACGACATGTTGACTGGTCTTCAAAATCTTAATTTAGCCTCAAACAGACTGACACATATAATTAGGTTAGTTTACAACAGTACAATAAAAGAGGATAAAGCAACATCGATGAATTATAATACAGCTTGAATATATTTTACATATTTCTGGATATAAATAGTAAATAACAAATATTTAATTTCTCTCAAGATCACTACAATGACAAAATAAAGTTGGTGGTTAAGCAAAAGCTATAATAAATAGCTAAATATAAATTCCCAATATGTTTAGTCTATACAGATTTAAATATAAGTCTTGAATTCAACAGTTAAACATATCGCAAATATTTCATACCTAAATATGGATCATAAATTACTAATTAGTTAAGTTAATCATTAACTAGCTGTTAATAAAACAGAATAAATATAACGTAGAAACAAAACAATGATTATAATCAACAATTATTTAATATTTTCTTATTTCTCTTAACTATTAACACTTACAATGATCGATTTAATACATATTTATAATACTTTAACAAATTGTTGTATTAGTCGTCTTAATTAATCTAAACAAACTTTTGTCTACACTAAAAATTATATCATTATTATTATCAAACGTCATCGCACCTATAACTGGTATATCCATTAGTTTAACAATTGTCGATTCCGTTAGTTTTGGTCCAATTATCACTTTATAAATACCGTCTACCCACCAAGCGTATATATCGTCATTTCTATCGACCGCAAGACCTCTGAAGAATCTATTTTTTGAAAGCGAAACCAGCTCACTCTTATAACTTGCGTACAAACCATAGGTACCTAAGAAAACGATAATATTATACTTGTTGATAACAAAGTTTGTGATAGCCATAACATCAAGTACAACATCGAAATTATCACCTTTCTTCTTAACTATTTTAAACTCACCTTTTCTGACAAAGTACACGTGGCCCTTATAAAATAAGCTTACAATTGTATCACCTCTAGAACTATACGGTGTAAGTCTGTTACCATTGACATCTAATTGATAGACTCCATTGCTCCCTCCTAAGTACACTAAAGAATTATCCTGATCTAAATCAAAAGTCCCAAAATTTAAAATTTGCTTGCCTCCAGACATAATAGTAGTGTTCACTGGATTGTCCAAACGAATGAAACCTATTTTATAATATTCTTCATCTTTAAAGGCTGGAACAAAACTAAAATACAACGTGTTCATTGATCTTAATATTCCCAGTTTGGTGACAACTATGTTATTACCAAAAGGAGCCTCGATGTCGAAGAGATATGTCACATTGTAACAAGAGTCTCCATCGCCTCTTATGCAGGTTGTACAGTTTTCCAATTCTTGAGATGTCACCGTTGTGATAATAAAGGGAAGGATGATTAAAATCATGGCGGTCATCTGAAAAGACAAAAAAAAATATATTAATAAAAGTTTATTTTGATTATTTAAAAATTTCATAATGTAATTTGCAACTCAAAGATATGATTTTTTTTAATGTATAATATAGTATTGGTAAATTTTATATTGTGTCCCCCTATTTTATCTTACTTTGCTATTTCCTCCGTCTTAAGGTTTCCTGGAAGAGATTGCTATTTAGCAATAAGGCCGCATAAAATATATATATATATATCAAATCAAATCAAATCAAATCAAAAATTTCTTTATTCAAGTAGGCATTTAACAAGCTCTTTTGAATCGTCAAAATTTTGGATTAAGGTCGGTTCAGCGTGCCGTCTTCTACCGAGAAGAACCGACAAGAAACTCGATAGTTGCTCTTTTTAAAATATAATTATGGGTATTACATTACATTATACAAAATCATTACACATCATTATAATAAAATGACATAAAATAAAATACTATAACAAGGCGGATGCAAGTCTGTCATCAATTATCGATTATTTGTGATACAATGAGTCTATCACAAAAAAAATGGAATGAAATAGCATGTATAATATAAAAGAAAATGAAATTCATAAACAAACAGACAGACTCGAGATATCACAAACTTACATTTATAAAACAATAACAAAATACATAAAAAACCATGCAAAACATACAGGAATCTAGAAAATTGCAGATAAGCAGATTAAAAATGCCATGAGTTCTTGTCATTAAAGTAATCCTCTACTTTATAGTAGCTTTTCTTCATTAGACAAGTCTTGATTAATAATTTAAATTTATTAATGGGTAATTCAACAAAGCTTGATGGAACCTTATTAAATATTTTCACACTTTTACCTACAAATGAGTCGCTAACCTTCTTTAGTCTGAGATTTGGAACAGCAAGTCTATCTTTGTATATATATATAATATATATATATGAATAATGACAAATTTCTCTTCTTTTGTTCTCTGATCGTAATCACATCGTTTGCAGGTTCGGTTTCCACTCGGAGATATGAATTATATTCATTTCTTCGTTATGGTAAAAAGACGAAGTACGTTACGTACGTCACGACTTACTTATTTCAACATGAAATGTCATGAAAATTAGGCGGAAACTGTGTCTTTTAACATAAGATTCCCTCTGCCTATATACTAAATACAGTGTGAAACTACATAATACATTTCATATCATATATATAATTAATGATTTTATATAACGAACGTCAGATATAATTATTTTCTTAATTAATGTAGATTTTTTTATGATATTCGATGGCATTCATTATTTTTAACCTATATTTTGAAGCTTGTTCCATTCTTTCGAAGTTGTCAGCCAAATAATATAATATATAAACTTAACAAATTAATTTAATTAAAAGTCTCTTTTACATTCCATAAGCACGTATTTTATTTGTATTAATCATCAAAAATTCTATAAAACTAATAATATTTTCACGACACAAGATAAATTTTAAATTCGGACATTCCATTCAAAATATATAACGATTTAATAATAATATAATAGATAAATATAATTTTCTAAAGAAAAAAAACTGTTTCTCGCTATATCTCGTAGGAGGTTAAGCAAAGGGGACTCTGGAATCTAATGTTAAGATACACCGTTCCGTTCAAATCTTAACAGCGAAGAAACTAAATAAATATTCAATATTTCAATACCCCGAATAGGAAGAGAACCCACAACCGTCGCGTTAACAATCGCACGAATGTGACTATGATAATTAAGTCCAAAATATGCAAACTTAATTCAGTACGTACGGGATCTGCAAACGAAAAATCCAATTTAAGTCAGCAATATTTCTAAGCTCCTTATCATTTTTTATCTAAGTTAGGATCGCCTAATTCTGTCCCACTTTGATCTTAATGTTAATTAAATCTACTTAAAGAAGTTTTCGTCGTACCTACGAACCTCTTCTGGCACAAACTCCGTATATTGAGTTAAGTACAAACAATTACATGTTATTACATATTATTATATTCTCATTATATCAGATATTATATACAAATATACACCAACCGACCAACAGTGTTATAAAGTTGAAGAATTTGATTGTTTCAACGCATTAATCTTAGAAGCTATTAGTTTTAAATTGCAATTTAGAAGTAAAGATAAAAAAAGATGTAGAAGATAAGTAAGGTAGGTAAAGTAAGGTTAAGTTACATGACACGGAGCGTGTTGTAAGATTTTTTATCACTCTATAATTATAGCCACCATTGCCTGGACCCTTGTTCCGACATCGAAAGAATTTTATTTATGTTTTTAATCGTATTTTTTAAAATATTTACAACTGTCAAATTACTTATCGTTTTTATTACTTCTCACTGTGGTCTCAATATTGCAGGATAGCGTGGCGCAGGGGCACAAAGTGTGCTGAAAAATTGACTGATTGTGGGTTCGATCCCCACTCGAGAAAAGAAAATATTTATTTGAATTCCACCTCTCAACACGCAATGCCTCCAGTTATACGCATAATAGTTACAACATTTACATGACAACAAACAAAGGCGTCTGTATAATTAAAACTTATAGCTATATTAACTTAAACAGGTAGTCGCTACGTCGAAATTCACAACCGCATCCCATTCGTTTATCTTCGATTTCGAAGAGCACTATTGTGTAAAATTTCAATTCGATGGGTTAAGATAACCCCATTGTCTTTGATAATAAGCCCTTCAGAATAGGGCAATGATAAGTATAATATATCCACAATTATAATCAAAATAACAAGCCGTCATGGCGTCTATCGTCATAGAAATATTTAACTAAATTCATTTCAACACTCAATTCAAAAATGAACTACTCAGTAAAAACTCACCAATATTGGTTATCCAGATACATCTTGTAACGCGTCGCACTATGACGGAGGGAAGGCCATGACTAGAACAAGCAGTGTACCATGAAGCATTATATCACGCCCAATGAACAGAATGACTCACTCGCGGTGCCGTGTCAACAAATATATTTAGGTATTCGATTATACGGAAGAGATTGCAGGTTCGATATATGGTCTAGTTATTTATGGGTTTTATCTAGTGGTAACGAGGAGTTCACCACTTTTAAAAAAAATATATATTAAGCTTATATATAAGCTTCCTGTATCCCGGACACAATAGCGTAGGTAGAGCGAACCTAGTGTTAAGACACTCCGTTCCCTACTTTCAGCTGAGTTCTGGAGGCATTTCGTATTGAGTGGCGGCCACCGTGGCGTATCGGCACAAGGGTGTGACTGTAACGCGACGGTTGTGGATTCCAACCCCACTCGAGGAAGTGAAATATTTATTTACATTTATATTTTCATTTCTTCGCTCTGGTGTCGAGGCCGCATGTTCCGCCATTCAACATGCAATGCCTCTAGAACCGGCGGAAAGTGGGGAACGGAGCGTCTTAACACTATGTTCCCTCTGCCTACCCTGTGGTATGCGGGATACAGCGTGAAGCAGATACTTTATATTTTAATTTTGACTGATTTCTCTCTTGAAAATTAAATGAAATATTTAATCAAATATTTGATAACATACAAGAGACAAAATTATAAGAAAACAGGCTTTTTATTCTTTATGTTACAACTTATTGTAATACATTTAAGCTTCTATGTTTTATATTATGTTACTCAATTACATTTAAACTGATTTCGAAATTACCGCTTAAACCTAGTTGACGTATTAATTTCTACATCGGGACGCTAATGAATATTAAATAATTTGTGGTAATATATACAATATTTTGTTTTCCTTGACCCGAAATTTGAATTTCTCGTCGTTGTTGACTCTACCATCGTTATAGTGCAAACAATATAGTATAATGTATTAAATATACACTAAAGCGTTACTTTACAGCCCCTAAAAACCCTCATAAGCCTTCTCCAAACGAATCAAATGAAACGGGATCAAAGGGCTCATTTATGAAGAAGAAAAGAGAAAATAACAAGATATTTCATACAACTTCTTAGTTAAGATGCGTAACGCCGAAATTGTTAAAATTTTTATAAATGTGTTCAGAAAATAGTCAGGTTCTTAAATTATGTGACAGACTTTGAAAATAAGTGAAAATTTACCTGCACTAATTTTCATTACTTATCCGCTAGTATTAACGTAGTAGTAACGTCCCATGTAAGGAAATTATTTTTTTTATTATTTTTATTGTAATATAGTTTTATTGTATTATAGTATTTTTTATTGTAATAGTGCCCCGCAGATGGAACTAGGTCACACAGCGCTGCTGCACACTCTCCAAAAATGCATCCTATAGAATATCGACAGGCAGGCTACTTTTCGACGATGACGACGACGATTCGATATTTCGCAGATCCGTCCCAAAGTTGGTAGCAGTACTCCATACACGATCGGACTTGAGCTTGATAAAGTTGAAGAAGCTGTCCCGGAGTGAAATACTGCCTAACCTTTGAGAGGACACCTAGTTTTTTAGTGGCAGTTGTAACCAAAGACTCGATGTAACGGCCAAAGGCAAAACGGCAGGTCTGACGTAAGGTTCATGCCAATAAGCTCAAGATGGTCAGCTATCGGCACGGTTACATCTGGGAAAGTCGGAGCAAGATCAAGGGGGGAAATTCTGTGAGAATCGAGCACACAACCATCACGATTAGAGCCAAGCGCAGGTGTCACTGAGCCACGACGGCCTCTGGTGTAACGCTCATATATATTTAATAAATAACAATAAAATAATAAGACAAATTAGGATTTATTTATTTCTACTTTCGTACACTCAATAACGTACGGGTGTAATGAACGAATACCAACCGCATTCCCTTCAATCGCCACGAGTATGTGAGGTGGAATGTAGCTGTCATCCACGTAGGCGAAGTAGGCCAGACTAGTTCGCTTTAAATGAATAAATTTTATGTTATTTTTATTCTTCTTAAATGTATGAGATTTGGCCTTTTTTATATAGTATTTAAGTCACGTTTTTCTGACTGTAAACACTATGGTTGTGAGTTCGATTCCCACTCAGGGGAATACATTCATTACACTCTGCGCCTACCTCCCTGCTATATATATATATAAAGAATAATAACTAACTATTTATTATCAAATCACAGTACTACTCGTATCTCTCATAACATATAACAACTATATTAATAAAATATAATCAAAAACGGTAAAATAAGCTTATAATTTCGATACATATTAAACTGACAACATAACCAAACAGAAACTCGTCCATATTAAGCTCAAACGCCATACAATTTTCATCATCGTATTACGAGTATGGCGTGTGAGTATGAATAAAGCTCATCGGTACACACTTGTGGAACAAACAGCGGCAACTACCACCCCTAGTATGATACGAGCTTTATGAACGAAAACGACGAACAATATATACACTATTAAAAGAGATTGTAATATTGTAGAGTTTGCCGCAGTAGGACAGCGTCGTACTGTAAGCGCGATGGTTGTGGATTCGAATCTATTATTTTTATTTCTCAGCTCTAGTAGTCAAAAAAGTGAAATGTTCTAAATAGATTAATAAACATAAAAGAAAATTATTCGTTTTTAATTTTGCTATATTCGACAAAATAAAAACATCTTTTATTAATATGTCGAAGACAACCGCAGGTCGTTGGAACGGCAGGACTAAATATAGTTATATGTTAAATACATACGTTTACTCCTGAACGAACCACTGTGTAATTATATTGTATTACCATATAATATAATAAAGTTGTAGTGTGTAACTATATACTATAACTAAAGTAGTGAAAAAGAAAACATTTTTTAAAATATAGAGTACGTAATTTGAAAAGTAAAGTAGTAAAGAACTACAAAGGGAGAGCAAATAGTGCCTCTAGTAACGATATGGCTAAGCGTTTTGCGTGAATGGAGCTCATTTTATATGCCTTTGATTTGCGTTCACGGCCGTAGACTGAGAGGAGTGACAGAACTGCAATGATACTGCCGGGCTTACTTAGGGTACAATTGGACTCGGTTTCTAGTTGCTTTTAAAAAATCCATGTTGTTTACTGATGTATTCTTAAATAATTATATAATATAAATTTTTGTGGAGCAGATGCGTGAATAATAAATATTTAGTTGTAGATTTAAGGCACGACTAGAATTTTTTTTAGTATTCCGAACCTGGAAACCTGGGCAATGAGGCGTGTTGAGTTGAGTGGCGGAACTCAAAACCGCGTATTGCGTTGTTACTAGAGCGAGGAAATGAAAATATTAGATATGTAATCCCCCCCGAGTATGAATGGACCCCACAGCCGACCTGTTTTTAGTCGCACGCTTGTGCATCTGCGCCACGACGGCGAAGACGGCGATAAAGAAGATAAGTGGCGCATTATGTTTTGATACAAAGCTGAGAACAGACCAAGTAAATCACATATTGATTGATCTCTTAATCTCTTTATTTACACCCCGGCAAAATATTAATTTAATATAGAAAATGACGTATCTGTATCCTGCAAAGATCCTCGTTAACCTTAAACGGCTATTTACGCATTTTACCTTGATAATCTGGACCAAACGACAACAACATGAACAAATGACATATTATTAAGACGAAAATTATCTTACGTAACTTTATCTCGCGTAGAACTGAATCAAGACTCTCTATCACTAATCTAAATAATGATATTATATATCTATCTACCTACGAAAGTCCTACTATATATAACTAAAAGTATTTTATTTTCTTTTTATGGGATGCTCCAAAATCCTAGACAATGCGTAAACACCCTGCTGAGCGTTAAAATGAAACGAAAATATTATATACTTTCTGCTCTCAAGTGGGAATCGTACCCACAATCCTCGTTTAAAGTTGCGTGCTTGTGCCAATGACGCCACGACAGCCTCAGATTTCAGCCTTAGTGTATGCAGACCGAAATAATCCAATAAATCGAATCCACAAGGATTCGATTTCCACTCAAGGTCACCATTTACAGTCAGCCAGCCGGTTGAATAATATTATCATGAATAACATAAGTAGGTATATAGTTACTTGTAGTATAAAGTCATAGTATACAAAACATAATATAGCTTATTTTCAAAATGAGGTAGCTGTTTTCGTTAGCAGCAACATAGCCTTCGTTCTTTGAAGCGAATTTGTGAAACTCGCAATTATCTCCACCGTTGATGTGTAATTGTCGCCAGCGAAGGACTAAATACAGGTGTGATATGTTCTGTATGTAATTCTATATGTGTGTCAATATTATTTATTTTGAGGCTGGTCGTGGATCAGTTAACAGAGATCAAGGTTTCAAGTGTGTGACTGTAAATGCAATAAGTTAAGGATTGGATTCACACTCGAGGAAATGAAATATTTAATATATTCATTCCATATTATATATAAAGCACTCGTATATATTCCTATATTTTTTTCCAAGACAAAACAAAATATAAAATATCGATAATAACTTACACAACGGTTAACACAAAAACATGGACCATACTTAATGTTATTGATACTCTTGGAAAAAAGAAAAGCATAATCAACAAATCATTTGACTTATTTGACGATTTGATAATATACCCGCAAATTTGGAAAAGCCTTATGTACCTAGGCATTAAAATTTAAGACAATGAAATCATTAATATATTTTTTCGTATGAATTTTATATACGTTGAAAAAAAAATTATATATACGTAATAATTATTATATGTGTTCTAAAGAAGTATTTTATAATAATTTATTTGTATAATAAAATTTAACAAGTCCCTGAAATTAAATAAGGTGTATGTGTGTTGCACTGGTAGCACTATAGACAGCTTAACTGTCATTTTGACATATGACAACTGAATGAAGTCAAATCAGATTGGCCGAAACGTATACTAGTTCAAAACGCCGTAATTAAAGAATTGAATAATAAAAAATACTAAGTTTCCAGATCAGCTAATATATGGATGAATTATTATTAAAATTTGGTTATATATTGTCCATTCCATGTAATAAAGAAGAGAAAGCAGCATGTCCAGCATAAATAATACAACGCGAACAGAAGGGCAAACAAAAATTAGTACAATAACATGGACTATACCTAAATTTATTAATCTTCTTGAAGATAAAACGAAGGAATTCCGTTCTGGGAGACCGAAGGACGCCACAGGGAATAATGGAAATTTAACATTTTCACTAAAAATGCAGTTTTTGGGTTGCAAGAACGACATTATTGAAATATATTACTTATCCCCTAATCCAGTATTTCTAAAGTCCGTACTAACCATATGTTTGAAACGGTTTGAAGAGCGATCAATTGTAATTAAAGATTATCATACTGTGCAAGGTAACAAATGGCAATATTTAGCTACTTTATTCAAGCGAGACATTGCCAGTAATGTTGGAAGTGATACATTTCTGTTGAGTGATGGCAGTTTGAGATTAAAATTTCAATTCATGGTCACAAATGATATAAAAATTGACCATTACAATATACCAAAAGCAGAACTGAGCAATGATTTTGAAAATCTCCTAAATAATGGCTTATTTTCTGATATTACCATGAAGTCTGTTGAAGGGAATGAATATAAAGTCCACAAAGCAGTCCTGGCTAGTAGAAGTGTTGTTTTAAAAGCTCATTTTGAACACAACACAACAGAATGTTACACAAATATTGTTGAATCTCCACTAGAGGAGGAAGTTCTTACAGAAGTACTTACATTTATTTACAGCGACAAGGCACCAAGGGTGGATGATATGCCAGAGAGATTATTGGCTGCAGCAGATTTTTATCAATTAAATAGACTAAAATGTTTATGTGAACAAGCCATACATAAAAAACTGACTGTGGATAATGCTATAGAAACACTACAACTTGCTGATTTGCATTCTGCCAAAACATTGAAGCAATTGACATTAGAATTTATTAAAGATGGCCAAGCTAAACTAATAACAAAGACAGAAGGATGGGCAAAAGTGAAATCAGTTGAATTAATAAAAACTATTTACGAATACATAATGAATGATGATATTGAACCTGATATTAAATAATCGAAATTTGAGATTTATTTTGTGATTGTTATGTACATCATGACTGAAATATTATTTAAATAATGCACATATGTAATTCTGTTTTAAAAATGTATATTGATTTGGAACTATTGTAATGTGGCAGCACTGTCTTGTTTCAAATTCCCACTTGAATTAAATTTAAATAATTACATAAAATAGGGGATAAATTATTTTAATTTCTTCTCCCTGATTACAAGACAAGAGCTATGATGAGTACCACTATTTAACAGGCAATGTTTTGAACATGATACAAATTTCTGATATCTCATTCGTGTTTATGTCACAATGTTGTATCTTGTTTAAAAATTTAATTAGATACATTATTAAAACTTCTAAGCATTCCTTAATATATTTGTTGGTGTCCATAGTGTGCTGGGCTTGAAGCAGTGTTCAGGACTCGTCCTGCCTGTGCAATATTACTTGCTTCTAAGTCCAAGCTCTCTGTCGAAGCCCTTTGCTTTTTGGAGCAACACTATACCTGAAATGATTCCACTAGTGTTGCTTTTTATATATCCTCCAGAAATAAATTCATGACAATTCTAGACAGGCCGCAATCTTTTAGCAAAGAAGTAGAGATCTTGCTGCTATACAGTACTACTTATACCACATATAAATCCTTCACCTAGTCATGGTTAGTTTATTGGTAAATCTGAAATTATGATTCATAAATAAGTGTAAGTTTATTGTTAGAATTAGTTTTCTGAAAACATTTTGCAATAATGTTTCTTAAAATCATGTTTCATAAAATCTATTAAAAAAATATTGTTTGTAGCTTATATTAGATACATTATCTCTCTATATATAACTATAAAGGTAATATATATTACAGTATGATTGTATAAAACATGATTATCTAATTGATTTATTTTGAATTATAATAAATAAATTTGAAATTTTCTTGTTAATCTGAGTTTTTTTTAAATTAATAACTCATCTCAATCACTGTTTAACAAATTTGTTTTCATTAATGTACTGCAAAATGAATAAAAATATGATATACAATTGTATATCTAATATTTCTCAACATGTATAACAGTTAAATCCTAATTAAATGTTACTGGCCACAATATTTTATTGTACATAAGCAAGTTATTTCATACAATAACTTGCTTATGTATATCACTCTGCCTATAGTCCACTATAAATATGTGTACATAGACACTCACACAAACAAATAAACAAGTACTTAAAAATCATTTATAATTTTAATGGATAATTATACCTTAATATCGGTCGTTCTTCGTAGCAATTTGTAATAAAAATATCAAAACTCTTATATAGTGGCCATGAAATAAACCCATGGGAAATTAATGCCTTAAACGAAATGCGCACGCGAGACGATCTATCCGAGTGCGAATTGAATGTAGGCGTTTATTTAACTTCACGGACGTTTGAGATAAACAAATGCGAGATCATTTGAACCAATAGAGCTGTAGTGGAGTAATTAGGTAGTGTAGTAATCTGGCTTTACATGCATATTATAGATTCGATTACGAATTGTACTAAAAAAAGTTTTTTTTGCGTTTTTGGTTTCCGCCACTAATTAAGAGGGAGAAGTATATCAAAACCTAATCAAATTAGCTTCACGTTGTATCCTGCACACAGCAGTGTAGGCAGAGGGAGCCTAGTGTTAATACACTCTGTTCCCCACTTTTCGCCGAAAATTCATAAAATAAAGAATTTAGTATATTATAAACGGAGAACCTACATTCTATGTGATTAATACTATTTGTATCAATTGCGCGTAGCCTACGCGTAGACTGATAGAGAGTACATATATATGACAATGACTCAACTACAGCCAAGTTCAAGACCAAAACTACAATTTTATTATTTTTTATTACGGAACTTACTTCCGAAATAGATTGAGTGCTTCTTGTCCCAAGTGTGCGAATAACATTTTAATAAATATATTATAAATTTAATATGAATGTACTATGCCACAGTAAAATAAGATCTGACTGTGAATGAGAGAAGGCAAACGTGTGTTCGGGTCTCCTGATGGTAAGTGATCACCGCCGCCCATGCAACACCAGAGGAGCTACAGGTGCGTTTCCGACTTTTGAGATGGAGATAAGTGTGCGTTACGAAGGTACCCATATACCACCACTTAACATCGAATGTCTCGAATTTGGGGAGTACCTAACACGAAGAACAGAGTGTCGTTACACTACATAGTCTCTCCTAGCTTACTAGGCAAGTAAAAGGGTAACTGTATAACACGAATGCACTAAGAAGCGACAAAGGAATAACTTGCGTCAGCATTCTAAATTCTCATAGCTGACCACACTGGACGCTGGTCGCTGAGTCGGCAAGCGATGCGGTAATCATATCCGCTCCCGTTAAGCTTTACTCAAGATTGAATTCATTTAAAATATTAGTGGAGAATACCTGCTTGTTAAACTTTCAGCTTTAGTTTCTAATTTACCTATATTGAATAGATTTTGCCCTTGAAATATACCTACATATTTATTTATAGAAAGTAAGGTAACAATGTGATTCTAACTATAAATGAGTATATAGTTGTCGATGTTTCTCTTCATATAGATATCAATTAAAAAAACCTCACAAGCTCGAGTCGGGCTCACCCACCGAGGGTTCCGTACAAAAATTGGAAGTATCGAGTCGTAACGCATGACACAATCTTCATGAGAACAGTGTGTCTTCACATTAGGTTTCTAGGTGCTCTCTATATACCCTACTGTGGACGACAAAGTGTGAACCTAAAAAAATAAATTAAATTTCAACAGTAACAAATATCCACCTTAAACATAAAAAATACCTCAAACATCAGCGGAAGTTGAAACATAAGATTACTTTCTAAAAAATGAAGCACTGTGTACATCATGTTATACCAACACACGAAAACAAAAGAAAAATAACAAAATGGTTCCATCTCGCCATAACGACTCCATTTTGTTAATTTAATTCAATTACATCATACAATTTGGCTCTAAACGTGGGCACCTAATGTTAAGTGAAAAATTTAGCAACAATCAGCCCGCACTTTATGCTTCTTCTTACAAATGATCGTCATTCATCTCGTGCGGATTTTCACGTTATTCCAAAAGAAATATGTTTTATGTACGTGGAACTCTAAAAAAAAAGTTTATTGTGCCAAAATCCGAGGCAGGTTTGTTCCGTACTTAATAGAATACTTTATGTTACTTTTCGCTTCAGCTTCGTAAATTGCGCGATATATTTTATTTTATGTGAAGCCACATTTTGCGGGAGTATTACGCAGTTTAGCATTTGTACTCTGCTTTGGTATATGTGTCGTTTATTAAAGGCCCGCAATATTTAATGTTGGGTAGAAGTAATGGGAAGCCAATATTTTCTTAATAAGAACCTATGAGAATGAAGTATCATCCGAATAAGATACGATCTATATGAAAATTCGTGACTCAAATGTAAAAAAATATTAAATTTGCTCGTAATTTTCTTCCGAAAATTATTTATTCACTGTGGCCCCCTCGCGGCTTCGCCCGCATTATATAATAAGATAAGATAAATACTTTTCTTGTTTAATTTGAGACATTCAATCATGCAAAATTTATTTTCGTAATTCTGAAAAAGTGGACTACTTGGTTGAGAGTATGTCATCGGTGGCAATGCTGCTCTTCTCGAGTCGTAAACAGAGCGTTAACGTACAATTAAAATAATTTTAATTGTACATTTTCTCGAAAAGTTTACGTCCAAATTACATACTATAGAAGGCGAATCTTAACTGCATAAAATTTCCGTGCTGATGTCAAATAAAAATCGATGTAATATTGCCATTTTCAATTATTTTTTGTCACAAAATGGCTTATTGCGACATATTTATATAGATAGATAGATAATATACGGTATCGCGGACTTTATTTTAGAACTAATGAAGTTGAATGTTTTTTTAGTACAATATACTTATATATACATACATATATTTAGCTATTTCTGCAGCGGACGCGGTTACAGTCATAAGAATGGCGATTATTATAATTATTCTTATTTCATTTATTAAGGGTAACTAAGGACGACTTTTTTGTTATTGTCAAATAACATAGCAAATGTATATTATCAAATTTAGATAATTTCATATAAAAATGAACAAGTGATATACGTTTGGGAACCACAGTACGTTATTTGATATTTAAAAAATATTCTAGCGATCGTTAGCTTTTTTAGCCCAGCAAAAATTTGTATAAAAATATTATTTTAATATTATATAGCATCTACTTAGTGACAATATTTCGTGTGAAGTGAATTTTAACCGCGCCCATATATTTTTATGGCAGTCAATAATAAGAAAAACTGGATTTATTTACTAATATTTTTGAACCCGTAATTTGGCGACCATTTATCTACTTTGGTAAATGTTTCGAATTTTATTGTTAGTAAAGCTGTAAGATTTTTGGACGGCATTAAAACACAAGCCAACCAGCCAAGCCATTTCATCAGATTCACGTTGTATCCCGCACACAGCAGGGAACCTAGTGTTAAGAAACTTCAGGATCGAACCTAACCTGTCGCGTTTAGTCTCGTCATGACCGACCTCATTTTATTTATTATTTTTTATACTTCACATGCATTATATAACATTGTAAATTATAGGCTATATAGGGTAAATAAATGAAACACTCAAAATTTAGCAAGAGATTTAATAAAAAAATGCAAAGTAATAAAATATATCCAAATATTGTACCTTAACTAGGGATATCTGTAGGTTTACATCCAAAAATATCAAAAACTACACGCATTCACACAATACAGAGGTTTTCATTATTGTTGTTAGACACCAATTTTCGCAATAAAAACGTACGAACACTAAGATAACAAAAATATTTTTAAGAAAACAAAAATAAATTTAAAGGATCGGGACTTGAATCTCTTGGAAACCAAGTCCAACTATATATATTGTATCCTTACTGACACTGAAAAATTATAAACAGGTCAAAACCGACAAAAAAAAATAAATGCAAAAATCGATTAATTTCCGAATCGATATTGTTTTATACATTTTTATTGCTAAAATTGGATACAAGTATAATTTTCAAAGAAAAGTCGCCAGTATTTGGGATCACAAAATAATTGGCACCGAGTTCCGTCATTGTAGCAATCACACAAACAAGAGAACATATGAAAACCAAAACAATTATTGTCATTTCACAACTTTGGTACAAGAAAAGGTTTTGTGCTTGAATTTTTTTACTTTTAATAAAATCCTTGCAAACATTTGGAAGACGAAATAAATTATACGAAAAAAAAAAGAAAATGCATTTTGAGTGATAAGTTTGGAATAATTTAATTGATAACTTCAGTATTGCCTTAATAAAAAAAATTAAATATCACTAAAAATGATTTCTCGAGACATTCTAAGATATAAAAAAATGTCTAAATTGATTGTCTACAGTATATTTGTTTTACATCTATTGCGGTAAAGTACCAAAGGTGCGTTAATATATGACCGTAGCTTACAGCTCGTAATGATATGAAATTATGTGCAGTTGAATAAGCAAATTTAAATTTAGGCAAACATTTTGTCACGACTTCAAATTTTATATTCAAATTCAAAAAAAAAATTATTTAACTTATTTTTCTTCAAGTCATAACAAAATCCTTCCCCAAAAGTCACACTAAACTAAAGGAATATGGAGCTTAATAAGAAGTAGTACAAACATTAGATTTAAAGAATAACTTGACTAGCGAATAAAATTACATCTATACATAATAACTTTAAGTAATACGAAAGCGTATGTACGTCGCTACCGACCCCAAAATACCATAGGCCGAAAACTAGCCTTAATTTACAAGAACAAGACAAAATTAATTCACAAAAAAAAAATGGGAGATTCACTTGGAATTAGCCAATTAAATAGCATCAATATCATTCAATCATTCGAAAATTTTCTTACGTTCATTTCCATTCAGTTTATACCATTAGGTATAAATGACTTAGAAAATTATATAAATACGTCATTACGGTATTTTAATGGCTCACTGGGGATATATATGTATGGGGAATAATTATAGTTTGGTCGTGATAGGCGAATATGGATTTTCCAAGCCCTAAGTAAAGTGTGTGAAAGAGTATAAAAGTTTATTGTAACATATTCACTGAGTATCATTATAGCTTAGGAAATATACGGAAATAAAAAAAATGTCACAAAATAAATGCAAAATAGAGTTTAACCATACGTTAAACCTCGTTACGTTATACCTCAAAGTGGACATAAACACTACTTAAATGTAGCGGCTTTACGGTATTGGGAGTTTTTTTTTTTAATTTCTCTCATTCACAATACAGTTTCATAATGTAAGCCATAATATCTGCCTTATACATGACATATGAAGTAACATGACTGACTCAAAATACAAAGGAGCATAAACAACACGAATAAAACTCTAAACGCGTTACAAAACAACAAAAATATTTCGTCAAAGTAATAAAAAAAGTGATAAATCTTTGGCGTCTTGAGCAAACTGGTATGGCGGTACTACACTAGCGATACTAACGCTTTCATTAATTATATAAATATTTATACGTACAAATACTACTATAGATATAGAGACTGTCTAGCGGAACGTGTCATTTACAAAATCTTTTGGCCAATTTTCAAAATCTTTTAAATGGCAACATTATTGATCTGTCCAACGAAAATTGAAACAGATTTTTTAAATTGTTGTATACCTAATAATTAGTTTATAGGAGTGTTAAATTCGTTTTTTATTAAAAATCTTTCAAATAAATTTTTAAATTTGCCGTCATTTTGTTGCGACACGGTTCATTAGACAGACCTTAATATAGTGGTTAATCCAAAATTCAATTCCCTAACATAGGATTACCCTATATATCCCTTATCTATGTTACATATTAGGTGTCAGAATTAACTCGTAGCGTTTTTTAATGAAAGAATGTTATTTATTTAATATGAACATTAAAAAATACATTAATGAATGTACTTCCAATCACTTTCTACTACTTTTGACCATCTTTCGGGCAGTGAATGAATACCGCATCGGAAGAACTGTTCGTCTTTAGATGAAATCCAGGAATCGAACTTCAGCTCGCACAACTATGAGCTAGTGATCGAAGCAAGTGGTAGTCGCTAGGTGCAAGCAATATCAGGAGAATACGGCGGGTGCGGTGGCACTTCCCCTTTAAGGGTTTCCAGGTATATTTTTACCGGTTTTGCAACGTGTCGGCGAGCATTGTCGTGCAACAAGACGATTTTATCGTGTCTTCCGAAGTATTCCGACCGTTTTTGCTTCAATGCACGGCTCAAGCACATCAGTTGCCTTCGGTAGAGACATCATGTCTCGGTTACATGCGGTTTTAGCAGTTCGTAGTATATGACACCCTTCTGATCCCACTTAATACAGAGCAGGAGCTTTGAGCCATGAATTGGCTTTGGCTTTGCCACTGATGTTGCCACTTTTCGTTACCTTTTCTTTTCTGCCGTTGAAGCAGCAGTTCCCACGTGAGATAACGTCTCTCAATATCCCCTGGTTTCAATTCATATGCGACCCAATGTCCTTCCATCTGGATCATGCCCAAACTTTTAAAACGTTTTCCTATTATTGAGAAGTCAACTTCCAATGACTTAAATAATTCTTTCTTCTAAAATACGATGAGCTCCAGCTGCACTTTTGATCATCAACATCAACTCCCCGCAAGATCACTTTATCTGGCACAAATTTTGACATATTCAGTGAATTATACAAGTGTTGTTATTTATGATTTCAAGAAAAGTTATGTTCGGCAAATGACGTCCTATAATAGATGTTTACAATGTATACAGAGCTATAGGTAACGACGAAATAGTGTACTGCTTGTGCCATCTCATTTAAAACGCTACGAATTAATTCCAACACCTAATATGTATGTTATATGTATAATAAAGTACATAGTGTAAATAAATGCATATGGCAAATGTAGGAATGATAGGATAATATGAGGACATCGTTTTTTTATTTAAATTAAATCGAGTTAATTTAAAAAATCGATTTCTATCGACTTTTTTTTCAATTTATGCTAATTGAGCGTAATCGAATTTTCTGTGTAATTATTAAATTAACAGACTAAAAATTTTAAAACACGATCGACGTCCAAAACAATACATAACTTTATTTATACATGAGCACAAAATGAGCATAATCACGTAATTTGGTCGATTTATTGAGATCACAACACGTTTATATCGTTATGTTTCATATTCTAACTTCTATTCTCGTTCTCGGTCCATTTCTTACTAAATTCTTATAAAAAAAAACAGTACTGATACAAACAAAACTTAAGTTTTGTTTAAAATTCAATTAAAAATCCTTACTCGTGAAAAGTACATTAACAAATAAAGTATACATACTTGTAATTTTCAGTTTTTAGGTTACAATACTGCACACAAAAAGTGATGAACGAATAATACGAGACCGAGACTATGTTAATTGTATCTTAATGTTTATCAAAGTTTAATCGTTCTATTTCCTTTTTACTGAACAGTTCATTCATTATATTTTTCTCTAAAATTTCATCGATCGATTTTGTCATCGAGATACTGTAACGAGTTCGATTTTCAGACCATTCTACATAAAAATGAGAAGATAACATTAATTATATCATATTTTTTGTTTGTATGTTTAAAATAACCTTTAATAAAATAAATAAAAACGCTATTATCAAACCTTGTAAAGTACTCTGAATGTCGAATTAAATTTTAGCTAACTTTAAATGTTCTTTCAAATTTCCAATAAAAAAAAATATTAGGTTTTTTAGATTAGATCTTTTGTTTTTTTTTTATTTTATTTCAACGCCAGTTTTATTTCGTAAAGGGCCATGAGCAAAAAACATCACAAAGTTGAGCTACTTTTTAACAAAATGAACTAACTAATTTTTGATACTGTTACCGTTACGACGAAACGACAAGAGCAGCTTGGATTTTTTTTCGTTAACACCAATTAATAAAATATCATATCGTAGTGTGATGGTATGAAATTGAGTTTCACCCACCTGTCACACTTCGTCCCTTTATATGTGATATATATTTATACACGGCCCATTAGATTCCATTCAATATCGTTTTAAAAAAATAAATATCGGTAATCGTTTACTAGAAAAGAATTCCACAGATAATAAAATATATTTCATTACAAAATGTCTGTTATTATAAAAATGCAAAATAAATCTACAAAATATATTGTAAAAGAAAATAAGTACCACTGATTAATAATATTAAATTGCTGACTCCATTAAATTTGTAATATTAAATGTTTAAATACGCAAATATCTAAATAAACCAAAATTAATATTAATGTTCATTTATCATTTAGTATTTTATTATTTTATTGCCGTCCAAGCACTTTGATCAATAAGCCATATGTTAACGTTGAAATATTTATTTGTTTCTATTTTTATTTTGTTGTTGTTGTGAGCATCTCTGTAGGTCTGATTATCAAAAATCTACTAAACATGAAAATATTTAGAATCGTTAAAAAAAAATATAAGTAGTAACATTGATATTTTGATTAGAAACAAACACATGATGGAGTTAACAATTTAAATTATTTAGTCGGTGTTACATCATAAGGTAAATTGGTCTCTATATACACAATGAGAAGAATAGGAAAGTTGCGTTATTTTGTGTAAAAGATAACCGCTGTGTAAAATGCAGTGTATTAATCATTATTTTACTGTAAACTCATTTAAATAACCCATTCGGATTTGTATATATAATAATTTTACACGAATGATTACACACAATATTATAAAATATTATCTTTGTATATTAGAAACTTAGCAACACAAAGCTTTTGTAAACATATAAAATAAATTTCATTTGTCCATAAAAAAAATTACGAATTTCTAATAAAATAATGATTATAATTATAAAGCTACAACACTAAATGTAAATACTAAATCGTATATAAAATATAGCATGAGGGGCGAGTATCAAACTTTACTAAACTTTAGTAAACCTATTTCTGATTATCGGATATGGACTAAGACGGATCTATTTATTTCTAATTTATATTACATACTCATATATACTCATGTATAAAAAACGATTACTCGAAATAGATTAAACAATATCGATTAATTTAATTTATATACTTAAAACGATTAAACATCGATACACAAGTATATAATATAAACAATATCTACGTATACCGCACCAGTGTACAAAATTCACTGACTATATTTATATTAGAAAAAAAGTAAGTTCGAATTTTTTGAATTCGGATTTCGAAATTCTAAAAAAGAATAAATAAAGGTTAATAAACGAATTGGAATACTTATAACTAGTCCAATTGAAATACATTCAGTGAATGATTCGTACTGTTTGTGAGTGATTGAATGAGTGAATGATTTTCTTCGTTCACTGTTCCCATTCTGCGTCGTCCACACCCTCCATACTGTCTTGTTCCAATTTCAAATTCACCGTTACTTTCGCGCTCATGGCTTTCATGATCTGTGAGAAGATAATAAAATTATAATTTATAAATACGTTTTAAAATGGAAGACCCATTTTAAAATTTAATCTATTTACGTTTAACACATATATGAACTGGAACAGCTCACTCTACAAATATAATAAAAAAGAGCAACTTCACGTTTTTTCTCGCATAGCAAGGTAGGTAGAGAGAACCGAGTGTGAAGTCTCTCCAGAGACTTCCTCGGAGACTGCCCAATTTTCGACAATTGCTTATCGAGTTGCGGAACACAACGCTTTGTCAGGTTACAAGAGTGAGGAAATGAAAATACTTCATTCTCTCGAGTTGGAATTGAACCCACGACCGTCTCATTTAATCAGATTTTGCCACACAGCCGTTTATAATACAGATTATATACATTCTCTTAAACTTTCTTTATTCTCCAAAAAATGTTAGTATTTATATGGAAAAGAAATCATCATACAGCAAAACAGAGTATCTCAACTCTAAGTTCACTTTGCCTAATTGAAATTGAAAAAAAACATACACTATCCTGCTTCTCCTTTGCATCCACTGGCACGTGAGATTTAATTAGATCTGGTTTGGGTTTCTGTGGTGGCTTCTCTTTGGCTGGGGTTGGTGCTACATGACTTGACACTAAGTAAGTAAAAGAATATTTTAATACTAGCGACCCACACGCGGCTCTATCCGCTTAAATTTTTGTTATATTATGAAGATTATACAATATATTCACATAAATGGAAATAAAGTGAAAATTGAGCCTATGTGTTACTCTGATATATAAGCTATATTATTGTAAAAAGTTTTACGTGAAAAAAGATAACCTTCCTCACAAACACACTGATGAATTTGAGAGTGTATGGATAATTTCTAAAAAGTTGGGGTTCAAACTCTGCTACGTTAAAATTTTAACATATTTTCAAAATATATTATAGTACTTTTATTTTCCATATTTGTAATAACTTAACTTTAAAAATATTTGTTAAGTATTTATTATTCAACTTCTTGCATTTTCAATGGTAGAATATGTGACGTCACACTGGGTAGGTGGGGTCTCTCAAATGGGACCATACGATGACCATTTTATCCCTCATATAAATTAATATTTCCCACATACATGCTTCCATGCCGGGCGGTTGCAAAGAGACGGTGCGTGGTGTTACAGGCGCGGCGCTGAACCACGCAGCGGCGCTCTGCCACGCCTGCCACGTCACCAGCGTGGGAGGGAACAGGTCATCTTGGAACAGCTCACTCTGCAAATATTATATAGTCTTTAAGCTTCATGCTGCATTCTAAACAAAACCAAGCAAAATGAAGAAGTGAAGTTACTATTAAAATCAACTATAAAATCAGATATGTTATACAAGCTACTCTCATTTAATAATATTTTTTGAAATACACTGTTTTGAACTTTTATGGCTTGGAATTTATTAAATTCCGTAGGTTCACTAGAAGAGATTTTATCTAGAGACAAATCTGTCTTTGTCAATTCTTTAACTGGTGTTTTAATGTATAAATTCAATGCATATTGCATATAGCATAACCCAATTAGTATTAGTACCCAGCATAAACCAATTAGTGGCAAATTTTATACATATTAATAATAAAAACATGTGGCATACCTTTATTCTAGGCACTGTGAATGACAAAGGTTCAATGTTGCCATTTGTTAATCTTAACGCCCGTGCGAATTCCACCTATAAAAAACAATGATAAGAGATCATTAGTAAATGTTAAAAAGATTTTAAACAACCACATTGTTTCAATTCTGATTCTGGTTAGGTGGTTTGAAAGAAATGAAGAGAGGACGGAATGCAATATCAGTGTGAATGGTACGATATAGAACAACGAATGATGTGGTCTATATGGGAAGTATATTCAGTAGTGATGGAAGATACAATATGGATGCGGAAAGGCGTATTGCTGCCGGTACAGGGTTATCGGAGCCTTAGCTGCATTGATGAGACGGCAAAACGTCAGCACAGCTGCGCATTTGGCTGGACACAAGGCAGTTTAGGTTTCGACGCTGTTATACGACAGCGAAACGTGGGTATTACCGAAGAAGAATGAAAGAAAGATGAAGGCCGTGGAGATGCGATCTCTTCGTAGGATATGTCAAGTCAGCTTAGCAGACCGAATCCGCAATGAAGAGCAGGTACAGAATGGCAAGTACTAGCGAAGATGTATCGGTGAGAATGAAGAAGAACGTGCTCAGCTGGTTTAGGCACCTCGGACGAATGAATGATTAAAGAATGGCAAAACAGATTTATGATGGAAAAGTGAGTGGTAAGAGTTGTATAAGTTAACTCATTCAAGAAAAAGAAAAAAATATATCAAGTTTTCTAAAATTAGTGTTATACATGTGAATATTAAAAGCTTATATAACCTAAACAGTACGCTTTAAGCCGTGTAATAATAGACAACTTTAATAATATTTTAATGTACTATTAATATAAAATATTTTACCTTTTCAACGGCCAATAAATTCTTCGATATGAAAGCAATGCCCTGATGCAAAGTGGCGGCGCGATGATGCGACAATGCGCATAAATATGGAGGTTCACAGGTCACTTCATACACGTAAATTGTTGAATCACCCTGTTGTAGTTAGATAAACACTTATACATAATAATAATATAAGAGGAATGATAATTATATTTTGTTTTGTTGTCAAAAATCTTTCATATCACGTAGGGAACATATAAAATTTATAATAAAACACAGCCATCACAAACTTTTGTTCATTTGTACTGCATGATTTGCCAAAGTGTAGTTAATTTATATATAAAATATAGCACAGTGGATCAGCGCTCGACTATAGCCATGATAGTTCTAGGTTCTCTCCCCATTCAGGGAAACTAATTATTAGCATTTTCCGGCTTTGGTATACGCAGCGTAAAGTGCTATCATTCACTACGCAATATTCTAAACTCAGGCGGAAATGTCTCTCTGTTTACTCAACTATGTAAGGAAAATATTTTTAAAAAAGGTTTAATTGAAATAATAATTGTTGCATATGTTCTCCTTTATATCTGTGAGTAGTTCCATTATAAAAACTTGTAACAACTACACAAACCAATAATTGTTTCATCCCTCTTCCCCCCTTTCGCATATATAACACCAATTACAGTTCGGGCGACGTGTCTTAGCTGCCTTGAATTCACCTGTAGATCATTTTCTTCTCGGGTAAACAATGCGCAAAAGTTCAGAAAATCTAACATCAAGGCAACCAAGACTCGTCGATCGTACTATAAAAAAGCATACTTTAAGCAAACATTACCCGTCCAGTAAGAAACAGTGTGCTGGAGTCATGGTCGATATGTGTGTGAAGTATGGCGGGTGACACATCCAAGCCCACAGTACATACAGGCGTAGATAAATCAGATGCCTTGTATAGCATTATTTGTCTCTCGGATACTCTGTTGAGGAAATGGTTATTTTCATTTAAACTTTTAATTACGAAATGTACGTCATAACCAATTTTGATTTATTTAAAGCACATATTTCCATTTCTTCGCTCTGATGTCGAGGTAAAGCGCAGCGTTGAGTCCCGCCACTCAACACGCAATGCATCCAGGATTCGGCGGAAAATGGGGAATGGAGTGTCTTAACACTATGTTCGCTATGCCTACCCTGCGGTGTGCAGGAGATACTGTGAAGCTGGATGTATAAATGAACTAACTACTAACTTATCAAAACCAGTAACAACAAGGTGTGTGTCGTGCAGTGCCCATACAATGCGCGCGCCGCGACTCCCCACGGGACCCGCACCGCGACTTATTGGCTCTGTTGATGAGCGTGGCTTGTATATCTGAAAAGATAATAAAACCTTGTAAAAATATTTAAGCTAAAAAAAACTTATTCTTTTACTAATTTTGATTTTTAATTTTGATTTCAATCTATATTAATATTACAAAGCTAAGAACTTTAACGTGCTAATCTCAGGAACTACTAATTTTGAATGGTAAACTGTATTTGTGTTGAACATGATAATCGTTTAGACACAACACTACCACTAAGAATAAGTCACGGTTGTAATTATATACAACTCTTAATAACTGTCATTTAAACATGCGAGCGAAGCCTCAACTAACAGTATTACATATTATAACAACTTAACTTACTCTAATAAACCCATCCTTGCACACAGTAGCTAAATAATCACCGCACGGCGACCAATCCAATGCAAATATTTGATCGCTATGACCAGTTAAAGTTATTTCGGCCACTGGGGTTTCCGGACTTAAGTCCCAAATCTTAATAGTAAGATCGTGAGCAGCCGTAGTTAGAATGTCAGAGGCGGTCGGATGGAAACGTATAATGTAGATTTTGTCCGGATGTGCTGAGAATATACGGTTTGGTTCGTTTGTAGACTCTTGAAGACCTGGAGTAAAATATTTGAACAATTAAAAATGAGAATATAATTCAAATTAAATTGATTAGGTATTTTATTGTAGGTCTAGTCTAACCACGGGAGCCACTGCAGTTTTCCCATTTATTTATCTTAAGGATGAGAAAACTGCACAAGTACTTAATGAATTGTTTTTACTATTATTATAGTGTATCCAAATTGCCACACAATATTTTGTTTGCCTCCAACACTTACGGTAAGGGAATTATAATTCTTAAAGTAAAACTTTATTTTCTTTGTTCGTTTTTTTCGTGTTCGAGCCCGTGGGTAACTCTAATGAGGCCGATTCAACCCCACTTCCACCATTCATTGGGAGCGACTTGAAGATCAATGACATACACAAAACAAAATTAAACCCACCTCCATCAGGAACGATCCACTCGCGCACCTGTCCATCATCACAGGCCACCATGAGCCTATCATCCCTAAACGGATCGAAGGCCCAGTCCTGCAGAGGCGCGGGGTGCAGCAGCGCGGGCGGGTGTAGGGCGGCGGGGTGGTGCGGGGGCGCGCGAGCTGCGGGGGTCGCTCCCGTGGGCAGCTCTATGAGGCCGATACGACCCCCACCCCCGCCGCCTACGGGCACCGCACATCGGACGCCATTTGCTGTGGACCAGATAGTATAGTTATGATCTAATCAGTTCAAATTCCATTGAAAAAATATTTATCGTAAGATTAATTACAGATATACAGAAATAAACGATGATTTTAGAGTCGACTACGAACCACCTGAAACTTCGTTAGTGTGATCCATTAATCGTAAAATCTATTTTTTTCCTTCCGGTAATATCAAGGAATCTTCGACCACTCTCCAAATTACATGCTGTGCGTTGCCTGACACTTTAACCAGTAAATAAATAATTTTTACAATCTAGTCAAATATATCTTTTAAATTTGAAATCTGCCATGTAAAATGTATTATTTCTTTTTTTCAACATTACTTACCATAAAAACCGTTGCATTCGCCAGATATCTGACGGCTGATATTTTTAATATTTTCAACATGAGTTGACTTATGTCCCGGAGTGCCTTTCAGATGTCGGAATTTCGATACTTTCCCTGAAAAAAAAAAATTTTTTATATTCATATATATTGAATGAGGCCATAACGGCTACAATGTCTAACTGTACACGCGACGATCGTTGGTTCGATTCCCACTTCGTACGTGGTACGTAAACTAGATTCTCACCCCGCACTCTGCTATAAGAGGGATACCGCGTGAACCTAAAAAAAATTTTTGAACAAAAACACTATTACACTTACCAAATACTGTAGAAGTTCTCTTAGTAGTAACATTAGGTACAGATGATCGTTTTTCTTCACGGTCTGGACTCTTACGGGATTTTAATGAATCTCGGCGTCTAAAACAAATATATTAACAACGTATTAGACAAAAATAATACAGAGCACGTGGTGGCGCAGGGGCGTGCGACACACTGTATAAAGGCTACGGTAGTTGGTTCGAATCCAACTTGGGGGAATGTAATATTTAAATGTGCAAAAAGCGCTGCCTTGAGTTCCGCCTCTCAGCACGCAATGTCTCTAGAATTTGGTAGAAAGTGGAATGTGTTTTATTAGGAACGGAGTGTCTTAACGATTACTTCCCAAGTTCCTTCTGCCTACCCGCTATTGGCGAGATACAGAGTGACGCCATAAAATTACCTCAAAGGTGCTGGAGAAGGCGGCGCCTCAGATTCTACAGCTACGCTCATCGAACGTTCGTACGTGCGGCGTCTGTCCGCTATGGACTGGTTCGCGCCACTCGAAGAGATTCTGGAAGAGATACATATTTTCTTATGTATGCTTATAAATTGATTAATATTTTTATACGTCGCTTTTTTTCGGTAGGTTTTCGGAAGAGAGGGTTTATATTATATTAAAACATACACACATATAATATAAAATTTAAATTTTATGTGTGCTAAAAAAGTGTTATTTTATTTTTAAAAAATATTGTGTATCGTGTACACTTCAAGATATTTCTTTGGTTCATGCTGTATTCCACCTACAAAAGGGTACGCAGATGAAATCTAACGTTAAGTTTGCCACGCACTGCAACAGCGGGCTTGTCTTGTTACTATTAGTTTCTTTCCTAAGTGTGGAATAGCACTTTAAAAATGTAAAAAATAACAAACTTTTTTTTTTACTTTTAATCAAAACTATAAATCAAAATTTAATCAAAACTCCCTGCGCCAAGACGGCTCCCAAATTTTGATACAAATTTTTTCTTCAGTATGAAATAACATTTTAAACATATTAAAAATATGTATAACTCACTCAGTATTCTCAAACATTTTCCGTCTCTCAGCAGTACTGGGTGTCTTGGGTCTGTATCCAGAATCTGACGAATTCACCTCTTCCTCTAAGCTAGTATCGGATTTGCCATTTGTGTACTCCTCTGTAAATCAATGTTTTAATGTAATAAGAATTATATTTTTAATTTAACTTAGCTTAAACAGAGAGAACGGAGTGCCAAACGGTACGGTCTTTACATATCTCTTTCTCCTCGTCCACTGTCATTAACCTGGCCTACGGGGGTCCTGATGCTTTTTACATGACCCTCCTCCAGTATCTGACACTGTGTTTTCATTCAAGGTCTCCCCCTACTCTTATCGCTTACCTTTCCATCGTCAATCTTTTTTAACTGTCTTTCATCACTCATTCGTTCGACGTACCCAAACCAGCAGAGCACGTTCTTCTTCATTAGCACCGTGACATCCTAGGTACTAGCGGTACCTGCCATTCTTTGTCTCTTCATTGCGGATTCGATCAGCTAAGCTGACTGCGCATATCCTACAAAGAGATCGCATCTCCACGGCATTCATTTTTTTTATTCTTTTTCTGTAATAGCCACGTTTCGCGTATAACAACGTCGATACCGACACTATTGTTTACGGCCAAACGCGCAGTTGTGCTAACATTTCGTCGTCTCATCAATGTAGCTAAGGCACCGGCAATACGCCTTTCCACATCCATCTCATATCTTTCATCTCTGCTGAATATACTTCCCAAATATACCACTTTATTTACTTGTCCTAATACCTTACCATTTACAATGATCTTGCATTTCGTCCTTTCTCAATTTCTTTCAAAAACCAGAATCTTTGTCTTCACGCATTCAGGCATTCAGGCGAGACCAATATTTTCACACACTTCTTTCAGAGTGGCTATTGTAAAAAAAAGGCCAAGAACGAACTAACCCTTAGCAGCAACTTCAACATCACTAGTCGGAGATAGTGATTTCTCCTTCTCTTCGTCTTTATTGATGGGCGTAGAAGACATAGGTGTGGACGCTTGAGTCGCTTGTGGGGATAGACCTGGAAATAATATTATATGATACAAGTCTGTTCAAAAGTAATGAAGTAAAGGGTACGGTAGACCACTATAATAGTATCGATACTAGCCTTACGTGACGCAGCGTGTGGCGTACAAGCCGATGAAATAGTGTTATAATAGTAAGTATTCAAGAGTAGGTGAAAAACAAATACTGTATAAACTACATTTTTTTTTCTAAGCTGCTCTTACAATTATTGAAATAGTACTAACAATATTAAATAGAATCATCCGAACCGGTATAACATACAACAAACCGTTCCAAGCTAATGCTTGGAACACGTAATGGCTTGGATCTAAGTTTATATAAGAAATTATTAGTTTACATTTTAAAAAACGGTTAAATGGTTCAAAATAAGCAAGTTCTAAAAATGTTATATATTTGTATTGAAATTTTAACGTATCATCAACCGACACATTAATTACAGATTACAACACTCCTCAGGACAATATAAATATAATGTTTCTATTCAAATATGAATTACTGTGTTAAAAATTTCTGACAGTGCACTAGATTGTAATTATTTAAACAACTTTCCCGCGTTAAGTTACTCCATTAGGCAACGTCTACCAGAGTGTGGAAATGAAATAAAAAAATAATTTAAATATCATCATTCCCCTGAGTGAGAATCGAACTCATAACCATCGCATTTAGTCGTAGGCTGACCTACTGGGCCACGATCGCCTAATGATCAGTTTATATAATTACCTGAATCAGATTTAGTAAGACCGGGAACGGCCGGTACTGAGAACACTTTATCAAATGAAAACTCTTCACTACCTGCAGATGCTGAAAATGGCTTCGGTCCCAAGCGAGGCTATAAATAGAATTAAAATTTGTTATAAAACTTCGAAACATTTGGAGAATAATATATATAAAATAATATGTTTTACTTTAGTATGTAAAAACATAAATCAAGTTACTAAACATATGAAATAAAACAAATTAAAATCGTAAATATATAAAGAAGATAGGCAGTACATCTGTATAACATACAAAATGTAATAAAAATGTCCGATTACACAAAATCATATATCTACTCACCAATACAAAAAAATATATAAACAAAACATGCATAAAAAAATGAAAAAAAAAAAACAAATTAAAAACACTTTTAATAAAAAAAAACAACCACCACGACGAAAAAATAATACAAAACTACCTTATATCCAGATATAGGCACGGCAGTAGTTCTCGGCTTTGGTTTAGGTACTTCCGAAGTATCATCAGACGATCCCCCCTCAGATATCGAAGAACGTGGCAAAGGCTTCGGGACTTGAACCGGTACCCCATTTACATAACTATTACTTCTAGACAACGACTCTGATGAGTCGGAACTTTCGGTCTTTTCTAAATTCTTCTCTGTTCTTTCTTCCGTCTCATCGTCTTTTTTTTCACAATCGTGACCGTTGTCCGTTATTTTCTTGTGGAAGCCGTTCGTATCTTTATTATAATCTCTTGGTTCAGGTTTTTGTCTTTCCATGCCTTTGATAAGGTCTTTTACGTTTACAAAATCTATTCGGTCTTCATCTTTTTCTTTTTGTTCTGGAGGTGTCGACTTTGATGTCGTTTTCATTTCTTCAGCTTGTTGAACGTTAGTTACTATTGGTTTAGGTTCTGTTTTCTTTGGTACAGGCATTGATAATAGTGCCTTCACTAAGTCTTCAAGATTTCCTCTGTGTGTCTGTAGAAAAAAAAATATCATTAAAATTTAAATTAAATACATTGCGTTTGTATTTATTATAAAGCTTTAGCAAAAAAAATTCTGACAGTAAAAAAGTAAGATATAATATTTTTTTTTATAGTGATATAGCAAACAAAAATAATACTTACTTACAAAATCTTATCCCACTAGCACTAACTACACCAATAAAAACAAAAAAAGCACAAAATCACCTATTAAAAAAACACACAAACACAAAACCACCTTTAACACATAAAACATATTTTAATTACACAAATAAATAGTAAAAATATGGATACTTAAGAAATAAAAAATAAAAGTCATCATGCATTTAAAAAAACACTGAAATTAAATTAATTAAATAGTATTAAAATTGTGATGCTGTCCTGCTATTACAATCACTAAGAGACAACATTACAAAATTTATTAAACAAAAATATTAACCTTATAATACAACTACAAACATAAAAAATATAAAACCAATGAACTATAAATAAAAAATATTAAAATGTAAAAAATACTTTTGTAAATGTAAAATGTAAAAGTAAAATATTAAAATGTAAAAAACACTACGTTCCCTAGCGCCCAATATTCGACATTGCTTTTTGAGTGAACGTGCAATGTCGAAACTCAACTTTAAACATGGCAAAGCAAAACGAATGCCAGGACAAGTAAATGAAAATAATTCATTCCTGCGGGTGGGAATCAAACCCACAATCGTCGCATTTAGTTGTGGTACTGATATTAATATAATATCATTAGAATATATTATTTATTTCCTATTTGGCTTAGTTGGTGCACCAATGACGTAAATACACTTCACCTCAGATATACAGAATAGATATACAGATATATTACATATATCAAAATGTGCCAATACGTTATTGTTGCACTAAATAAAAGTCATTAAAAGAATTGGAGGAAGGTCACGTAAAAAACCTGAGGACCCCCGGAGGGCATGTATGAATATTGAAGACACTGGACGAGATGAAATAAGTATGCAGACTGTAGTGTTTGGCACTCGGTTTTCTCTGACTACCCCACTTGGGATACATAGTGAAGCTAGTTTAGTTTAGGGCACCTGAGTTCTCAAAATAATACTTTAAACCTATATAAATGTTCAAAAAAGCTACATACCTGCACACAGTTATTAGCGTCGGGACGCAACGATATATGGGGTACGGGGTAGTCCTGGTGGTCCAGCCACATAGGCGCGCTGAGGTAGGTCACAGCGCCCGTCGTCTCAGGATAGAGATCCGCGTGGTATTCACGGTAGCTCTAAAATAGAATAAATATTATATTAAAAATTTAAAATGTTTTCTTTTGTTCAATGTTTGTAATGTAATGTATATACGAGTGAATGGTTTTCTTTGTCTATCTATATAATAAGATATCAAAATAGATTACATTAATGCACCTTTCACACGCAGGAGGGATGATTTAGTAAGTACTAACTTCCTATATTATGTGAAAGGACTAAAGGAAGTGATATTCAATGACCCTCAATGGTTAGGAAGTGACAAACCACTAAACGCTAAAGTACAATATAGCAATATAGGGGGAAATAGGTTGAAAATACTTTATAATAAATTTTAAAATAGAAATAGCGCGGCACAAATGGAATAATCGTGTAAACGCGACGGTTGTGGGTTCTATTTGCACTCAGGAGATTGAAATATTTCATATTTTCATTTCCTGCTCTGGTACCGAAGCAAGCCACAGCGTCGAGTTCCGCCACTCAAAATGCAATGCCTAAAGAATTATTGGAGAATGTGGGAAAGTGTTTTAACACCAGGTTCCTAGGTTCCTAGGTTACCTCTATCTACCCCGCTAAGTACGGGATACAGTGTAAGGTAAATCAAATATTTACCTTTCTAGGCACTTGATACATAATTGGCACGGCAGATGACCCGGTCAATTGTAACACGCGATTCACTTCGCCCTCCATTACGCGGAGTGCTCTCTTTGGTACTAGACACGCTCCTTTTGTTTGTTCACCTGTATGATAGAGAATATATTTTATTATACAACTACTAACTTTGTTATAAGTAGACAGAGAAAATATAGTGCAGATATGTTTACCACACGTGTTTGACACTGTATGTTTTCTTTTAAAAATGTTATTTTTTAATTTATACTGCATAATTATGTCCGACAGCAATCTTTGAAATCTCTTTTATTCGTAGTAGATTGAATTATGAATGGTCAAAATAAATCAACACAATATACATATATAAAATATTTGAAAAAATATATGACCATAGTATTAAAAAATTAAACATGAATAAAATCAAATAATATAACTTCTTATATATTAATATTAACACTTAAGCAAAATTATACAAAAAAATTAAACTCACCAGAATGCCTCAATCCTTCTATCAAATATGGCTCCCTATCACACAATTCCATATAAAGTATTGTAGTATCTCCTTTCCCAGCCAAAAACAGCATATTAGTATCAGCGTCGAACAAAGGCATCAAGACTCCAGTGGAACAATCCAGTTCCAATGTTTTTTGAGTTTGGGATAAATTGCGAATATCACGTATCATGATCTGACGGAGGCGAGCTGAATCGAAACCTAGTACAAAAAGAATGTAGAAATATTAGAAACTAAGAAGTATTCTTGTACAATATACATATATTGTATAGGAATACTTCTTCCCCGGAATACTCGTCGATCTGCGCCACAACGCCACTGCGCGTGGGGCAAATCGACTTAATATTTTCATTTTTTCGCTCTGGCACTAAGGCAAAAAGCCAACTATCACGCCAAACCCTAAAAAATTCGGGAGAGAGTGGAGAAAGGAGTATCTTAACACTAGATTCCCTCTGGCTACCGTATTATACGCAGGAAACAGCATCAAGCAGATATATGTAATATCAGAAGAAGTGAATTAAGTGGTATCAGAACAACTGAATTAATTAGTATGTAGTACTTGGAAAGTATGTTCACTAGAGATGGAAGATACGAGATGGATGTGGAAAGGCATATTGCTGCCGGTGTTACCGGCCGGGTTAACGAAGCCGTAGCTGATAATGAGACGATGAAACGTCAGCATAGCTGCGTGTTTGGCCGTACACAATACAGTGTTGGTACCTACGTACTACGGTACGGTACTACTTTCTTATATATATTTTGAAAAAAGTTGAAATACTATTGAAATAATATTTTTTTAATATATTTTTAGTAGCAAAATGTATTTGTTTAGTAGTTAATAAACATCAATATGAGGATACATTAATTATTAATATAGATGAAATTTATTAGAAATATTTTGTTTATTGTAAAAATGGCTCCAAAAATTTATAACAGCACAAAATTTTAATAAACCAGCCTATTAATACTTTTACAAATTAAATACATTTGAACGTACCTACGAAGATACGGGAGGGGAAACGAATTTAAGAAGTTAAAATATAACCATAAAATTTTTCAGTGACTACATCCAATTTCAAGCATCATCAATTATTCATTTTTATCTCTTATCGACAAAGACCATCCCATTATCATATGTTTCAAAAGGGTTAAAATGGCAGAAAAATGCTGAATTCTATTAGCCATTTTCAAATTAATTTAAATTAATATTGTAATAAAAAAAATTGTCGACGAACCCTTCTAAAAAGCATATGATTTTAAACAATAGAATGTCCATATTCAATGTTTTTTATCGCCACGCATCTCCCCTATATGCGTGGTAGGCAAAGATAACCAAGTGATAAGTCACCCCGTTCCCTACTTCTCGTAAAATATTCGAAACCAAAACTTTAAAATATTAAGCCCGCCGATGTTTTATAAGAATAAAACATACATTGAGCCCTTCCCATTGACACAACAAAAAAAACTAGAAGTAACAAGTAAACTCGCATTATATTTTCCAGTTTTGACGATACAAAGAATGGTTGCGGGTTCGATCCCATGAATCATATATTTATATTTTATAATATTTAAGTGTAAGTATAGATCGGTAATATGCCGTTATATTTCATCTGTCGGTACGTCTTTGCTAATTTATGCGGAAAAAACCTGAAAATTAAAAAATTGAACTGATGTCACAACAATGTGTCACATTGTTGTGACATTTATTATCAATTCTAATTTATTTTTAAATTAATTTACAATGAATATAGTCAACCTACACCAAAATTTAAAAAAAATCTTCCATTTCGTAAAAGTAAATATAATATAATATTAACTAATATAAATTATACAACATCCTATGCAAAAATTTTAAAAATTTCGTCATAAATTCGTCCCAATTTTTGTGTGAATATTAAATTAACGAAAACCAACGAGCACGAGCTTTAACTTGCGAGCTTAATTAACATTTTTTTTTTGTCAAAATGCATTATGCATGAGTCATAAACGGTAAGTCCTGTTACTAGTTGGATACGAAACTACAAAAAGAAAGAATATAAAGTATTACAATTTAGAGTCAGTTGGAGTGTATTTTATTTCCTGCATTATAAATATATTTAAGGCCAGTCGTGGCACAGGAACATAAGCGTGTGACTAAACAAGACAGGTCGTGGATTCAATTGCCACTCGAGAAAATTAAATATTTATTATTTTTATTTCTTCACTCTAGTAACGAGGTAAAGCGTGGCGTTGAGTTTCGCGAGTCAATACGCAATGTCGTAAGCATTCGGCGGAGAGATGAGAACAGAAGTGTGTTAATGGCATTGGAGTATCTTAACAGTAGGCTCTGCTTACCCAGCTGTGCTGGAAGCTGCGTCATGCTAAAAAATATATGCAGACGAGAGAATAATGATACTGTGCGCTAAGTCGCGTCGCAAAACCGTCGCGTTTACGGGCGACACCCTTGTGCCACTGCACCACGACGGCCTCATGTTTCTTCACTAGTTTTTCAAAATATCACAAATATGATGCACGAAATTCCATTCAAGTTAGTAAAATATGGTAGACTTTTAGTCTACCATAATATTTTGTTTACAAACAAATTCATTTTCACATAAAATATTGTTATACAAGACAAACTGATAAATCAGGTTTTTATATGGGTGTTAATTTCTTAACTAAAATATATGTTTCTATTAATAAAAAATGCATAATACATTAAAATTTTTTTTCGTAACTGGTTTATTTTTAGAATAGATTCACTCTTTTTTATACTTTGGCAAACCACTTTGACAAAATACTATGTTTACAATAACACGCCGTCTTACAAAATAAATAAAAAAATTAACAAATATAGACTACAAACGTTTCAAAACTTACCAGTAGTAAGAATCCTATCAGTATCACCGAGCCACACTAATCTACTGTCCTTAATATTCTGATGGCTGTTGGCTACTCCCAAAATCGATTCAGGGGCTCTAGGATCCAAAATGCGCACTTTCTTGTCCTTGCATGAAGTTGCTACTAACTTGCCGTCTTTCTTCCAAGATGTAGATTGTATCACTTCTGTGTGATCTCTGTTTACTGTGTAAAATATAAAAGAGATAAATATTAAGAATATTTAAAAAAATGATAATATGGGAGTATTATTTTTTTTTACATTATAAAAATATTATTCTATCCTCACACTTTAACAATGTTAGAAATACTTAGAAATTTAATGTTAAGAAAAAGTGACAATATTATGATATATTATTTAATCCTCAAAATAGATGCTGATGTGGTGCAGTTGAGATGTAAGACAAGTTTTCTTTATTTTTCTCTTTACTTTTTATTTCAGCTTCACGCTATATCGCGGGATACATAATAGTAGAATACAATATTCCATTGTAACGAGGGATACGACGTGCAGTAGGGTAGGCAGCCATGGATCTAGTGTCAAGACACTCCAATCACATTAAGACAATTCCTTTCCCCACTTCCCGCCGAATTTTTGTGGCATTGTATTGAGTGGCGGAACTCAACGCCGGCCTATGCCTCGCTAGAGCGAGAAAATTAATCTTTGTCGGACTGTTTGTGCACACTAAGCTCAGAACCAGTTTGACCGATTTTAATGCAGTGTTTGTTATTGTGTTTACAGGAACTTCCCAATGCAGCATAGTGCAATGGCAAAATTTAATGTTTATTTCGGATATCCTGCAGTGGAAAGTAATCAAATTTATTGTCTTTAGAATGACAATATGATTAGAACAGAGTAATTTAGATTTGTACACAAATTATTGTATAGTTCAAACAAAAGAAACCAAAAACAAGTTGCTAGTTGTTAAAGATAATTCCTTTGATAATAGACATGACTCGCTTATTTACACCCTACTATAATTACATTCATATTAGTTCCTTTTTTTATCTTTATTATACATCCCGTACTTTTAGATATAGCAAGGAGAAATGTTTGAAATTGTTTAACTTTTCATATGTTGAGAGCCATTGTATTTATATTTTTTAAACCAAAAAAAACAATATCTAACTACTAACTAAGCAATTGCTATTTCTATTACTTCCTATAATAACATACATGATTATAAAATTGTACATGTACTGAGTATATACGAAATCAAAATTAAATCAGCTTCATGTTGTATGCAGCACACAGCAGGGTAGGCAGAGGGAAACTTGTGTTAAGACACTCAGTTACACACTTTCTGCCGAATTCTGGAGGCATTGCGTATTGAGTGGCGGAACTGACACCGCGCTTTCGCCTCGAAACCAGAGCGAAGTAATGGAAATATAAATTTAAATAAATATTTCACCACCTTCAGTGGGGACCAAACCCACAACTGGTCGGTTTTATAGTCACACTATGCCCCTGCACCACAAATGTCCTCAGAGTATTTAAAAAAATGAAATGAAGTGTGAAGTAATAATTACCAAATGCCTCTTTCTGCTTAGTCAAGTCCCATAAAGCAAGTTCATGGCCCGAAGCAACATGGATTAGACCATCAGCTACTGGGTGGAAGCCCACATTCTCAACCCTCCTTTGTTTCTGTGATAGTGTACATTCTGGTGTTGATAGTGACTCTTTAAGACCTTCAGGTGGAATGTGCCAGACTTTTACCTATGTTTAAGAAAAAAAAAATATACAAAAATTACATAACTAGACTTACAAAATATATTATTTTCATGTTCTGTATGACAAATCTGATAAATCTACTGCCAATATTATTAAGATAAAGTATAAATAGCAATCTATACATATACACATTATATATTGAGGCCAGTTGTGACTGTAAACACAAATGGTTGTGGGTTTAATCCCCACTCGAGGAGAAATAAAATATTTATTTAAAAGTCATATTTCCATTTCTTTGTTCTGGTGAGACAAAGGTTAGTGTTGAGTTCCGCTACTCAACACACATTGCGTTTAGAATTCCACAAAAAGTGGAAACAAAGTGTTTTAACATAAGATTCCCTTTGCTTACCCTGCTGTGTGCAGGATACAGCATGACACATTATTAACTAAAATGCTGTTATAAGTTAATTGAGGAAATTATTGCACCTATGACTCTTAAAGGAAACAAAATCCATACATGATGTGCACATCAGACTAGTATTGCAGCGGTGAAAACATTTTCCATGCTCTGATCAACATGTAGGTTAACAAAAATCTGTTAATCTTCAGCAATGCTCTTATTATGCTAATTCTATAAACATCTAATTAGCTTGTTTAATAACTGTTAAAAAATATACATATTATAACGGCAAAATCTATACCGCAAAATGTCTTAAAATAAAATTAATTTATTTCAAATCCACATAATGTTAGAATGTTAGTAACAATTTTCCTTATGAATTATGTTCTAAAGCTGAAGCCTTTGAGAGTATTGTTGACCAGCAACTCAGTTTCTAAATGTAAATGCTTCAGTTGTGGGTTTGATTCCCACTCATAGGAATAAGTGATTTTTAAACATTCACACATCCATGAGAAGCAGTGTCTTAACACAACATTCCCTCTGCCTATGCTATGTGCAGTTTGTAAAAACAATTTATTGAACTTACCAAAGAATCCTGAGATCCAGTTAGCAGAAGTCCATCATGGAATGGAGAAAATTCCATATCAGTGATTGTATCTGAATGGGCATGAAGCAATGGCATTGTTTTGCTCTTCCTACCGCAGTCATCAAGTGGAAGCACTGCCATACTGGATCCAACATGCTCCCAATTGAATGCCATAAATGCAGCTGATGCACATATATTGTTTCCATATGTTTGATAAGATCCCACACATATGTCCCTTATACATGCTTCAGGTTTAGGCACAATGGGTGCCGCATTTTTATACTTAGAGGCTTTAAAACGCCAGGCCATTTTCAGCCAATTTTTAAAAAGCTATCAGTCTTTTATTTATGGAATGATCAGCCTCTTCTAGAGGTAATGTGTATCTGCAACACATTTATGGTTTGTCATATGTATGGTTTGTTCTTATATGCAGTATTATTTTATATGTATTTAATAAATGCTTAAAATTGTACAATTATTATGAGTTTTAGCTATGTATATATATCACTTTCGTTCTAAACAAAAAAATCGCTTTTAATAAATTTTTTAATATTGAGTCAAGAAAAAGTATTCCAAGATAAAAATATAAATAAATATTTTTAAAAATGGGTTTTTCATTTGCAAATATAGACACAATGGAACAATATGAGGTACTTCCTTACAGAGATATAAACAAGAATATTTATTAAAAATTCTAAACACTTTGTTTTGAATAACTTGACCCGGTCGCGGCCGGAAATGCGCTAAAATTTATCAAGATCAAGGTTTTAATTATTCACATTAGGTAAATAGTATTATTACACTACACTTATCATTAAAACTAACTTTTATCACTCACCTTTTTGAGATATAACAATCAGAAACCGATTTCCGCTAGACACTCCCCCTAAACGTCGGCCATTTCGATTCAACTTCAAGCGACGTTTTGTGTGGATCGATAATAAAGTTACGAGTCGATGACACTTATAACAAACGTCGTTATATATTTATATAAATAAATACAAAACATGTGTTTTGTTAAATAAATATAATATATTCAAATGTTTATTATTTTATGATTACATAATTATTTTTAGTGGTTTAATTATTAACAGTTAAAATCAAATACCATATAAAAGTAGTAAATGTATTTCACTTTCTATTCAAAATAAAGAAATAAAAATCTAAACAAATGATCATATAAAAAAATACTTTAAATTGTATTTTACTAACATAACATTGTTTACTTTATCATTATCACATTTTTTATTTTGTTACTGGCAATTTCAAATATACAAGTATTCAAATTTCTCCTCCTAAAATTTAAAAACGAGTATACAACTCTTTATTGATAAATATTTCATCATCATATTTATTAAAATATTTTGTACGTTATCATATTAATATTTCTTACTTTATTTTTAGTTGAGAACACAATTCAAAATTTTATTTATGTTAAGAAAAATCTAAATAAATTGCCAATAATTTCCACCTAAGATTTAATAAGTACTATTACTCACATTTTAGTTCATACAAATAGGGATAAGGAGGGAAACAAATTAAAATAACAATTTGGAAAGTGATTCTTTTATTAATTGCGAGTATTACAATTTAGTATCTTTGGTGATATTACTATGATGACATGAAGTTAAGTAGCTATTTCAGATCCAATTAAAATTGTACCTTTGTGGTATTCATTATTCTACTAATTAAAAAGTAGTTAAATATTACTATTATAGCTATGAATCTAACAAAATAATTGTTTCTGAATTACTTAATATAAAATGTAATACACATGTAATTATGTATAATTTGCTGTAACATTTCAACGTAACGTTAATAATGTTTAAATAAAATTTTTAAACAAAGAAATTTGGATAGATACATTGCTATAAATTGAGATATTAATCCAGAAAATCGCTACATAACACTAATTAATAAATTTAAAGCAATTTTATACCTTTTTTTAAAAAAGTTAATTGCACAAATATTTATAGATAACCATAAATATATTTGAAAAAATATTGAAACATTCTAACACCAAAGTGCACAAATATCAAATGTGATGTTATAAATATATTGTCACTAAGCAGTGAAGTCCTCATAAAATCAATTACATTTTTATTGTACTTATTTCTCACTGTCAACATTGTTGTTTGGTGTTAAAAAAGGAAAATTAATCTGTATTTTATCTTTTATACCGAAATATAAAAAAAATAAAACGAGTCGATCTTTTTTGATATAAGGATGTTATTTTATAAATTTATGAGGAATATACTGCACTGCAACTTTACAATAGTAAAGTAAAACATTATAAAAAAATAAGCACCTAAAATTGCAATAAATATTTAAATGTTAATTAATTTAAAAATTAAAGAGCACACAATTCAACATTTATATAAAAAATAAATTAAATATAGATTATTAAAAAAACCCTGGCCATAATATAAAAAATACAATATCCAGTCCCAGCGTGTGATGTCTATACCAACCACAAAAGCAGGTTTCATTTCAAGAAAAAACAAGAGTAAAAGTTAAGTTAAGAGTAACCCCTGTTTTGATCCAGTGGTTCGACCCTTGCTCAGTAGAAACAATAATTTTAATTACACTACTCTAATAAGACAACATACAGCATTGAGCTAGAATTTGGGCGAGATGTGGAAAACAGAGTATCATGACACTACCGTTTTCTACCCTGCCATATACGAGATATAGCATAAAGCTGAAAAATGATTTACAAAAATTAACATTAGCTTATAAAAACTAAGTTTTCAATTACTAAGAAAATTGCAATAAAATTTTATTTTTATCTTTTTCTTTTTACTCTTAATGTCATACTTGAAATGAAACCTCATTATAAGAAATTAAATAAAGAAATAAGTTTAAATATAAATTAAGTTATCCATTAAATACCTGATTTACACATGCAATGTTTTTAAATAGCTGTTTAAAACTGAAAAATCACAGCCACAAAATATCTAGTACATGTGTAAATTGGTCATTTTCAATATTGATAATATGATTGATGTTATATAAACAAATATGGTCAACCACAAAACCGATTAAGAAAAAATATTTAAATATATTTATTGAGCTATAAAAAATAAATAATAAACTTATTAAAATAATAAATTAACCTAGTGTCAAGAAGATGAGACTAAGTGTTTCATGGCGAAACTTAGCGCGCCTTGCAGAGCAGAAAATGAACATAATTCACTTTTCTGAATGGAAATCAAACCCACAACCATTAGTAGTATTTACAGTAAGGCATTGTCCCACTTCATTACAATGGCCTTAAATTCTATTAGAAAAAAAAAAATCACATCAATCATATTATTATTATGAATTTACATTATAAAGTATAAAAATAGTAAAGATCGGCATCCATAAACCTATCAATATAATTAATCATTAATATCAAAATACTACACAAAGTCTAGTTAACGTTTCACAAGACACTAACAATGAAACTAACAGATTTTATTTTAAAAAACAACAGATATTGCAACAGCAAAATTCTTTTATCTTCAGTGAAGTGGTACAATTTCATGTTATATTTATACTAATCCATTTAGATATTAATTATCTAAAACTAATGAGTGTTTGTTTAAATAAATGAAAATTAAAAATTCTTTATATGTCGGGTAGTCCACAACAAAGGCTAGGCTATATAGCACACATTAATAATTTGTCTTTGTCATGTCTTTCTAAATGTGGAATAACATTTTAAAAATGATAAGATAAATTATTATAGCAGTTAGTGAAATAATACTTAATGTCATCCTTTTCTCTTAATCACGAAATTGTAACAGCATCAAAGATTATTAGATCATTATAAGCATTGGAATGATCTCAGCCCTATCAAATATTTAAAACTAAGACAAAACTTTATAAAGAACCCATTCAAATACATTAATAATTTAAAACAACTTATAAAAACCTTACTAGCAATATAAAAGCATATAATATTGTATGACAGTAAATGCCATGGTTATGGATTTAATATACCCTCTGGGGGAGTATGAATTATTTCTTCCTCTGGTACCAACAAAAAGCACGGCGTTTACTTCCGTCATTCAACAATGTCCCAGAGGAACGAAAACACACTATGTTCTTTCTGCCTACCCTGCTATATGCAGGATATATCATGAAGCTAAAAATTAAAAAGTATGATGAAATAAATAAGTTCTTTATAAGCTCCAGGTAATCTCCTACTAATATCATTGAGATAAATTCGTTAGGTTTATGATCGCAGACAGCAAGAACCATCACTAATGGATGATGTTTTACCATTAATAGGACCTAAGTTTCCATCATATTTGGGCAATTCCTTGCATTTTGCTTGCTGAAATTGTAAAAATGATATCAATTATAAATATGATATGTAATTTTTATTAATTAATTTTTGTATATTAAACTTTTCTGTGTTAATAATTTTAATTATAATGCCAGGTTTTCACCATTCAGAACTTCTCCATAATGATACAGAGATAGAATTTGCTTAACACTGCTATGTTATGTTATCAGAGAGAAAATTCTTTCTCCTTATTAGGAATCGAAACCATCACATTTACAGAAGAAACTTTCATAATGTAATATATTTTTACCTCCATCAATTCAACAGCAATCTCCATGAACAGTCTTTCAACATTTTCAGCTTCTTTAGCCGAAGTCTCAAGGAAATACATTCCATGCCTTTGTGCAAAATCTTCACCTATATGCCGCGGAATCTCTCTATCTTCTCTGTCGGTTTTGTTGCCTGGAAATCATAAATATAACTGTATGTATTCAATTTTTATTTTATTTATTATTATAAATAATATCACATATAAGTATAATTTTCATTGCAATGCTTTAATAATTAAAAAATTATTAGAAATTGGATACAATGTACATATTTAAAGTGTGGAATAATGATCTGCTACTTTACTTGCATTGTCTCTGGAGAAATTGAATGAAAATTGGGAAATAGTGTTGTAACACTAGGTTCCTGTTATGTCAAAAAATCCTATTCTTCTAGATAAACAACTTACCAACTAATATTCTGAGAACCTTATTATTAGCATATTCTTCTATTTCTCTAAGCCAGTCCGGTAAACAATCAAAAGTTGGTTGGCAAGATATGTCATAAACTAATATTAATGCATGTGCTGATCTATAATAACTTTGAGTTATAGATCTAAATCTTTCTTGCCCAGCTGTGTCCCATATTTGTAACTGTAAATTGTTAAAAGTTAATTTAATTTAATATGAGATTATTTCAAATTTAAATTTATAAAAATCCTACTTTAAATTTAGTTGCCATTAGGAAACAATACAAATTATGAATAGGAAACAATCATGTGAACGCAATATTACCTAAACAGGTCATGATACCAAATATAGAAATTTAACAATACTACTTAAAGACGTCATGTGAAATATCCTGCTCACCTTCACTTTCTCTCCGTCAACTTCTACAGTTTTTATCATGAAATCAACACCAATCGTAGCACCTTGTCCTGGTGGAAATAATCCTTGAGTGAATCTTCTCACTAAACACGTCTTCCCGACCCCCGCATTTCCCACTAACACAACTTTAAATAGAAACTTATAATCCTCCATAATGAGCACCAAATTACATTTGTCGAAATCTAGCTGAAAGGAATTATAATAAATTATCACCTCAGTTCACAGTTACGCTTTAGTGAATTGACAGGCATTACATTAAGATATGATGCTGATATTCTATCTTCGATTATAGAACAATCAAATCCTCATTATAGATAAGATAAAAAAAATATTTTGATTTCACATCCAAATGGAGATTCCAAAACAACACAGTGAGAGCAATGAGAGAAAAAATATCGACGTTTCATAGTTGAATGTTGATAGGCTAACGATGTTGCATTCACAGAGACAGTTGTAATTAAATTATTTTCGTTGTAAGTTAAACGTCCAAATATTTACAAAATTAATACAAATGATACACATTATATTATACAAAATAAACATACTACATATTATACAAATTATTATATGAATCGAATTAATTGACAAATAAAAGAGATTTTGAGTGATATTTTCCTATATTCTGTTTTAAATGCGTAAGCACTTTCAAGCAGCAGCTGTCAACCAACAGTGTCATACTTCTGCTTTTCTTGGTAGGTACTTGTATTGTCATTGGTTCATATAAATAAAACTTATTAAATATAATAATAATAATGAAATATACCAAACTCAAATGTTATATATATAATATACATAAAATAAAAAGTCGACTATACTGTGTAAAGCCTTTGTTAATTATATAAATTGAACAAATTTAATCTTGGGAATTTTGGGAGTATATAGCAAACAGGCATTTGTTCTTATATATATAGATTGAAACTCATATGGGATATTTTAAGAAAAAGATTTATTGTATATATTTCAAGGATAATTTTATTTTTAAAACATTATTTTATTAAATATCAAAGAATAAATGGTAACTTATAATAACAAAACACAGCAGGAACATATTTAATATAACATGTTGTTGTTTGACTTTAGTATGCCAGTTTAAAAAAACAGTCAAATATGAGTTGCATTATTGCACTGAATTCTATAGTAATTTCATGGTTCTAAGTATCGTACGCAAACATAAGTACATTCAATACAATCAAATTGATCCTGTAAGGACTTGGTTTTTTTAATTAATATAGGAGTCAATAAAATATAAAAAATGTATAAAAGGTCAATCAATTTTATTTACAGAGTTGAAGTAAGTACAAATAAATACAAAAATATTAGTATGTATATTTAAATTTTTCTGTCATAATTTGAAATAAAAAAAAAGAATTAAGTGAATACCAGTTGTATATTTAATATTCTTGGAGCCAGTGCCCGGGGCCCTGAAAACTTAGGAGAGCCTATAAATGCCTTATAAACTAGAACATTTTTTCTAGCTTCATGCTGTATTTCACATACAACAGTCGGCAGAAAGAATCTAGTGATAAAAAATTTCCTGTGCATTGCCTTATTTTCGAGACATTATGTGTTAAGCCACTGACTTCAGCACTCCAATTGGTTTTTTTTTAGAGTAAAGCAAGGCAAAAAATATGTGAATCCAGAGTGTGGAATAAACCAACAGCTGTTGTGTTTAAAGTCAAACACTGTGCCATTGCACCCAAATGACCTCATCTAGTATTAATTAGTTATTCCATTTATTTGTAAATTTCTTAGTGGGCATTTAACCTAAAGGCACTTTTAATGAATTACACAAATAGTAAAATAAATTATTCAATTTCTTGACTTTCATCACTAGAGTCAGAATCACTACTAAGTTGCTTCATCTGCACTCGGTTTGTATTAACAAATAAATCATCATCATTTTGAGTTTCCATTTTCTGACTATCATCAAACTCTTTTGGCCATATATTATTCTCCTTATAATATTTGATAGAGTCCTTATTCATAATTTTTACAATTTCAGCTTTTACTTTATCCCCTTCAGCGATTGGTTCAACGAGGATATAGTCTCCCCGTTTTACCCAAATGTTTTTGCGAAACTTGGTAGGCATCGATACTAAGTATTCTTCTCCATTGGGTGTAGTGACCTATTTAAATAAATATTATAAAATTGTTTAATTATTGATTATATTACGCATTAAAATTGTGCTAAATAAAATTTCTGTTTACCTCGTGAAGATTGTTCCCTCTGCTTTTTAAAACTTTAACAATACTCTGATTTCCTTTCGGTAACTCATAGTCGTCCCATAAAGTTTCATTCATAACATGTTTTCTCTTATTAACTTTCGACATTTTAGTGGTTTAATTAAATTATTGCATATACATTTTGTAAATAGATCGCTGTATGCCGCTATTCTTTTAACCAAACTTTTTGACAAAACCATTTAGCCTTTCAAACTGACCTGTCAATGTTGATAAGTGTCAAATACAAGAATATTATACTCTATAGTCTTGAGGCTAAGAACTCAACTGACACCGGATATACCATAGAGTCAAATAGTATATATTTTATGGCTATTATAATTAATCTTTGTAATAAATAGTAGTTTTGAGACAAAAACATCAGCGTCATCACAAAATCAAGCCATTAAAAAAGTAGTTTCAAAAAGTGTTTTCAAAAAATAATTTTTATACTTTGACGATTTTAGAACTTATTCCTATACAAAACAATATTTATTCTCATTCATATCAATTAGCTTCGTACTTTCAGAATTTCAGAATATTTTGTATTGGTTTTATAAATTTTGACTAAATAATCTTTAACGTCTTTGTAGCATTTATATATAAATATACATTTTGTTTGATGTTTTATTAATTATATAGTAGAAGACATAGTAAAAATAAAGAAACAATAACAAAATTATGATTTATTAATATCACATTTTTCCAATGTATCAAATATCGTCAAAGACTCTCCATTGGGTATTCCATAGCCTTTTTCTAAGCCGTGGGGATTGGAGGGGGTTGTGCAACAAGCGTTGGCTTCCTTTCTTAGTACTTGGTCCACTTCCACTGATGTGAAAAATGCTACTGACATAGGCAAGTCATGAATACCAACCCTGGAAAATAAAGACATAAAATAAAGTTTGTTAGCATGTTATACTTAACTGTCAACACATACTGTCATGAATTCGGGTGGATAATGGAAAACGGAATGTCTTGACACTAGGTTCTCTCTGCCCTGCTGCACGAGATGAAACGTGAATATGGAGTAAATAATATTCTCTCTCACCTAATAATTATTGTATCTAAGAAATTTTTTTTTTTTCAATAAATTATAGAAAAAAGTATTTTTACCTCTGTGAACAAAATGCCCGTGTAAATAAGTTAGTAATTTGTAAGGCCAGTGCAGTTTGATATTTGAGTTCTTCTGGAACTAGGTAGCGAACTTCATCGTGGAAACTGAGACAAAATCTGGAATCAACATAAAATACTAATATTGTATATGTTGTTGAGGATCAAAGAATCGACCTCCATTCAAGGGGGTTATTACATTTATATTACTTTTATTTCATTTATATGGTAGACAAACATGCAATGTCTTAGAAATTTTGAGTCTCCACTCAAATTGCCACACAAGTGTATACCTACATTTGTGTGGCAAGTCGCAAACATGACTCTGACCTATTTTTTTTGCAACCCAAAAACACCTCGCTCCTTCAAAGGGAATAATCAGAACACTGCTGGGCCTTTTCTTTTTCACTTATATTCACTCACTTTTGGCAATTAATGTAAGGCATTGATGTAAGGGACACCATTCTCCGCTTTTGGTAAGTGTATTCATCATAGCTACTAAGTCATGATGAATTCTTCCATATTCCATGAGTTTACTATAATCACCAGTGAAAAATGGTCTAGTATTAACCTATATTTTTTCCATGATATACAAAATTTTGCAAAATCAAAATTAAGTGTCTTTGAAGCAATTGATAAATTTCTAAAAATATTAAAATGATTAGTTTATAAAATGTTAATTATAGAAAACTCACCTAGCCCCCGGCGCCAAATGTCTGACACTGACCAGCATGAGGTGCAAGAAGTCGGCGGCGGCGCTCTGCACCGCCCAGTTGAGGCGCGTCGAGGCCCAGCGGCCGCGCGCGCCGCACAATGACCTCGACAGACGCCCACGCAGGAACGCCGTGCTGGGGGACGGCGAATCTGCAGGATAATGACGTTAGTGTCATTATTATCTTAGTCTCATTCTTATAAACTTGGCAGAATAAGCATTTTTATCGCTTACACTTAACGTATTAACTACTTGTAAAGAAAGTATTTTTTTAGAAAACATAAAAAGCATACGCTATATTCAAATTTGTTTTGACAAAATTATCGCTACAATTAAAAAAGGGTAGCGCATTTTTTTTTAAAATCTCCCTACAAAAATGCTAACAGAAATAAATTGTAAGCGTATTATTACTTCAACGTAGTTAAACGAGAACATATGACTTAGTGGTCAAGACACTTCGACGGTTTTCAAAAGGCGCTGCTGCTGATTGCGCGATCTTAGTTATTGGTTTGAACTTAGTAAATGTGAAAGAAAAATTTTTTTTTTTTATTCATACAATAATCAATTAAATATAATTTTTAATAAATATTTTAAATATTTTTTTTAAAAAATTTCGATATTCAATTTCCTTTTTCAAGAAAAAATCATAACTTACCAGCAATTTCCTCCAATTTATTGAACATTTGCGATTCAGTACCTCCGACCCACAGCGGCCTCTCAAACATGTCCTCAACTTTTTTACCGCTGAGCTTAGCAAGACGTTGCGCTTGATACGCTGTCATTTCCAATGGCTGAAATAAAAAAATACCATTTCATGATTTGAGGATTAAAAGCAAATTAAAACCGTCATGGCTCAGTGATAATAGGTACACAACTCCCGCGTTCATAGCGATTGATTGTAAACGCAACGGTTGTGGTGCTCAATGTCGCTTGTTTAACAAGACAAAGCGCGGCATTGAGTTTCTGATCTGATTAATTGTCTGTCTAATTCAATGTGAGAAAAGAAATAAAAACATTTTTAACTAACTTCCTTAAGAAAAGGAGGTTATCAATTCGATAATTTTTTTTTATGTTTATCAGCTCAAAACTTTAGACTGGGTGGTAGCGAAAGCTAGTGCTTCCTGTGTGGTCTCAGTCCCAGGCGGTATCCAACAAAACAAACAGACTTAGTAATTTTATATTGTAGTAAGTTTTTTGTAGCTTAGCTGGACATAAGCTTCAAAATTATAAAATTATTTTTTAAATATTTTTGTTTAGCAAAATCAAAGTACGTTTTACGTTATGTAAAATTATTTTTTACTTTTTAGTTCGTTGTTTGAAGTCGGTTTTTTTATATGAATATAAATTTAACATTACAAACCTGATTCATCATATCTTCATCAATGAACCCTTCCATATATTTATTCTTCAGTCTGTAAACGCGTCTGCCTTTAGTGGTGGTGAACATTTTAGCTGCTTTGCTTTTAGCTTCAGATATGGTCATTGTGGGATTGAATTGCTTGAGTAATCTTTCCGCAAAATTTTGACCGGCCCCTGTAAGTTATTTGAATCATCATTAAAAAAAGAGAGCTAATAACGTTCAAACGGCCGAACATATTTTCTTCAATCGGGGAAATAAGAATACTGTCGATTAAGTCACCTATCAAGCAAAAAAATTTAATCAAAACCAGTTTTTCCGTTTGAAAACTACGATGCTACAAACAGACACACAGATACACACAAGTTTTCACCGGAAATATTAAAATGGTAATATGCTTTTAAATTATGGAAGTCATGGTGTCGCAGAGGGACATCGTACGACTTGTCAACTTAATGGCCATATATTAGAGCCCACTCGGAGGATACAATTAATTGTGTCTGCTCTGGTATTGGTTTCCTCCATATGTCGAATATTTTAAATTTGTACAGAAAGTGGACTGATTTGACACTAGGTTCTATCTGTATACTGTGATATATGCGGGACAAAGTTTGAAGCTTAAAACTATTTTTTTTTCGGCTTCACGCTATATCCCGCACACAGCAGGGTAGGCAGAGGGAACCCCGGTGTTCAGACACTCCGTTCCCCACTTTCTGCCGAATTCTAGAAGCATTGTGTGTTAAGTGGCAGAACTCAACGCCGCGCTTTGCCTCAACACCACAGTGAATAAAATGGAAATATAAACGTAAATAAATATTTCACTTCCTCGATTGGGAATCGAACCCACAACCGTCGCGTTAAAGTCACATCCTTGTGCCACTGCACCACGACGACCTCCGGGTACACATATTATAATTAATAATATTGGTTTTACATGTTGAAAATTTAAAAAGCTAGGCGGTCCACAGATCAAAAACATATGCTGTAAATAAATAAAATCATAAAAGCAAAATCTTATATTTCAAAGTATCATTGAGACAAATCTGAATACATACGAACTATTTTTTTATTATTGTTATAATGTAATTTATGTAAAATTTTTGTTAAGGATTAAAAATATTTATATATAAGTATTTATTATTGTATATACAGGTGTTGTTGATAATAGGAAAATAAGTGTTATAAAGTGTACAGTACCGTATATTCTCGCGTAGTTGATGACCTTGGCGTGGTCGCGCTGCACGCCGGCCGCTCGCGCCGTGAGCGCGTGCAAATCGGAGGCGCGCGCCTTGTCGCCCGCCAGCACCGCCCACGAGAACGCGGACGCCCCGCACGTCCCGCCGCCTCCACTTCGGCTGTCGCCTAGCAACGCTGCTATCCATAGTTCCTGTACATTATCAAACAGTTGTCTCACCTTCCTTATTTTCACCTACAGTAGAAGTGCGATTTACCGGACTAATTGCTGTCATTAGTAATTCGGATAATCGAAAATCTGGATAATTTAATGTATAAAGAAAAGCTGGTTTTGAACATATGTAGCAGAAAATTATGTCTATTAAAAACAACAAGTATCAACAAAAACAAAGTTTATTAAGACATTATTAACATTTTCCAAAATACGGTTCATGTACATATGTGGAATATTTACGTACATATAAATTTTCTTAGGTTTCATTGTGTAACCTGTAACCTGCGCAAAATAATTATCGCGGTTGATAGTCCGGATAATCACGAATCCGTATACCTGAGGGCCGGATAACTGAGTTTCTACAGTATTTTCACAGATAGTAAAGTAGAAAAAACGTAATACAAAAACATTTTAGTTTATTTATTATTATTTGTTAATTTAGGTTAATTTAATCAATTTAACAAATATCTATACTTTGTTTACAAGATCCCTGCTTGGATAGAACTCTCATAACTTTATTTATTTAGTATCACCCATCGTCTAAACCAACCCGTTGTGGCACAAGTCCCAGGAACTGCTTAGAGCTCCACACTTTACAAGTACGGCAATTCCATGGAAGCCTAGGTACTTACTTCTTCCCACAACAAAATTTTACGATCCAACAAAATTTTAAATTGTACAAAACGTGAAAAAAATTGTTAACTATCTCACCTGTGAGTCAACATCAGCCCCGACAAATTTATATCCAGGCGGTGCTTGTACGAGAGCTCGCAATTCAGAACCGATGCGTTCTTTTTGAGCATTACTCGCTGTCATCCATGTTGGCTCTGATGCCCTATTAATTAATTTGTCTTTTTTTTTCAAATTACTTAACACTACTGAGGTCAGTAGTGTCGCAGGGGTAAACGTATGATTAAAACAGAACAGGTTCATTTCTCACTCGAGGAAATGAAATATTTAATATTTTCATTTCTCCTCTCCGGTATCGGCACATAGCATTATAGCATGGCGTTGAGTTCCGCCACTCAATAGGCATCAGAACTCAGCGGAAACCCCCATTTTGCCTTTCCCACCTCCATAAAAATAGAATAATTGCATTAAAATTCCAATATTAAAAATGTGAAATTGGTAGTTTGTTCCTTTTCCACGCAAAACTACTGAACGGATTTAGATGAAACTTAACAGTAATATAGATTATAATACTTCATAATAACACATCAACTATAATTTACGTAAAAATTTTGTATAGTTTGTATAGTTTGTCAGTCGTTATACATACCTTCTAGTTAACGTTCCACATACAACCACTTGCGGCAATATTGCACCATATCTACGCGTGCCTTTTAAAGAGGAAGGTAGAGAGCTTTCCGGCAACCATACTACTTGTTGTCCCATAACACGCTCCCTGTTGTTACGCCAGTAGGACATCATACGACCGAATGACAGTACCTATTTATAATATTAAATTATATACTATTTAAAAAGAATATATTTCAATTCCTTCAATTTCCTACGTTCCGCAATAAATTTCATATCCTCGATAACAAATAATGCACAACATTGAGTAGCGCCACAAAAAGCAATGTCTCCAAGATTAAATATTAGATAGATGAAGTGAATGAATACAGCGTGAATTTAAAAAAAATTAAATAACTTAAGCATTCCTTACTTTTTCCGCCTCATTTCCTTGCGCAGATAAAACATTTTGACTGAACATATTTAAAAAATCTCTTGCGAGAGGATTTCCCACTTTATATTTAGGTCCATCTTTGTGTGGCAATCGAAGAAAATGGCAACAACCTGTAAAAAAATTTAAACGTCTATTTTAAAATAAATGGTGAATTATCCCATTCTTGTCTTTCTTGTTTTTTTATAACAATTGACAGTTATTTAAGGCTTAATACCAGCAGCCATGAAGAAGATCGTTACTTAAATACTAACAATATATATTTGATTTAATTAATCATGATATTTGTTTTATGCCTTAGATGTTAAAACGTTATTTAAAGATGTTAAAGCATTTTTTACTAACATTACCTCAAATTAAGCGAATATGAAAAAAGACACAACAAAATCAATACATATAGCATTGAAGATTGGAAAACAGAGTGAAATACTAACTACTCTTTGCCTACCCTCACAAAAAGAAAACTAAAAAAAACCTTGTAACTCGACTCCGCACCAGACCCCCAGTCCATGGTATTGATTGGCTGCAGCTTGCTCGTCGCGTTTCTTTCTTGCATAGTATGCTCTACGACCTAAATCTTCCTGCAAATATTAATTTATATATGATAATTAAATAACCCTCGTCTCAAAAAGCTTTAAAAAATAAACAATCTATTAGAAACGAACTTATAATCTTCAAACTACAATTTTTTTTTACAATAAAAAAACTAAATCAAAATGTTTTTGTCCATTTGCTTCAATGTTACAGACAGAAATACAGAGTCATTATGAAATATAGCGTGTAGTGGCGGCTTCTTCATGGAATGTATAAAAATATATCAACCGCAACATTAAAAATTTTACATGAAAATAATTATTTGTACATAATAGTACCAACTTTTAAACAAACTATTAGAGCATATAAACACATCAACAATTTTTAGTAGCACATTCCAATTTAATCTATAAATTGGGGTTACATCGTCTCTAATGCCCTACTGTAGGGGATAAATTTTATGTAGTATATTCATGTTATTTTTAAAATATTAAAGTAATTATAAATAATATTAATGTTTGCCAAATTGTTTCAAAGCAGCAAAATTTTAACTAGTAATTATAATAGTTCAAATTTTGCTGTCTATTTGAGTTCCAAATATTTTTAAAAAATTATCATATAATTTAGTTTACATATATAAATTTACCTCTACAGTCTTGGGTAGCATATTCAAATCTGCCTGTGCAAAATTCTCCTTACTAATCAACATGGGACATGTTTTTATTAGCTTCTGTAAAGGTACTTCCGGGTCATCTTGCGTGCCTAATACCCTACTGTAGGGCACAAGGAACCCCCAGCCTTCAGATTGTATGTAGTGTAAGGGATAACCTTCCCAGGAAAGACGGAGGAGCTTTGGTGTGATCTGTATGAAAATGAATTTTATTTGAATTTATCTGTTATAGAAAATATTACATATGAGAAAAAAATTAACGTTGCGTGATCGAAACTCGCGCCTCTTGGCAACCGTCCAAGCGCTCTGATCAACTAGGCCATACGTCCTCATCGGGCTCTCTCAAAATACTTATATTCTTGTTAAAACGCATTTTTATATATTTTAAAAAAGTATTTTGTTCTCTCCTTAATGTGGAATAACACTTTAAAAATGTAAAAAATATTTAATAAATACCATTCTCTCTCATCAAATGATAATTCTAAATTCTTTTCCTTTTCTCACGTTGGTAACATGACAAAGTGCTTTGTTAAGATCCGCTAATCAATTAACACAAATCTCTTGGTATATTGCGGTAGGTAGAAAACGGAGTATCTTAACACTCCTATATGCAGAGATACAGCTTAAACTAACCTGCATACTGGTAGTAATGTTATTAGCACCCGGCGCCCAATCTAACTCTTTACCCGGTTTAGTACACAATTTACGATACCACGCCGGATATCCGGCCAAATATGGCCTTTTGACCGGCAACAATTTGCCTAACTCATACAGATAGTTAAATTTTTTATCTATATCATTGATATTTCCGTTTTTTATGTCATCTTGATACATATTTTCAATGTAACCTTCACTCAGTATGTTATCTTGTACTATTTGTTTATTATCATTCACACTTATAATTTCATTTCTATCAATATTTTCAACAGTATTTTTACTTTTTGTTGTGCTCTTTTTTAATTTCATTTTCTGAATGGACCAATCTTGGTCCCACATCCAAAGATCATCTTTATAATTCTCATTTTCCATTAAACGACAAGTTTCATCCGCTTTAGATGATAAAATCTGTCGCGATTCAAGTTTAAGATCTTCGAATACGGTCTCCGCTGAATCTATATATTGGAGCCAGTTTGTATTAACTGGTAAATATGCGGAACCTAAAAATTATTATAATTTACAAGATTCATAAATTTCATTATTATTAGTTATTACTATTATTTGGTTAGTTTGGTTGGGTGTTAATTACTATTTGCATTTCATCACTCTGGTAAAAAAACTGACGAGAATGGTCTTGAAGATTTCCCCTCATTATTCTGCTAAATGCTAAACGTATGTTAACAAAAAAAGAGTAAACATGCATTTATTTAATTTATAAAAAGTAGATACTTTTAAGAAACTTGAAATTACAAACAACATGAAGACTAGAATAAAAAAAATTGAAACTACTAAAAGGTACAGTATGGTCGACGAGGAGTGGCCACCCTGAAGTTAGCCGTAGATGTCTGTCTAGTTTTGATTTTAGATATTTTTCTTCCTTTTCATAATTTTTTTACGAGTGTACAATATGCAAAAGATCGAAAAACCTAATCTTTAGGCTGGCCACGACCCGCTGATCGTATAAAACCTACCTATTTCAAGCATACCAGCAAAAGTAACAGGATGGGGGAACCTTTCTAAGAACAAAGGCAATAACTCCTTTAACACATTATGTGTAGCTATGACGTCACCCGCACAATATTTCATTAGATGTTGAAAATTGTCGTGGACATCTTGTAAATTGCCTTCGACGAATATATCTCTCGTTTGTTTGTCTATTGATATGCCGCAATAGAGTTGGTGAACCTGAATATAGATTTTTTTAACTTCACTTTATATCCCGCACAAGTTCGGCAAAGGGAATCTAGTATCAAGGATCTCTTTCCACGTACACCTCCCAATTTTCCAGAAATTATGCGTAAAGTTGGAACTCAATGCTGTGTTTTATCTTGTTACCAGAGCGATGCAATGAAAATAATTCATTCTTCCAGGCAGGAATCGAACCTACAACCGTTGCGTCGCGTTTACATGGAAACAGACGTCACTGCACCATAATAGCGGCTAAATCTATAGTGTTTCTGTCATCCCCATTTTAAATAAAACAACTTTTAATTACTCCTTACGAGCCTAATACGATTAAAACAAATAGATTTTGCCAAAATTTAACGTGATTTTTTCAAATCAAATAATTAATACAAATGCACGCAGCCATAAATCAATCAAAGGACACTCATTCCGAAATCGAGTCGTAGATCTTGGCGGTAAAGTTCAAAGTTGAGTAACAAAGTTTAGTAGTAAGTGTTACGTTATTAGTATCTATTCGTAACTGCGTCACACGTAATACAGTATAGATAAACATCGTGAAAAGAAAAAAAAATCCTACATCTAAACTGTTGACGTATCTTAATTATTCTCTTTAGGTATGGGTTTGAAAATTTTTCTCTATATGCTGCTCCCGTGAACGGAGCACAAACTTCATTCAACTTCATTCAATTCATATTAAAAATTTAAAAAATATATTGCATATTATATCAAACCAGTTAATTATTAAAATAATGATGATGTTCTCACATCATTTAAACTATTCAATGAGCTAATCTCCATCCAATCATCATCGGAAGGATCTGGTTCTTTATTTTTAGCTTTCAGTACTGTCCTTTGATAACTAGTGACCCCACTCACACAAGTATGCATTGACATTGTGTCCATGAAACGCACACCTACAAAAAAAATGTTATTTAAATAAAATGTTTATTTTTCATGTTTTACACTTTAACTTCTCCATTTTCAGCCAAAATACAAGACTGCAATATGGACTTATATGCAATATGGACTGGCGAAATTAAACATTGTATTGTATATTTATATGCTATATGTGTATGAATTTTTTATACATATTTTAATAAAAAAAATATATTTCATAATATTTTATTACAGCTAATTTAAATATTATTACCTGTTCTATTAAGCCAATACTGCTCTTTAATTTTACTCCTATCATATGAAACATTATGACCTACAACTATCCTCGGCCTATTTAAATCTGTCCCTTCATTTTCTCCATTAGTTTCTAATGGTATAAGACTTTCATATTCTACAGTGTCAAAATATTGATGATTCTCTCCACTAGACAAATGTTCACTGACCCAGCCATACCTATAATAATTAAAATAATATGACTATTTTTAAATCTTTTTTTTTCCCAAATTCATTAAGCAAAAATGGCTAATGTGTTTTATAAATTTAATTATTTAACTAATTAAATATTTCCAAAAAAATATATTTTTTTCTTCACACTGTATCCACATGCTGCAGGGCAGGGGAAACTTAGTATTAACTAATTACCACATGCACCACCCAATTCTCAAATTTGAACTTTTTTATAGACTGTTGTATTTTTATTTCATTATACTGATATCAAATAATAATTACTAAACAGTAAAACACTATATATACAAGCTACTAGCTAGTCAAATTGTACAGTATATATTAAGAAATGAAAACATGTTTTGCTAATGTTTTGTTAATTATTTTTCTCTCATTCTTCAGTGTATATGATGTTATTCTATGTGTTTTATTATTAGTTTACAATAAACTGACTTTTTTAATTTAATTAATACAAACCATGCGTTAGATGATACTGCACAAGCCAGTGTAGGTCTTTTACCAGCTTTCATCAGTACTTCCACATCAAGAATTAATGCATCATCTGGAGGAAAAGGAACAGCTTGTGATCCGTTTGATGTATATTTGGTCCAACCTTTTTGTTTAAGCCATTTCTATAACCATTAGTCATTTTATTTTAAATATTATTTTATAATAAATGTATCGGTAAAATAAATATTATATACTTTGTATAATGAATAATTGGATAAACAAAATTAAAAAAAAATACTATTAATAACATAAACTAAGGATGTATAATACTATGCTCTTATATTCAGAGCTGATACCTAGATATAACTAGATATAACTGTGTATTAAAGTGGCTGAACACTCAATGGATAATGGATTTTTAAAAAGAATAGTTACTTTTGGCAACTGTGGCAATTTACTAGTAGATAATTTTTTTAACATTTCTCTATATGAGGCACATTGTTGCTCGCCAATATTATAAAAATGTTCTTCAATATCTTTCCCATTTAGTTTCGGTAGCTTCATTGCTACATCTGGCATATAAGTATTTTCTTTAAAATTTATTCCATGTTTTTGAAGATGGTCTTGAAAACTAAAACATATAAAAATATGAAAAGTAAATGTAGGCATTGATTAAATCTTTGTATGAGAAGCTGTGTAAGATTTAACAAATTAACCTCTTTATTGAAGATGAATCAATTTGAGTTGTTGTATCCTTGAATAACTGATCATATAAATTTTTTGAAATCATTTGTATATTTACACCATTAACTCTAAATTCTTTTGATACATTTTTGGGTTCGTTTACAATTTCCACATCTTTTAGGTTATCACTATTTTCTTGATTCTTTTGCTTTAAGACTTTAATTTCACTTGATGGTAATATATCACTAATTTGTCGATGGCAGACATAACAAAATTGAATATTCTTTAGTGGTCCTACTTTGTTAAGCATTTTATTTTGTACAAATCAAACCCCGCGAAAATCAAAACAACAATTTGAAGCAATCTGGTATTGCTTGGAATTGTTGTTATACAGATAAACTAAAAGTGTATAGATATATTTAGTTTTACGGTAACGTACGTACGTATTTTATAATTATTATGAATATGCTACGTTTTTCAACCTAAACCAAATGAGGCTATCATTTGGTTGAAAAACATTTTTATTACCTAAGTTTTCTAATAGTTACAGATCTACTAAAAAGAGAAAATTTTACATCCTTGTAAAAAAATATTTTTATATTAAATAAAAATTCAAAATATTAAATATTTTAATTATATTTCACGTTGTAGCTTCGACTGTAACTTAGATTCAAATCTTCATTTTGGCAACAAGGCGGCTTTAAATTCCGTCACTTAGTATGCAATGCCTCGAAAATACGGAGTAAAATGAGGAAATGTCACTAGGTAGCTTAATGTGCTGTATATGGAATACAGCATGAAGCTCAAAATTATAGGTTCAACAAGAATAAAATAAAATACAACATAAAATTGGGACTTTTTATTATACCGTCAAACAATGCTTTCATAATAATACATCTATACATAATTAAGTAAAAGTGTGAATATATAATGATTATAATTACATACTAAGTGCAACTTAAGTGTATAAGGAATGTAGCAAAACCAAAAATTATTAGCCTAGTTAGTTCTCAACTGATAGTCTCCATTCTGAGTGATGTATCTTACCCATGGCAGTGCTTGGTAACCACTTTTTTCTATGATTTTTAGATATCTTACTTGAATACCAGAAGTTGTGAAATAAGGAATTTCGAATTTGACTTGAATTGGTGGTTTACCATCAGTGTCTTCACATTCAACTGATGGTAGACCAAAGTGGGCTCTCATTAAATACTCTTTTCCACCAGGGAAGGATTTGATGGACCAGGTTATTGCATTTTGCTCTGGAGTATACTTTACACTTCCAATAGTGGTCTTAAATTTTGGAGAATCAGCATCTGCTGGCACAGGGATAATAATCTCAACATTGTTAGCTGTTGAACGTCTCTTGAATTGCGACTTAGCTTTGATCATATACTCCACTCTGGAGTGGGCATGCCGTTCAATGACAGATTCTATCCATATCAAAGGTTTAACATGGGTATTTAACCTGTATGACATTAACTCAAATTCACCATCAGGGGGTATAAAAGATATGGTCCTGTCATTTTCAAAGCGTGAGAGCCTTACACATTGATGGAATTTCACATCTTCTAACTCTACAGACTTAGATTTCCCTCGCCCAGTACTTTCAAACAATACTTTGTCATTCAGTCCAAGACGTAGCTCAGGCATACCAGATAAATAAACTCTCATTTTGATGGCACCAACAATTTCACTTCTCAAAACATTCCCATTTGAATTAGCCAATAAATTAACAGATTCTATCACATCAAGGAATACTTCATTCTTTCTATACTTAATACCTTCTGATCTCCAAGAAACAGCATTAGTGACTGCCATAGGAATACGAGGTTGCATTTCCAACTTATGACCTTCTTGTGTTATATATTCTTGTAAGATTTTGCTATCAGTAGTTTGGGGATATCCAAAATCTAAGAGTTCGTCCATTAATTCATATATTACAACAAAATTATCACGAATACTTTCCTCTTCAAGTTCTTTGAAATATTCAGTCATGACTTCCACTATTTTATAAAGAAATACAAAAACGAGGGCAATGTTAGCATTTTTTTTAGTAGTAGAAACAATATAGAGATTGTTCGTCTTGATATATGCAAACGTACACTCGCTTGTTTGCAATAAGGGTGTCCACATGCCTTCTTCCTCTTTCTCCATTAAGAGTGGCATGAATTTGTCTATAACACCCATGTCAACATCTCCACGGTAGTTCCTCGATATGAGGACTTTACCTTTAACATCCAGGATATAAATTGCAGACGAAGACATCGTAGAATCTGAAAACAGAATTGTCAATAAGTGACCGTCGTTACCTGTACCTTAATTATACCTTCAAACCCGTTTTTATCATCGCGTATACCGATGTCCCGAAAAATATTATAAAAACACTTATTGTTTTAAGCGGAACTGTTAAATATCATCTTAATTTTTAATACTTACAGGAAAAGCTGTATATTTTTACGAATTAAAACTCATAGCTGCACAATCCAATAAATTAACTATCATAAATCTTGATGACGGCGATGACGCAACGTATGACAAATGACAACTTACGTTTAATTTCACATTTGTTGACAATGACAACAAAAAAGATGGCTCAGTATTGCTAGTGCACAAACGCCTACTATTACCGTACCGTTCTGTACTGTATGTCTTTGAATAATCATATTTTATACCTACGTAGTTGTACTGAAAATTACGTAGTTACAAGATTACAATAATAATTATATTTTTTCTGCAAAATGATAAGGCAAAGGAGCGTTCGGTTCATCTGATGGTAAGTGATCACCCACGCCCTCGACCCAGTGAAACACCAGCGGAGCTACAGGTGCGTAGCCGGTCTTTAAGGTTGAGATAGACGCACTTTTTGAAGGTACCCATGTCAGATCAACCTGGAAACAAACAAGAAACAAACAGTTCTGCGGCGCGAGGAAGTACGTTCCTCCGACACCGCACAGTAATGGAGTGCTACGTATACAGGTGGTGTGGATGATGTTATAGCTAGTGACGAAACGTGGCAAGTAACAGGTCAACCAGTTTTTCAGAACACTCCCCATGATAAATGCGGCAGAAAATGGACAGCGAGGAGACGTCTCTACTCAAAGCTAAAGTGTTAAATCTTTCACAGATCATTGAGCTCAATGATTTAGCTCTACGTTGTATGCAATAATACTCAGGTGCATCAACCCAAAGATAAGAACAGTACTCCATGTAAGGCCGAACCTGGGCCCTATATAGGGCCAATCTCCTCGCTCGGTTGATTGCCCCAGTTTCTTTGAGGCCAACTTGGCCTTGCATTCCAGATGATCGCGATACTGGTAGTCACTCAAAGCATTTAGGCCCAATATACTGATACAGGGCGCGGCTATAAGGAGAATATTTTGAAAGAGTGGCGATACGCCAAATGGAATTTTTAGGGCAATACGAGCTTGTCTTCTTGGGATTGAATTGAATCATGTTCCTTTCACTCCGTGAGGAAATATTCCCGAGGGATACCTTAACTAAAGACTTAAGTTTATTTCGGCACTGATCTACATTTTCCCGAAAGGGACTTGCGCGGCCGGAGTAAGCACCGTCCACTGTTTTTATTATATATAAAACAAGTAAGATGACAAGATTTTATTTTCTTATGTTTCTGTAAATATAATTACTTATGTCAGTACTAGTAACTTCGCCTTGGCAATTTATCTGTAGATTACTATTAAATTACTATTTAATTATTACTATTTTATATGGCAACCATATCCATTTGACACTAACTTGTTTCTTGTTTTTTTTTTCAATTTTTACTGTCTGTGTTTGGGGTAGGTCGGCGTCGGGCCTACTATTTTTACTTTGTTTTTATTTAGTTAAATGAACTCAACGGTTTTTGTAAGATGAAATAACCATGAAATGGTTAATTAGTGCTTTGCTTAGTTTTATGTATACGCTTTATTTCTTATAATTGGCAAACTGTTGTGATTTATAGAAAAGAATGATAACGAGGACTCAGCAAAAACAAAGAAATCCTTTAGTGTTCTTAGATATCTTAATCGATGGAGAGAAAGGTTAGTTATTATATTAAGTTATTGGAATTAATAAATATCGTCTTGCCTCTTAATATTAAATAAAACTTACGGTAGTATTTCTTAGTTATGATTTTTCTTATAAGAATTTTTATATTTGTTATTCAGTTTAGTGGGCCGAGGCCGCGTAAGTTTGTATGGTTGTTATGTTGCAAATTGAGTGCATTTGTCAGTGTGCCTCACATTGTTAAATATTAGATCATGTGCATTAAATGTCTACTATTTGATACTCATTGTATGTAAATAGAGTAATAATGTATTTTTTATTACTTTGTCATGATTTCGTAAAATGACTAATTGCCTGAGAAAATTATTATATATAATTTTTTGAATATACATTGGTCACATTCGTGAATTATATAAACATAATACTTTATTACAGCACTTTTGTATTGTAAATTTGCTTTGCTAATAGTTTTAAAATCAAATGCATATAATATTTGCTATTTTCAATGTATAAAAATATTAGATGAGGGCAAAATATTTGACATAATAAATTTTATTTCTCTTTTTAAAAAAATAAAATAAAATATAAATAAATTAATCTTGAGAAGTGTCTAAGAGTTGTAAAAGATAAAAACATTTGCCTATACTGTCCAAGCTACAATTTCTACTTAATCCAGTTAGAATAAACTATTTTTTTTTTTTTATTTTATGTTATCATGTTGAAGCTGGGCGTATTGTGATAGAACTAAGACATGATGTTGTGCCTAAAACAGCAGAGAACTTTCGAGCTCTTTGTACTGGAGAAAAAGGTATTGGGACCTATGGAAAACCTCTTCATTTTAAAGGAGTTCGATTTCATAAAGGTAGATATATTATTTTACTATATAGACATTCTTACGAATAAAATATATTCTGTGTCACAATAAAGAACATTCAAAGCCATTATGGTAATAAACCCCATGATTGTGTGTTAGATTCCCACTCAAGATTCCAACTCACAAAGTATTTAATATTTCAATTTCATTGCTCTGATAACAAGACAAAGTTCTTCATTGAGTTCCACCACTCAACACACAATGCATCAGAAATTTGGTGGAATGTGGGGAATGGAAGTGTATTATAGGAGTATAGAAAGTCTTATCAACAGGTTGTTTGCCCTCCCTGGCATCTGCAGGATACATCGTGAAGCTGATAAAGAAACGGTTAATATTATATACAGGATGGAAGTATTAGCGACACTTTTATGAAAACAGCATATATATTAAAAATATTTCAAACCAATACCTAAAGAAATTAATCAAGATACCTCAACAGTTTAGACAACAAAAATACTACTAAACGTTAGTGTGCGTGTTTATGTCATACTTTAAAAATGGTGTTTTAATTTAAACCGAACATTATTATTTCTTTTGTTTGAAAAAATCACTTTTTTGTTCATGGTAATTTTTCAAGTTCTTAATTATATAAGGTTTTTATAGAGTAGTTCAGTAATTAAAAGTGTGGTTTCATTTAAAGTGTTGCTTACACTTCTGCCCTATGTACATGAATTCCTATTGTTTAGTTTGTATTATACTCTACATTTAGATAACAGAGTCACCTTTTGGAAATATTCCGAGGTAGGGTGACAAATACACATACAAAGCAATTATACTTAATATATAATATTAACATATATTTCAACAGTTTCCTGTGCATTATTTACTTAATAAAGTTTTTTTTGCGAAAAGCATTTATGTAGAATTTATTTAAACCAATGTTTTATTAAGTTTTTAAATAAAAACTTGCCTCATGACAAGGAAAAATTAAAATTTAATAGAATATCACCATTTTATTTATATAACAAAATTCATACAGAGTATATATTATGCTATTTTACAAATAACTATTTGAAGTTTGAACTTATGGTCAAACCTTGACATAGTAATTGTCATTCAGTCAGTCAATACAAAGTTATGGTTATTTCATGAAGCATTAACCTTGATCATTGTTTATTGCAAAAAGTATATAAAACAAATGCTATAATATATTTACCTTTAAATGAGTGTGATTATAATATTTATTTATCATAATCATTTAGAGGATGGAATTTAAACCAGAAGATTGTACTAAAATATCAAAAGTGTTTTGATTACTTACACGTTGAAAAAACGCATCAATATCTATTTTTTTGAAATTTTGAAAAAGATAATGAAACTACATACTTTTTAGTAGTTTAAAAGAGCGAGAAATACATTTGCAATTTTTCTCTTTCGATACTTTACCTAGGGACCATCGTTGTGGAGATAGAGGAGATAAAAAAAAAATTAGCTTCACGCTGTATACTGCACACAGCAGGTTAGTTAAGTTAGTGTTAAGACACTCCGTTCCCCACTTACCGCCGAATTTTCCGTAGCATTGCGTATTGAGTGGCGGAACTCAACATCCGGCATTTGCCTTGGTACCAGAGCGAAGAAATGAAAATATTAATAAATAATGATTCATTCATTCATTCATTCAATGAGTGGGGATTGAATCCACAACCGTCGCGTTATAGTCACACCTTGTGCCCATGGGCCACGACGGCCTCTATACAGGTGTAACACGATCTACGGATCGCGTTACGTTGACGGTAGTATATGAGTAGAGGACCTCAGTACCCATCTATTTCACTCCCATGTATATTAGTAGATTTTCAGTGGTTTGGCAGATATTTGAGAAAATATCCAACCTGGTCTAGGTTCGACATTTTCTCGAGCGTTGATCCGTCAATCGCGTCACTTCCTGTATAGTGGAGATAACTTGAAATTGGTTTTTCTTTTTACAGCTTCTATAAAAATATTCCAGTTTGGTTTTTTGTTAATTTCATTCTGTAGGCTAATGGATAAAGTGTACTATAAATTTTATTGTTTTTTTACAGCAATATCACAGTTTATGGTGCAAGGTGGGGACATAATCAATGGAGACGGGACTGGCGGCGAGAGCATATACGGTCCTACGTTTGAAGATGAAAATTTTAAACTACAGGTAAACTTTCACTGTATATGCCGCATCCCTCTGGAATCAACTTCCCAATCCAATTCAGAAAAACCATTCTTTGAATGTCTTTAAATCATAGCTATAACTTACTTTAATCAGTGTTTCAATTAACTATATTTTATAATATATTTCTCTGTTTCCATCTGTGTCTGGTAAATATTGAAAACTGTTGTATTGTTTTGGTTATAAAATAAACTGAATATTTATATTTAAATTATAACCATCTTTCCGTAAGCTTCGCCATATAAATGCGCCCCTTGGCCTCGACGGCCTGGGCCGTGAGCTCCGCCATATAAATGTCTTCAAAATAAACGGATAATAAAGGCATAAACAAATGTATTACATAGGTACTTTATGTTTACTTTGTAAAATGAAGGTATTTTGTAATGATGCTTTTTTTGGCTCCGCTTCAAAACGAGTAAACAGAATCATTATAGAATCACCTTATTGTGTAGCTGTCTGTCTGTCTGTCTGTATCGGGCTGAATGGAATTGGAGTTGGTCTTGGAGTATAAAAAAAATTGAGCTTTTAAGTTAACGCAATCGAGAGATACGACTTTTATTGTTGGTTTTTGTCGCGTTATGTATGAAAATCGCCACGTAACCAAAACCGATAGATCTACGATTATGAAATTTGTGAAGAATTGAGAACTTACAATACATTTGAAGGATAAAGAGTGTAAAATATAAATTTATGGGTATATCATAAAAAAGAAAAACAATCACAAACTTACATATATATGTATTTTATTTCATTTAGAAGAATTGCACATTGCCAGCAAACTTATTCTGATAACTTTTTATGTTGTACTCATTTATCTTTTACCTGACCGGTTTTTTTCGCATATTTAGCATGAAACCGGCGGCGTTCTCAGCATGGCCACTGCGGGTCCAAACACAAATGGTTCACAGTTCTGTGTAACGAGCGTGCCGTGTCCACATTTAGATGACACTAACGTAGTGTTCGGTAGAGTGCTGGCGGGCTTGGGCATTGTGGTGGAGATACAGCGGCTGGCGGACGATGGACGGCCCAAAGTGGTGAGATTATTTTAAATATGTTTTTCCTTTTGATGTAGTAAAGTCTAAAGCTCACGCTGTATCCCGCATGTAGCAGAGTAGGCAGAGGAAGGCAGGCTTTGCGTGTTGAGTTATTGATCTCGATGTCGCGCTTTGCGTCGACACCAGAGTATAAAAATGAAAATATTAAATATTTCATTTCCTCGAACGGGTATCGAACCTACAACCGATCGCGCTTATGGCCACACTCTTTTAGTGGTAACTACTACTGGTAACTGTCAATTGTATAGCAAAATATTTATTTTCTTATCTAAATTACGTTCGTGATCTATTAATAACATTATCATTTTAGAGACAATACGTTGAAAACTAAAGCCATTGAATAAAACAATTATTTTGTATTAATATTGTCGCATGGCATACTTTATCTTGACATAGCTTAAAAGCCACGATAATGGTTTACAATTTATGTAAATAGAGACTATAGCTAAAGATAATTTAACTTTAAAGTTTTTGAAGAGTAATCTTATTTTTGGTTTACAAAACCAAAGTTTTTATTAAGTATAAAAACATGATAAATTTAAGTTTACTAATTAATTATGTTTTACCTTTTCGCTTTATCCAGCATATTGCAGGGTAGACAGAGAGATCCTAGTGTTAAGACACTCCTTTCCCCAAGCACCGTTTAATAACCGAGAGATTGCGTGTTGAGGGGCGGAATTAAACGCAACTCTTTGTCATTTTATCACAGCAAGGAATTCAAAATAATTTATTCTCTGAGTTGGAGGCGAATTCAAATGTTTTACCGTAGCTCCTTAAGCGCCCTTCATTTAAATAAAGGATTATTTATAAAATGAACTTCTAATTATTTGAAAACAATAAATTAATATTATAAATAGCATAAAGTAAAATATGCAGTAATCTTTTATTATTATGTATTCTTTTAATTGTAATGTAGACATCAACACTCGATTTCAAACCAATAACACTATTTTTCCTCTGTCTACTCTGCTATATACAGGATGAAAGGAAGTTAAGGTATTTTTTATAGGTTACAATTGATGGAGTTACTATATTAAGGAAATAAATCTATGGTTTTACAAAATGAAGCTAATAAATATAGTACTTTAACGTGAATACTCTATATATTATTTTATATTTGCTCATAGGAATGCATAATAGAAGATTGCGGCGAAATAAAAGACTTCGATAACTGGGACGTGTGTTGTAGTGACGGCAGCGCTGACCACATGCCAGAGTATCCAGAGGATCTGCGTACCAATCTTACTGTGAGTTTTGTGTTTGATTTTTTTTTTCTGTATAGATATAGATATAAGTAATATGTATTGGTAAAATTTTCCAACTTGAATAATATGGGGAGGGGATAAATGGTCATTGAAAGTTTAATTTTCTGTCGATTGATGATTTTGTAAGTATTGCTTGTACCAAAAATTACTTTTGGGAAAGGTTTTAGGTTTAGTTCTTAATCTAAAATTATTATTAAATCTCTTAATAGTTCCATTAAAGAGATCACTCTAGTTAATCTTTTAAGTTTAAAACAATTATTACGCCCAACGCCCAGAAAACCATCTAAATCCTTGGCTACTAAGTTGCTCGACACCCCATCTGTTGGTCAAGAATTAAAGTGGGGATCGGAAGGGTCTTAATTGAAACGGAGTGCCTCAACACTAGGTTAGAGATATACAGCGTTATGCAAAAAAATTTTTTTTTTCAGATAGAAGACTTAATGCAAAACGTACGTAGTATCAAAGAGAGTGGTAACAAACTGTTTGGAATGTTTCGATATAAAGCCGCCGCGAGGAAGTACCACAAGTGTCTCCGTTTTCTAGAATACGCTACACAAAGTTTACACGATATTAAAAAAGGATATGATAATTGTAAGTATGTGAATATGTGTAGTAATCGTCAAAATTATATAAATCGTCTGATTGGTAAAGCGATGGTCGTAGGCTTGATCCCCATTATTATACTTGTATATTTTTCTGGAAAACCTTTTTAGATTATTTTATATGGAATTAAAATATTTATGCTTCTAAACATGGGAATAACACCTTTTTTAAGATTATAAATGATATAGGAAAAAATATTAGAATTCTTTTAATAGTTTCAGGAAATCAGGTTCTGTGCCGCTGCTCCACAATGGCCCAAATAAAATTAAATATAGTTTTTTAAATACATTAATAATATTTTTTAATAATTTGTTTATTGCATGAGGCGCTAGTCCTGGAGTAAGGCACAAGCTATTAACGCGGCAGGTTATGGGTTCGATTGCCACTCGAAAAAATTATACATTTAATATTTTTATTTTCTCAAATTCGTGGCGAGCGGTAAAGCAAAGCGCGGCGGTGAGTCACCCCACTCAACACGAAAAACCTCCAGAATTCGGTGGAAAGTGAGAAACGGAAACACTTAAATAGAAACGGAAAGTGTCTTAACACTAGAGCTAGAAGCTAAAAAAATGTTAATTGTTGTTTTTAGATTATGAAGAAATAAGAACATACACTCTACAATGCAATCTCAACTTGGCCGCGTGCTACTCCAAATTAGAAGACTATCGAGCCTCTATTAAAAGCTGTTCAGATGTAAGATATTAATTTAAAATTTTAAAAGGAAAAAGATTTTTTCAAATAAGTTTAATTCTATTTAAGGTAAACCATAAAGCTTTTGACTATTTAAAGATTTCAAAAACATTGTTATGAAAATAAATGTTAATTATATTATACGAGTTACTAAATGCTTATTACTTTTTTTCTTACAAGCTAGTAAACTCACCTATAGACTACTATCATTTTTAAAGCCGAAAAGAATATACTAGGAAATAATATACAGAAAATAAAGGTTAAAAAAATACAATTATTGTCCACAGCTAATATAGCCTTATACAGGAAAGAAAATCTTAGTGTATTAAGACACTGTCCTGCGTCACAATAAACACTAAATCAACCATATCCGGGGGGCGTCGCCCGCTTTAACTTATTGTTATATCCGATTAGTGATTTTTGCGTGAAAGTGGAACCAACATCTTCACAAACTTTCAGATTTAAGTTGTTTACTATTCATTGATATGCTCTACAGGTGTTGCACATCGATCCTCGTAACGAAAAGGCTCTATATCGTCGTGGTCAAGCAAATTTCGCCCTTAAAAACTATGACGTGGCCCTCACAGACCTCAAACACGCAGACAAAATATCACCCAAAAATAAAGCAGTCCAGAAACTTCTGGAAGAAGTCCGAATGACGAATAAGAACTACAATGATTTACAAAAACAACGGTTGTCAAAATTTTTTCGTGACCAAAAAGAAAAACCCCCGACTGTCGGCCATCACTGAGATACAACTTAATGTCCGAATATATAAAATTTTTTAATAGACCGTTTTATGGGCCGTCTGAGTGTGAACGCGACAGTTATAGGTTCGATGCTTATATGTGGGAAAGATTTATTTTCATTGCGTGCGTGTGTGTGCCTAGAAAACGAAGTGTCTTAACACTAGGTTTTGGGTGAAGTAAAAACAAAACACCTTTTTCAGTGTTGCTTGTACGTTGTTAATAAAAAAATGTGATTTTTTTGCATAAATGGTCATTTTTGTGATCAAAAGTGTTGATGACTAGTATGTTTTTGTGAACTTGTGTATATATGCCTTAATGATCGAACTAAATAAAAATTTTTGATGTTTGTTATTTGTATCTGACGTATTCATTGATAGAAATCGCTAGATAAGACTGCGTAGTAGCTAATAACTAATATACAGTGTAAACTCCTTGTAACGCCACTTGATATTACTATAAACAGTAATGCTCTTGATATAGCATCACCAATCTCAATAGCGACGATGTTGCTGAGCAGATTTGCGCGTAACGCTATATGGAGTATATACTGTGTGCAAAATGAGACACCCACATATATTAAAATTATTTTAATTAGCGCCGCCGAACAAATTTTAAAGTTTACTGTAATATACACATGTCAAATTGAACAAATATATTGTGTCATACTAATACATTTACTCTTAGTACATTTTCATAAAAATTGTATGTCTTTTAAGTTATTGCCAAAAAATATCTTTGCACTTTTAAAATTAATGTATTATTCCATTTTGAGTGATATTTTACTCAAAATGGAATAAATAATCAAACCTATATGAATCAATTATTTATGTGAATTTGGACACTGCCATTTCATAAAATGAATTGTTATTCCATTAATTGTTGAATTCGTTTTTTTTTTAATTTTTGTGATTCTTGTATAGAGCGAAATTTTTTTAGTAAAATTTTTGTCAATTGAATTTCGAAGCGCAAATTCGAATATAAGACAATAAGGAATGAAGTTGTAAAAGTTGGCTTTTTAGCGTTTAATTAGGTTTTAGTAAAATGTATTAAGTTATAATGAGAGTAAAAGATTCAAGTTTTGCAGATAAAGTAAAGTGGTCTGTGGTTTTTTTTTAATATAAATACTGTTACTAGACACGTTTTGTTATTACATATTTTTTTTTTACTTTGAACTGTATTAGTATTTGCCTTTATATCATTTACATAAAACATTTAATAGCCTTAAAATTTCTTAGGTAAAAAAAGTATTACATTTTCCAAACTTGGAACCATAGCTTCCATTATACTTAATTTGATTTTCGAGCTAAATTATATTACCTTCGTGTTCGGTCGTTGTCAAAACTGGAGTCAAAAAAATAATACTCGGTGGTTTTATTGGCGTGTTTTTTTCATGTGTCCATACTGTTTTTTTATAATGAAACTGATAATTTGTTATTGAATATCTGTACATAAATACATTTTTTTTCGTAATGAATTTTTGCGTATACGTGACATTTTTATATTTAAATTTAATTAACTTAGTAAAAAAAAACGTAATATTTCTGTTGTAACCTGTAGGTAATCATTGTTTACTGCAATATTTTTTCCATCTCTTTGTACGTATAATTCATTGATCTCTATTATTAATGCGTATTACTTAATTATTATAAATGAATTAATTGTAGTTTTGTTTAGAAAGATTTTAAAATTTTAGTGTAAACTAAGAAGACTGTTTTGAAATTTTGATTGCTAGTTCCTAAATGTGTTAACGTTATATTTGTATAAAATATTCGAATTATATAGAAAAAAAAATAAACCAAATTTGGATTAAAATTAATTATTTAAATAACGTTTCGTTATAATTCGTTAATGTAACTTTCGAACTAATATTATATGACTATAACAGAGATATTATATCACATTTGTATATGAAAATAAAGTAACCACTTATGCAAAAATACTGAAAAAAATATTGGATATTCTGTTGACTTTAAATAGAAATAACGTTACTGTATGCTTCTACGTGATTAATTTGTTGTATTCACAATGTCAACCAACCAAATAGATTTATTGTTCCTTTATCAATAATTCTAAACAAAAATTGAGATTTTTTTTTAATTATATTTAAAATTAATTGTAGGGTATTTGTTGTGCTATATTAATTTAAGTCATTAGAATTGGTTTTTGTAATATGTTGAGTATATTTGAATTTTGATATGTCGCAAGCATATTTCCATTGATTGCCAATCCATTTTTCGAACAGTCTTCTGTAAGAGTTTTTTGAATTAAGCGTTATTTTATATTATCGAATTTTAAGTGCGATTATTTCGTCGTGATCATGGAATATAGACAAAATAGATATGAAATATGAAAACAAAATTATCGTTATTCTATCAAAAATATAAACATAACTGACATATATTTTTCGAAAAATTTATGTTATTTTTATATTCAAATATTTTTATTTTTTTATTATTAATAATTGTCAGTCTAATTTGTACCATTACAACATGAATATTAATGGAAATAACTATTTAAATATTATAATGGAATGGAACACATAATCCTTTTAATTTTATAGCTAAGGCAATACTGTAATATGCAGCAGCACGCGTGTTGACGCCCTCGAGCAATATTTCTGCATAATGTAAAATATAATTTACTGTCTATATAATATTATACAATACAATTGTGCTTTAGAAATTTAATTAAGTGGTTATATAAATTCACGTAACATTTATTTTTATATAAAAATATTTTTATTTTTAAATTTTTATTTAAAATAATACGTTTCTATGGTAAGCATTTTGACAAATTAATTTTATAATATAATTAAAGCAAAACGTTGGACTAATAATAAAACAATTGTCGTCACTATAGCAGGCCATTAAAAGCTATTAAAAAAGAAATGATACAGCATAATGACTAGATATTCAATAATCAGTAGCATTATATTCAGATACGTATTATGTTTCGTTGTACAAAAGAGGAATCAACTTGTCTTAATGTACGGAAATTAATAATTTTGTAAATTATCTTAAACGAAAACTTTATCTTATTAACATGTAATGAATACTTTATTAGAACTATTGTGTTATAAAATTTCTAGCTTAATTAAATGAAGTTAATTTTAATTAGTGTGTATTTAACGGAGTGTGAACTCACTTGTTACCACCTGAGGCCTCGCGGCAACGTTCATTTTTGTAGCTTCGTAGTGAAGGGGTCGGCTAGTTAAATGTAATGTTTTTTTTATTGAATCATTATTATTAAATAAATATCTATTATAGTACATTGAGCAAACGCTGTTGCGGACTTTTGTAGGCTTGGTAAGATTATTTGTTAATTCGCCTCATATATGTACTTGTTTTATGCGTAATTTGTATTTTTTTCATAATGTCACACAGATTTGCTCTTATAATAATGTATATTAGTAATAATAACATAATCTGCAACGAAAATTAATATTATGAATATACGATTTGCGTTGCTCACTGTACTATTTTATAGCTTTTTTTTATATTTAATGATGTAGATGTAGCTTTAATATTTCATGTGTACTGACGACGATGATCAAACATAATTAATTTATACGAATTGTAACCTCTACGCGTTGAAGTTGGTCTAATTAGTTTTAAATTAATTTTAAAAATTGTGTTATTATTATTGTTTGACTGTAAACGCGATGGTTATAGGTTCTATCTTAATTGACGGAAATGTATTATTTTTATTTCTCCACTCTTGACACTACGTTGTCCTTACTACCAGCTATATCATCATGCTGTGATCAACATGGAGAAAATCTAGAAGTAACACATTACTCGGTTTCTTATTTATCTTAAATCTATATTAATTATACTACACTACACAACTGACAACCCTTTGCGTTTGTTAAAAGATTATTATAGTGGCCTTCATTGAATTGTTTAATGTTTTTATTTCTTTTAGTTTTTATATAATTATTTGATGAACATTAATTTATAGTTTTTATAGTTACAAATTGGTCTAACGTGTAGAGGCTGCTCAAGAATGAAATATATTTTGATATTCTAAAGAATAAACTCTATCAAGGAAACGAGGAAATAAATTAATTCAGTTTGTCATTATGATATTATTATTGATTCCACTTTAAGTTAATTTTGTATAATAATTATATAATGAATACACGGGAATTTTCTATACAACTGTGTTTGAATTCTAAACCTTCACCTTGTAAATTACATTTGCATGACCTTGTAAAAGACATACAATACAAGACACACAATAAAATGTAACGTAAACGAGACGGTTGTGGGTTCGATTCCCACTCGAGGAAGTGAAATATATCTTTACGTTTATATTTCCGTTTTTCTTCGCTCTGGTGTCGAGGCAAAGCGCGACGTTGAGTTCTGCCACTCTACACGCAATGCCTCCAGAATTCGGCAGAAAGTGGGGAACAGAGTGTCTTAACACCGAGGTTCTCTCTGCCTACCCTGCTGTGTGCGGGATACCGCGTGAAACTGAAAAAAAATATATAATATATCATTAAACCCTGCCTTACGGACGGATGAAGTTAAAAAGAACCTAGCAAGGCACTGCTTTATATATATATAAGGTAGTAAATGCAGTAAGTGAAGCCATTGAACATGTTATAGGTTGCTGGTGTCTGGCATAGATACGGAAGCCGTTTTCTAACGCGGATTCCGTACCAGTTTTTCACCACCACGACTAGATCACTAGGTCTCCACCTGAGCATCCATTTAAATAGATATATAGAATATATACATATCATAATACGAAACGACAACTTGAGATTTATTACTAGTTGAAGGATTATTATTATGTATGTCATCCCTAGACAAAAAACTATAGCTGAAAGTGTTGTTTAATGTTGTTGAGATTACAATACATTTTCTGTTCTGTTTAGAGTGAAATTAGTTCAAGAATGCTGTCTGTATATTTGAGATGGAACTAAGAGCTACCTTACCGATAATGCTGGCTAATTTCGTGTATTTTTGTTGTAGGATATAAGCGAGGCTTATAATAAATAAACTTGAGCAGAGCCCTCTGCGATTTTTCGATTAGCAATAGGTAAGTTTCAGTATTGGATGTTTAAGCTCAATGCCAAGAACTTTCTCGCAGTATAGTCTATATATACGTATTGTTTTTAAAATTTATAATTTTACACTTTCAATGTCACCTTATCCTAGAGGATTTAAAATAAGAAAATAAAACACAGAATACTTTTATAAAACACAATAAATACAGGCTATAAAGTAAAAATGGTGGGCACGCGATTCATAAATGTGATCAGGACGGCAAGTATTTTGGGACGTGGTGACTTCATGATTACAGTAAATTGACATTAAACTGAAAAATGTAAGCTTTCATTTATAATTACTTCTACTTCATCTTTACACTCTTGAATAGAGTAACATACATACATATTTTACGTTATATTACTGGCGGGGTAGCTAGAGAGAACTCACACACGGCCGCATGGCGTGTATCTTTCTCCAGTGTCATCGACACTGTATTTTCGAAGGTCCCCTCAAGGTCTCCCGTTAAGGAGTTGAAGGAAGCGAAGTTCTTTACTACTCAAATTTTCAACTTCTTTGTGGATCTACTCCTCCGTCTATTTTCGAGCTACATCTATGAAATTTCGCATACGTCAACAAATTGACATAAATTTATCTTGGACTGAAAATCAGCCAAATCGTGATTTTAATTTTTGAGATAATTGATAAAATCATAGACTTAACATATAGAACGTTTCTTTTTCTCTATTTAATTCTATAAACTTCTTTGCATACATTTTTGATATACTTAGTGTTTGGCAGCGGAATCCAACGCCATGTAATGTTTCCACAATTATTTCAAATCACTCTTTAAAAAAAGGATAAATTAAAATAGTAATAATAAAGTCACCACGCGAACAACAGGTAGAGGACAACAATACAACACGTCACGTACACCGACAGCAAATAACAATTACACAGAACTGTCTCATTTCATATTAAATTACGTTTTTTTGTGCATCTTACATTACGCAGCGAAGCGAGCGCTAGCAAAAGCCGAATTTGTGACGACTATCTTTGGCAAATAATAAAAATATCTAATTGTCTTAAATAATTTCTTAATAAATTAGAATTCTCATAACATTTTTTAAAAATTGCTTTGTGTGGCATTTGTTTAATGCCTTTTAGTTTTATCCAACTTATAAATAACTTTCTATGAAAGTCAAAATAAATTGTTTACAGTCTACATCAATATATTTGTACGCGATCATTTCAAGGGACGAATATCAAAAGACCGCTGCCGTATAAAAACCTAGTACATGTAAAATGGTTTATTTTCACAACGGAGATACTGAAGTGAATAGGGAGAAAGGTATTTGCCTGTATTTAGCATGTTGCTAATTTATTTAGTATTGTAAATAGTAAAAAAGATATTACATAATCTGACTGCGACCTGCTGAGCTGCCTCTACTTATATATTTGTATCATATTCCATATAGAAAAATACTGAATTATATTATATTATAAAGTATTATTTATATAGTTAGAATTATAAATATATTCAAATTACGTAAAAAACTTGAGCATGACAGGACCTCCAGGAAAGTGACGCGGCTGTTACAGTCTTTGTAAGTTGTAACAACCGTGTTATGTGAATTATTGGCACTGTTTTATAACATTTGTAAACATTATGCTATTATATGCTATAATATTATGATTTTTTTAAGAAAACAAAAGTTTTAAAATAGCTGGATACTTTGAAAATCCTTAACGTTTGTTACAATTTGTGTAAGTTACGAATTTCAATATATTTAAAATACTCTATTGTAACCCTGAAAAATTAAAACCCGCAGTCAGACGATACTCCGATAGCTACACATAAGAAAATGACGTGTAAGTGACTAGTAGAATGTACATAGCAAATTAGCTGCTTGGATTCACTATCACTAAGTATATTGTTGTTTATCTCAATCTATTAAGTAGGTATACGAATACAGAAAAGTTCGATAATTTAAAAAAAACGTCGTTATATCAGTTAACTTTAAATGATTTTATAGTGTCAAAATATATTAATATTTTTCTCACTTTTAAATATAAATTAAAAAACAATGACAAAAAATATTTTGTATTATAAATATTATATTTTAGCGCAATAAACAATAAAATAGTGAATCCAAACAGTACATAAGTATACTTATACTATAAATAGACAAAAAAAAAACAAATACAAAATTTCAAGCGTAGTGAGATTCGGTGTTCACTTCCACCTTAAAACTAATTAAAATGTGACAAAAAAATAAAGCTTTCTTATAAGGCATGTGTTTCGCCAATAGTCAAGTTACACTATAAATAAATTAATTGCGAAAGAAGTCTATACAATTTACCAAAAAGGGAACCTTCACACTTCAGAGTGTTTTGCATATCTTGCTCGACTTGGCCCCGCCAAGTATTGTCGTGCTCCCAGATTAAACAAATATTTTCCAATTCTGTATAGAAATAACCCACAAACGAGACAAAGAAACAATTTAAAAATATGAATCCTAAAAACATTATACATAATATCTGAAAATTCCCACTAATTTATTACTAATTAAAACATATCCACCTGATATTCCAAAATTACCCCATAAGAGGCCATCGATAGATTACATCTATGAACTTTTACGAAATTATGTTTGTACAATAAAGTTGACGAGTCGTGGCCGCGCTTAAGTTAGCTGTAGACGGCTGCGAGAACAATACAAAATCTGAAAACCGATCGACGGCCACGACTGGTCGAACGTACTGTACAATAAGTTCTCCATTCCATTAATTTACGGATAGCCTCCAAAGTGTAAAGCTACTCTAAACGACAAGCTAACCAAACAGAACAAGCCCTAACATCATTTGGTATAACAACATTAATAAATAACCTAACGTTAATAAGTTTGTCGATATCTAAAATCTTATTATTATAAATAAATCATTTAAAATTAGTCTTTGTTATATTTACAAGAGAAGCTCAATGTGGCGTCGATGTTCCTTCGAGCCGGACGTCAATAACAACCAATGTTTTCGTCCACTTGTCATATTATTTATAAGACTTTTGATAAATTAATTATTATATGGTGCTGTAAATGGCGAATACAAACAAGGCTTTAAGATATTAGCATTTTTCTGAAATTATTTTTGTTTGTGTATATTAAAAAAAGTTAACATAATATTTTGGTTTAATTTTTTTAAAATTACTAAACCACGAGATAAAATAGGAAAAATAAAGCGTTATGTTATTTTTATTATTCTTCGTATTTATAGAATAATGTCGCTTTTTATGAATGTAATTTTTTATCAGACAGGTAAGAAATGCATTTATAATTATTATATCATTGTGAAATGTCCACACCGCACTTTGTTTTGTTACGAGGGCGCGGACAAAATAATTGATTCTCCCGAATGGGAAGCGAATTCACAGACCTCGTATCAAGACGGCTTATAAAGTGCTATGCTGTTTGTTACTATTTAGCCAGTAATTTAGTAGTTTCTACTAAGATATTCTAGAATATTTTTTAAAAAATATTTTACATGTGTGTTGTATATTTATTTATTGGTATCTGTTGTGTGAAGTTTTTAAGTTAGATTTATTGACATTATTCTACATAATATATAAATAGTATTATTTAAAATGAACAGACACAATTCATCAGTGGCAGTGTCAGTGTAATTATTAAGTTTAATTCGAGGTAATCTATTTAGATTTAATTTTGTATGCATAATTCTATTAATTTCAAAGTTAATATAGCTTTTTTTGTTTATTTTCAATTTTTTAACTATGATGATGTATGACATGAGTACATTATAATTACAAAAAATTCGATTCGAACCAACAACCATACTTTGTTAATATAATTTAAAAAAAAATACTATTACAACCGACTGATTGTTATAAAATAAACTAACTTTTTAGAGTGAATTTCTTAAGAATCAATGAAAAAACATTGTACAAAAAATAATAATAGGTAGAGATAACCTAGTGTTGCGACATTCCATTTGAACACTGATAACAATAATTGTTCCGAAGGGGAATCGACACCTTAATATTCTACTGTGCCTCGATGGCTTCTGTCATGATGATACAGATAGATATTTTTTTTCAAGCAGTCATAATTTCAATGAGATTGTCCAGCACAATTATAATCATTTCATGTTTTACCACTGTTACACTATAATAGACACAGAAATGAATAACAACTACTACAGTTATTATTTAAAGTCAATATACATTTAAGTTTGTCTTTAGCTTGTCTTTTTCGTTATCAATTAAAGAATAAACATATCACCAAAAATGCATTGTTATTCAATTACATTTTTTATTCATAGCTTTTCCTTATGTAGAAGGCATTTGTTACCCCTTTTAATAAATTTTCTGACGCATGTTGATTATTTTAATTGTTAATTTCTTTATTGTTTTTTAAATTAAGCCTTTTTTCACATTTTACACTTAAGTTGTGACATATATCGAAGTATTTTATAAAACTAAATTTCAGTTATTTCTTTTAATTATATATCGTGAACTCTATGTCTGGATTATAACCACTTAAAAATTGTAAGACAATGATATGATAATGAAATCAGCCTATTGCGTATCAATTTCATGATTGTACGTTACCAGGAAGTTGACATACAATCATGAAATTGTTACTATAAAAATTAATATATTTGTATGAAATTATACATATCAATTTTTCGCATATCATTTTTTGCATATATTTCTTTACTTTTAATTTAATCTGTTAATCTCAAGGTAAGAGGATGCGCACAACAGATAATATATTTATAATAAAAAAATTGTATAACACATCGCGTCGGAGAAACTATTAACTTTGTATAATTGATTATTTCTTAATTAAAATTAAAATATTTATTTATGCGTTAAGCAAAGCATTAAAGCATTAGTTAGTCTACAACTAATTCCCTTTCACGAGGCTCCTCTATAACTGATTCGGTTCGTTCAATGTCCAATGGTTCTATTTCCGGTGGTTTTTCTCTACAATAATAAAAAATTTTTGAATAATATAATATTACAGGATTAAATTAAATTTACATACATAACCGTACAAGCCAGTCGTGCCGCAGAAGCGTGCAACTGTTAACGCGACAGGTTGTGAGCTCGTTTCCACTCGAGGAAATTTAATATTTTCATTTCCCTCACTCTGCTTAAAAGCACTGCTTTTAATTCCGCTCAACTTGCAATGTCTCTAGAATTCCGACAATCAGATGTACAGAGTGTCTTACCCAGCCATGTGCGGGATACAGCGTGAAGCTGCAAAAAGAATGTACATGTATGTATTTGGGGCCAGCGTGATTTGATATTCACTTGGGGGGAATGAATTATTCTCATTTACCGCTTTGGTAACGTTTAAATTGTTTATCGTACTCAAAGTGTGGCGTTGAGTTCCGCTACTCAACAAAGTTTCGAAAATTGGACACTAGGTTCCTTTTGCCTATCCTGCTATATGCAAGGAGGTATAAAAAATTGATATAGACTTACATGTGTTCTGTGACGCTACTTGCAATATTGAGTGACTGTGGTCGTCGCAGCCATCCGCAACGCTCCTCCTATATATATAATAAATTGTTTATATTAAACAATAATATATACTAACCCTACCTTATATAGTTGAATACTTTAGAACAAAATAAACCTAATTGTAATATCAAATCTTGCACATTTTATACTTTCATGTCATTATTAAACAGCACAATCCTATTTTCTTAAACATCCACATCAAGTGTCGCATTAGGTTAGATACTAAGCAGCATACAATTTTATTAATATTTAGAAAATAAAATATTTTCAGATAAAAAGTGTAGTTCACTGACAATTTCAATTAATTTTTCATAGAAATTTGAAATTAGAATAATGTATTTTTTAAAATCATTCTAATTTCAAATGTCGATACCTTTCGTCAACGTTGTGGCAACGTTGATTTAACGACAAGTTTACTCAAGTATAATAGACGACTAGTCGTGGCCGTCCTCAATGTAAGCTTTGTGAAAGATAAGCTTTGTGAAAGATAAGCTTTGTGTAAAGGCTATCCGTTCCCCAGTTTTCGCCGAATTTTTCGAGGTATTGAATGTTGAGTGGCGGAACTCAACTCAACGCCAGAGCGAGAGAATAAAAATATTAAGAGATAATAATTCATTCCCTTGAGTGGGGATCGAACTCACAACCGTCGCGTTACAATCACACCTTGTGTTCCTGCGCCACAACGGTCTCTAAAAGTAGGAAAAAGACCTCAAATGAAATATACGCAGACACTGCAGTGAACTGCAGGTCGGTGTGGCCCGGTAAAGCTGTCAAGGCCAATCCAGGTTAACAGCAATAAAGCCAAAGTCGAAAAAAACGGACGGTGCGTACTTGCGGCGTCAGCACGGCCGTGATATCGGTCTGCGTGGCGGCAGGCGCGGCGTGCGCAGGGCGCGAACACACCGCGCGCACCACCTCGCGCATACAACCTTGGAGCTCGACTACCTGAAAAACAAAAAAGTCGACGTATGTTTTATAATATAAAAACACTATAAATATATTTTACCAAATAATAGTCGATGAAATTCACTATATCTAGGAAGAAAAATAAAAAAAATTGTCCCAAATGTTTTTGTCATTACCATTTTTATTATTTAATGAAAGCACAGTTTCAACTAGTCTATAAAAACCTAATACAATTAAAAAGAGAGAGATGAAGCCATAAATGAAAAATTAATTTTTAAAATAAAATAAATAATAAAATTATCGATGTAACATAAAACGCCATTTGTAAAAATGACCTATCAAAGCGACATCATTGCCAACGTCTCATTCGCGAAATCGAGTAGGTATTAGAGGTGAAGTAGAGAAGGTGAAGTAGAGAGTAGTTTAGATTTATTATAGAAAATAGGTAATTACGTAAAATATGGTGTATTTTTGACAAAATATACCACCATTGACGTAATTAAAAAGTGGCAGTAACGTTATTTTTGTCTTGATAGATATTTACGTTATTAGTATCTAGTCATAACTGCGTCACATATAATATAGTATAAATAAAAATAATGGTATGAAAATAATACTCCTAGGTCTAATCTATTGAGAAATTATTTTTAACAACAAACTAAATAAACATAAAATTTAAAAAAACTCACCTGAGCTTGCAACGAAACACATGTTTCTGTAAGCTGTCTTAAAGCTTCGGAATTATCGTCTGACTCAGAAACATGGCTCTTGGGATCTAAAAAATATAATTATAATTATGAAAACATTCAGACAGAATAATATACTTACATATTTAAGAATGCGTATGACATGGATGATATCAATATATAACGCGCTAGAGTATGTCTATGAAACAGTTAGTTTATAAAGCGACTTATAAACATACACACACACACACAGACACACACACTTCATAAAACACAATAAAATATAATTAACAACTAACTCTTATAACTTACCCGTGTTTTGTAAAGTGGACACTTTTTTCCAGAGAGCATTGATTGCCTGCATTTGAAGCTGTTGTATTTTTCGTTCACTTTCTAAGGCGGCTTTAGTGGCTTCCATGTCACACGTAAGGCGTCTACAATAAACCAAATATATATTTTTAGATTCACGCTGTATCTTTTATATAAATAACAGAGTAGTCAGAGGAGTAGCAGTGGGATTAGGGAAAAGACGTTTTCCGCTCTCCGTCCAACTTGACATTACGTGATGAGTGAACGTAACACCAGGGCGTGAAAAAAAACTTACCTGAGCGGGAAATAATATATTTATGTGAGTGGGGATGGAACCACAAGACTGTCGCGTTTTCAGACAGGCACTTTTTCACTGTACCAAACAGGATTTATAAATAGAAAACAAATTATTCATTTGCTACGATCTTTAAATTAGGTGTTATATTGTTTCCTTTTTTTAAGTAAGAGATAACAAAGTACGAGATACTCCGTTTTTGAGATGTTGACGGTAGAGTCGCAGAACTCAATGCAGCACTTTATATTACCAGACCAGAAAAATAAAAAAAACTCATTCCATTACGACCGCCGCGTTCGCAGGCCATTCACTGTTCCATTTCAACTGAACGGCGCTTACTTTATCTGTTTATCTAGTTAAAATATAAAAAATTGCTTAAATATAATAATAAAAATACTAAGATCAAAAAACAACTTACTGTATGTGCTGCCTCGCCCTCGCCGCTTGGATCGCATGTAAAATCCTCAACGTGTCCTTATTCAAGTTCCTACTTCTGTAACCCCTCCACATTTTCTGTATGGTCACCGCCGCCATTGTTTCTACACTCATTTTCTTCTGCCTTCTCTGATTAGACGCTAGCTTTATAATTTCTAGTTTATCCGGGTCAATTTGATCTTCTACACCATTGATTTTTTTGTCATCTTTCATTTCTATTCTCGAAAGACTCCCCTTTCTCTCCATTTTGGATTTCAATTTAGGTGATGACGCCGCACTTTTAGTTAATTTAGGTGACGACTTAAGATTTTTGTTTATACTAGTTGGTCTTTTATCATCTTGGTAGCTGTTGCTTGATTGTGAAGAGGCACTAGAATTAATAGCTTTGGGTATTTTTTGTATATCGTATATAGGATCTTGGTAATCGGGACTCATGAGGGATTCTGGTACAGGGACCATCTTTGAAGCAGCTTCGAGTGAATGGTTTGATGGTTTTTGTGGTTGAACTGGTGGAATTGATTGGTCTGGTGCTGAAAGGAAATGTTAAAACAAATAAGCCTTTATTACTGTAAGCATTTTACAATATGGTATCTACTTTTTTATTTACCATAATGTACTATCTATCCTATTACCCTTAATTAATCATATACAAAGACGATCGGCTTTCGTCAACAGCTTGTCTTTCGACATAGGCCTCCTCTAAACTACTACTAAAGAAAACCGGTTCCGGTCGTCAAAGAGTAAAAATCGTTATAGTGAAGCTCTCAAACTTATTGTGATTAAAAATAATTAACGAGCACACGGTGAATAGTGAAAGAAAAGAAATTTTATCTTGTTAATAATAGAAAAAGGCAGTTTCACGCTTTTTCTTGTTTTGCAGGGAAAGCACAAAGAACAAAGTGTTAAGACGCTATCCCCTCCCCACAGGCGCTCAAGTCCCGCCTCAACACGCAATATTTAGAGTGGTGCCAGTGAGTGTTAGAGTGTCTTTACACAAGATTCCCTTTGACCTTACTGAGACTACGTAAACCTGCTTTATGGCATCAAAATAAATGTAAAGTGACGTGCCACCAAGATTTCCTACTTTATCCAGCATAGCAAGAGCTTCACTCTTTATCCAGCATAGCAAGGGTAGGTTGAAAACCTAGTGTCACTCAACAAGACGCTTTGTACTCTACTTAATCTGCGACCACGAGACTATGTTTGGCGAAAGTATTAATTGCCAAGAAAATTGTAAAAACAAAAACATTAATCTATAAACATAATACACCAAAAACGTAATTCTCAACAGTTCTTACTCAAAACGCAATGTGACGCAGTGAAACGGTGGTCTGACAGGTGATTGTAAATGTGATGGTTGCGGGTTCGATTCCGACTAGAGAAAAAGAATTACTTTTATTTCTCCGTTATGGTAAAAAAGTTGCATACAATGAATATTACAGCAGACAAATAAAAATTTCCGTCCAAGTGCTCTGCCATCAATAAGCCTCATTTTCTGATCAAGCCACGTCGAAACTCCTATAGGCGTACTTGCAACTTATTGTTATGTTATGTGATCGTTATTTATTAATTATTTTTACAAATTACTTTGTCCTCTATCCCTATCCCGTTCAGATGAGTCAGTGGGGAGTTCCCCGGAGCAGGACATCGACATCGTATGTAGAGGGGAGCTCTTCTGTACTGCTGAGTGGAAGCTGGAACTGAGACGGTCCGGCGACCTGCCCATGTGACGCTGGGAGATGCGAGCTGAGGGATATATATATATTTATAAATTACAGTGAAAATATTGTTCTGGACACCAAAAAAACATTATGGCTGTTTGTCATAGTAACAACAATAATTTACACAAACACATATATATATATAAAATTTTAGCAAAAACACAAAAAGTACATGTAAGATATACACTTACATTGCATTCTAGGAGACTGTATTCTAGACTTTATTGGACTATGATTTTGATCCTTAAGTTGTTGCTGATGATGCTGCGCCTGAAAGAGAGTTCCAAATTAAAAAATTGGAAAATCAATACATGACTACTATATGATTAAATTTTACGCTTTCGTGAGGAGAGTCAACCTACGCGTTATAAGTTTCTTTTTACGGAAAAGGGGACAAACGGGCAAACGAGCGTTCGGGTCTGGAATCGTCGAATTCGTGGAATATAAAAAAAAATTTTTTTTGCTTAAACGTCTCCCCATTAATTCCGACAAAAGTGTAATGGTTTCACTCTCTTGTTTAATATCACCTCTAATAATATATCTTTAAAGAACATCATGGTGTTAAAAGCAATTTTACTTATGATCAATACGAGAAAAAAGGACCGTGCCCATCTCAAAAGTGTTACTAACAAAAATCCAACCTGACAAATTAAAAAAAACTGAACAGATTCGTTCAAGGCTAAAGTCCGGCTCCTCCTGGAAAATATCCCTAAATGCACCCATGATTATATTGCTCACTTACTTAATACAATATGAGCGATCGTAAATATAACTAAGTGAATTATTAATATTATAATAATTCACTTAGTAAAGAAATATTATATTCTGAATATCCAATTTCCAAAATAACCAAAAAAACCTAACTAAATGCGAATCGGAAGTATTACTTACAGAAAATAGTTTTCGCGCCACTCGAAAAACCCGACTTTAAAGTATATAAGGAGTGCGCGATACCGCGCTCCTTGATAAGTTATAACGCACAAATGCAACTTATAAAACTCTTTAACATCCCATCCCGCATATAGCAAGGTAGGCAGAGGGAACCTAGTATTAAGTACCTTGCTTAGGATAAGACGTAGCTTCCTCTGATCTTCCGTCTCTAGAGCATCAGCGGTGAGAGGGCAGGTGGAAGAGAGGTATTCGCACAGCTCGCTCTGCTGACCCGAGTGGAAATGCCTGCCTTTACCCTGACTGTATAGCCATTCTGCTTTCAGGCTGAAAACGTAATAATTTAGTTTAAAAAAACTAGTCAACTGCGAGGCTGACGTGTGATTTGCTTTATTTATAAGCTTCACGCTGTATTCTGGATATGGGAAAGTAAGCAGAGGGAACCTACACTTCATTACGACTACGACACTTCATTCCCCACCCAACACCGAATCTCTGAAATATTGCATGTTGAGTGGTGGAACTCAATGCTGCTTGTCTTGTAACCAGAACGAGAAACTGAAAATAATTCATTCCCTGTATATATTTTAAAATTTAGATGTTTTCGGAATCGAGGATAATGAAGTGTATTGACACTTAACTTTGTCGCAGAAAAATATAAATCATAAATATTTTTACGATAATTTACCTTTCTATAGCGCTGACGATGAATCCGTCAATAGACTTCACACTCATTATCCAGTTGAGAACGAACGGTCGATAATCGAAACCTCTGCATATTCGATGTAAGGAAATATACTTATATGTATATCCAATATGGTTCATAACTAACATTTCGATACAAACAATGAAATGTGGTTTTAAATCTCACTTGGTGAAATATTTACAATATAAACATTTAGATTTTGTTATTCAACAACAAATGACGGTAGATTACGAATCATAAGCAGTTTTTTCAAACATAATTTTGTAACTATTATATAAGGTCTTTTTTGCAATTTCAATGAGATTTCAACCTACAACTATTATCTATAATTATACTTATCATAACTGAATCATGACAATATAATTATCAAAATATAAAAATAATACCTAATTTATTTAAGTACACAAATTTCTAAGCAATATTTCTGGGAGCTGTCACATATTTTTATGTTATTGTTTGAACTCGAGGTCAAAGTGTCAATGGCCAATAGTTGTTAGGTCAAATATATTCAAGTTAGGCATAACTCATTAAGCTTATGATTAAAAGGAATTATGACTAAAGTAAAATATCAAATATATAGTATTAAAGTACCTAATAATAACTATAAATTTCCTAACCATATCTTTATTATATTTAAGATATAGTTGTTTTAAAAACATTAAGTACTTAACATTTTATCCCGCATATTGTAAGGTAGGGTAGTGTAGTTTCTTTATTTTTCATTTTTTAGCCAATTTGTAATATTGTTCAATCTGCCTACAGGGCCCCTATCTTATATCAAAAAAAAAAAAAGTTTTCAAAAGGATACAGTTTGTCCTTCCCAGCCATTGCGACACACGGGTTCCCCTGCACTGTGAAGCTGTCTAACTGACTCAAATGCACCAAATGCGATATTTCATTTAAATCTGGTATATTATTATGAGCTAGACCCAAGTGAGTCAAATGCGGTGGTAAATAACGATCGCATTGACGGAGGTCCACGATTCGATTACGTTCCAAATTAAGATGCTGCAAGTAAATGGTATTTTTTTTTGATTAGGCACCATTGCTTTTATACGCATAATAGATAGAATAAGCAGAGAAAACCTAGTCAAGACAATCTGTCCATTTTTCGTCTAAATAAGCATTAAATCAACAATGATCGTGTTTACAAACAGATGCTTTCCTACTAAGCCATAAGCCACGAAAACTACATGTTACATATAAAATTATATGGAATCCTATATTCAATATAATTTTTATTTCAATTTAAATATTCTTGATTAAGTCCAAGTACAATAACCAAAAAATTTACATTATGTTAAAAAATTTATTATTCACAAAAACTTTCTCCATACAATTAAAAGTAAACTCTTATAACCGTGAATAAATGTTAATCCACTTATTAAATTATGATTAATGTCAATAAATTAATAAGTTTAGTATAATTTGTTTGAATAATACAAATTAAAACTAAATTAATAAATGATTTCTAAAACTAACCTTTAAATTCTTCAAGTATGAAATATCTGCTATAAATGATATTTGATTGTTGGATAAATCCAGTTGTTCCAAATGTATGTTGTGGTTCAAGTGCTCTATTGATTTTATGTTGTTACCTTGAAGTGCAACAATATAATATTCATGTAATCAATAATGCTAGACATCACTCTCATTCTAAGTAACAATTTTATACAAATAAAAGGAGAATATTTTCTGATGATAAGTATTAATTCTGTATGTTAATAAATATATAAAAAAAGATAATAAAACAAAATAAAAATAAGTAAATAGGGGCCACGTGGATAGTGTCCATAGTATTGAAGTAAAAAACGACAACAATAACCATTGAATATAGCAAATATATAAAGCTCTAATAAAGAAAAATTTTTAACATTTCTAAAATATTATTCAATATTGAGGATAGAAAAATGTTTTGGAAAGCAATAATATTTAGAGGGTGATTTAGCGCAGCAGCACAAGGGTGTGACTGCAAAGCAGCAGTTGTGGGTTCATTCCCCACTTGAGGAAGTGAAATATTTATTTACATTTCTTCCCTATGGTGTCGAGACAAAGTGTGGCATTTGACTTCTGCCACTCATCATGTGATGCCTCCAGAATTCGGCAGAAAGTGGGGAACAGAGTGCTTTAACATGAGGTCCCTCTGCCTACCCTGCTGTGTGCAGAGTAGACATTCACATTTCGGAAACCATCCAAGCACTCTAAGAGCTATATTTTGTGAAGATACATTTTTATATCCATATTTTTACTTACTTTAGTGAGAAATCCTAACCACAGATATTTCAGGTCATCTCATTTTATTTAATTATAAATTGTAACATACAAGGATCATTATATACTAATCATAAACATTTTAATTAATATTACAATGTTAATCAATTTCAAATGTTTATTAATAGATATTTATTTTTTATTACAGGAAAGTTTATTATTTTAGCCCTAAAGTGTATTAGCCTTAAACTGTAACTGGTATATAGCTGGATAGGCAGAGAAAATCTAGTATCAAGATACTACCTACCTATTTTAATATAAGAAATATCTTATATTCACAATTAATGTGTTGTGTGATGCAACTCAACACCGTATATTGTCCTACAGCAAAAAAACTAATAATTTCCTATGTGAAAAGTAGGAAAAATACCTTTCCCATATTCATTACAATTTATATTATTAAATATATACTGACATAAAATGAAATAAGCATAATACAATTATTCTACTTTATGACAGAATTTATAAATCTAAAACAATATGAAATAAAAGCATTTAGAAATATATCACCTATCTTTACTTACCAGCTAATTTCAATACTTTTAAATAGATCATATCCTTTAGACCCTCTATTTGAAGAATGCCATTGTTATTCAGAGCTAAGATTCGAATATTAGTTAGCCGAGAAACTCCATGCATGCGAAGTAAGAAATTGTTGCATATTGACAACTAAAACAAATAAATTTATTACATATAAACTATATTTTAAATTAAAATAAATAAGTGTTAATTTAACAACTTTGATATGAACATACATGAAATAATTATATTTAACTATGAAATCATTAATGGAACAGAGCAATGCATGCATAAAAAATAACAGTCTATAAGATGTATATTTCTTCATCACTTTAAAGGTAACAATTGAATAATTATCTATCTTCCATCAATTGAATGTTGATGAGAATGTGATTTAAATTCAAATTACGTATGCGCAAAATAACAATGACTATGTTTTATATTAATAATATGTGAACATAATCTTACATTTTCCACACGACTATAAGTGTCGATATTGTCCAAGCGCTGAAGCTCATTTTGATCGAGTACCAAATTAATTATTGTTTTTGATTCTTCTGGAGGCGCTTTCTCTATTTTCTTCAGCCCACGCCTCGATAAATCTAGTGTCTCATTTTTAGAGATGTCTGGAAACGAAGCGATTTCTTCGTAAACGCAAGAAACTTTTAATTTTACGTTTAAAGTGAATGTACTCACCCATTTTTAACAAATAATTAACATGTTTTTATTTTAAATATAACAAGCGGTGCACTCCTTTCCAAAAACCAACATTTGTAAATTAACGTTCGGAATACCAAAACAAACTTCAAGTAATGTCAACGTAACATTGATTAAAAATGTTAATTGTTCCAATTGGAAATTTACAGGATTTATACCATGGTATTGAACGAGTAAATTATATTTATATAACTTTTATATTTTTTAATATATTAAATAGTGACTGAATAAATACATAAAAATACTTTTTGCCACGCCTTTGGTAATAAGCTTACAAAATTACATTTTGATTAGTTTTGGATCAGTTCTGAAAAGACATAACAGTGGCTAACTGGCTACATTCATATTACTAGCAGTGCTGTGCTGACGTCAGGCGCGTCAAAATTTTGATCGCAAGTTCCCAACAGAAATAGGGTAATTGACCGACTTAATGTATAGATTCGATATCGACAAAAAAAAAATATTTTAAGTTATTATTATTTATTAAATGTGGACATTTATTTGTAAAGTATACGCAGAATTTGTGCTAACTAAATACTTAAATACCTTGGTAAAAAATATTTAAAATCGATAATTATTATTTGGTGCATCCATGAATTAGGATGGCAATTTTATAATAGTGACAACACTACGCTACGCGGTGGTGTATTTGTTGGTGAGGTTAGTGTTATTTATTATTACAAATACAAAATAATTAGTTTTCTGTACGAATAACATTAAAAAGACAAAATAAATATAGCTTAATATAATTATAATCTTTAATATTGCATTTTAAAGTTACGGTTCATTCAGATTTACTTTCAATTAAAGGGACGCGGTGAACGATAGTTGACATTTTTTCTAAAATCCAACTTTCGAGCTTACTTGTTTTATTACAAGATTCTTATTAGATTTTTCAATTAATGTATATTTAAAAACAGTTTTATTGTCAAATTATTCAAAAGTAATAGAACTGGGCACGTTTAAAATCTATTTATAGCTGATGTGGTGTAACCTCTTTTAGGCGGGAGAATGGCTTTGGCAAAGGGCCTGAGGCCCGCGCAAATTGTAGCGGTGATAATAGTTTGGCGGATTCTTTCTATTTTTTTGGTGCAAACATGGTATGTTCCTGACGAATATTGGCAAACGTTGGAGGTGGCTCATAAACAAGCTTTTGGATATGGAGCTTTGACTTGGGAGTGGCAAAAAGGCATACGAAACTCTCTGTATCCCAGCGTCGTAGCGTTGTTATACTCAGTGCTAAAACTAACAGGATTGGACTGTCCAGAAGCAGTGGTAATTTTTAAATATATGTATAGAAAGATAACACAATTAAAAGGAAATATAAAGTTTAAGGAAATATAAATAAATATATTTAACTAATATGAATATTTATATAAATTTGATTGTTTAAGTTGTTTTTTTAACTTTTAGGTAATTGTTCCTAGAATTCTACAAGCAATTATAAGTTCAATAGCTGATTACAGTTTCTATAAATGGACTGGGAATAGAAAATGGGCTTTATTTTTAATACTTACTTCCTGGTTCTGGTATTACACAGCCAGTAGGACATTGTTGCAAACCTTGGAAACAGCATTTGTTACAATTGCTTTATCTATATTCCCATTTAAGGATGGAAAGCTTGGTTATTATGAAAAAGGTATGTTTAATTTCTAGAATATATAATTTCACAGAAGATTGTTGATTATCCAAACTAATTGGGGATTATGAGTGTTTGAATTTTCTTTTCTTATAAACATGCCATGAATATTTATTGACTAGAAAATTAAAACCATATTTACATACAAAATGAAAAATAGGAATAAAACAAAGTGTAGTCTTCACCAGTTGTTTACAGGCGCACTTTGTGCCCCTGCACACGCACTGCACGACTGGCATCTTCCATGTACAGACAGCAATTGGTTACAATTTTATTGTGTCACAATTTCTGTTGCTTCAAACTGTTCATTCTTTCCTTTATTTATAAAACAAATAAAATTGAACTTAATTTATTTATGTGAATAAATAAACACCTTAACTATTATTTCGCATTTTGAGACATTTCTTATATTAATATTATCATGCATTTATTTAGAAAACAACAATTGGCTATGGCTAGCCTCCATATCAGTGTTTGTGAGACCTACATCAGCACCTCTATGGATAGTTTTAGCAGCATACAATGTGATGACCACTAATCAAGGAAAGTTGAAATTGTTGTTGCAAGCTTATTTACCTATTGTGTAAGTATTTAAAAAACAAACGGAAACATTTATAATTTAAATATATTTAAAAAAATATATTTAAAAAGAAAATATTATTTTCCTTTTTAGAGTTCTGTACTTTTTAAGGATAAAAGGAACCCTTATAAGATCACTCTGTTATCTCTGTTGTATATCTGTCTGTTTAGATCCTTTATCTCAGGAATATTTATTATATTATTTAAGAAATTTTATTATATAATAAATTCTAACCATATACTCAAATATGTGGCCCCCATGATTTCCTGACAACAAATATATCTATATTTATTTATATATTTACTTAGAAAAAAGATATGGCCGTTTATATCGCAAAAACCCGTATTTCAAGACTATAAAAGGCATCAAAATTCATAAGGTACTTCTGTATGATCTAGAATTATGAAATGTAGCAGTTAGCATCTACAGCTACTTCTATTTTGGGAAAAGTCTAGTGTAGTCAAAACTAAACATTTGTGGTTAAATACTAAAAAATGCGTAAATTTCACAACTATAAAGGGAATCAAAAAAGTAGTTAGTATCTACAGGTAGTACTTATTTAGGGAAAAATCTATAAACTATACATTTATGGTTAAATCTTATAAGAGATAGTACAAAGGGGAAAAATTTACTACTAAAGCCGCTATATTCAACATGGTCATCAACATTGCATTTTGTCTTCTAACCAAAGTGAGGAAATGTAATAACTTCGTTCCCTCTAGGGATCCACAATGAATACCTGTACAAAAGTACTATGTATAGTAGTATATTTCTGTTCCACTAACTTTTTTTTTCATTATTTTTAGCCTTATATCTGGTGGAGCTTTAGTGGCATTGGACTCATACTTCTATGGTAAATTAATTATAACTCCTTGGGAATTCTTTAAGTATAATATCCTTCACAATATTGCCTCATTCTATGGAAAGCACTCATGGTAAGTATTATTTATTGTATTGATAAAATTACTTATAATGTATAGTGAATTTCTGCGTTGTTTTTCGCCACTCATCCCGCAATGAGATTCGGGATTCGGCGGAAAGTAGGGAATGCAGTGTCTTAACATTATAGCATGTGAAGTCTTCTGAAATAGTTAAAAAATAAAGTTTAGAAAAATAATATAATCTGTATTAAATGTAAAAATTCAATTTTTCTTATATAATTTTAAATTTGCAGGCACTGGTACATCACTCAAGGTCTTCCAGCAGTTCTGGGCATTAATTTAATACCAGTTCTAGGAGCTACACTCAAAATACTAAAAAGACCAAAAGAAAACAAAGTTGGGTTGCTTTTACTTGCTGCTGTTATATTACATGTTGCTGTTCATAGGTATGTTTCTTTATATATTTTTTATTTTTTATATTTTTGTTTAATTTCATAGTTTATAAGGGAACCTACTGATTGTACACTGTTTCTAACGCAATTCAATAAAATTATCGAGACATTGACTGTTGAGTGACAGTGCTCGATGCCGCGCTTTGTTTACCAGAGTGGGTGAAATGAAAAATCTTTTGACTATGGATTAAACCCTCAACTCAAAAGTGTACCACTTAACGTTGTCTCAATTTCAGTCAATTGTGTCCCACTATGCCGCATATGGTTGTAATTTTTTTGTTGGACTTACCAGATTTATCAAAGAAGGTCTACCTGTATCAGTGTTCAATGCTACCTCCAATATCCAATATGTTTGTTATTTTGCTAAGTAAAAGGCAGTTATAATGGACCTGTAAACTTCTTTTTCTTCATTACTTATGAAATCCATAAAAGAATTGTGCATATAGCTAGATTTGAAGCTGCACTTGTTAGTTTAGGTAGCATTTTAAATTGGTATATTTTAATTGGCCTAGTTAATTAACAAGCTAGCTAACATATATTATCAAAATGTATAGTTTTTCGGTTGCAATAAGTTTTTTAAATAGATTTTATATGATATGACATTATGGCGAGTGAGGCAAATATTGTAATCACAATACTTGTGGGTTTGATTCTGGCTTGAATTGAAAAATGTATACAATTTATAGTTCATTTATGGAGGTAGGCTCATTACATTAGTAATTTTAATGTCACAGCACTTGTGAATATAATATGACAGATTCATACACAACTTTATTGGTAAGTATAGACTACGACAGAAATTCCGACATAAACGTGAGACATTACGTACGGATTTTTTGTGTTTATAATTGTACGGAGATTGTGTCCGAACTGTTCTGATGCGAACTTGTGATAATGTAATGCATTGTTACTAAACTTTTCTACACTCGACACTTGGATACAACGGCTCATGCGACACTAATTGTTATTATCGTGATACAATAAATTTTGTAATTAAAGACACTTGTATTCGTGCAGAGACCTATACATTGAGTTTAATGTGTAAAGTGTCGTAGGCTATTTATACCTTTTTTAGTATATTTAGTGAGTTTAAAATTTTTGATTTCAGTTTCATACCACACAAGGAATTCAGATTTGTTTTACCACTACTGCCTATTCTTCTGTACTTGGCTCAAGACATTATTGTACCGTGGAGTAGGAAAGCTAAGAAGTAAGTTACTCGCGTAATTTGTCAATATTTTTATTTAGATATTCACTAAAATTTTATATATTATTGTAAAAGAATATATATTACTTTTAATACACCTTCTTAAATATTGAAATCAGCTGATTAAATTTACTTCTATATTTTAATATATAATTAAATGTCGTTAGACTAGGACACAGCTTCACACACCAGGAAACCTGGGAATCCAGTGTTAAGATACTCTGATCCCAATAAGACGTTTTCGGTAAACGCGTTTGCTAAAAATAAGACGAAATATTTAATACAATATATTTTTGAAATATTTTTACAGATGGCAGTTATACAGTGTGGCGTTATTTATCCTCTTAAGCAATCTAATACCGAGTTTGTATTTCGGAGTCGTACACCAAGCTGGTACATTGAAAGTGATGCCATTGATAAGAGATGCCACTCCCAGTAATAGATCCTCTGTGTTGTTTATGATGCCTTGTCATTCTACGCCGTTGTATAGGTAGGTTTTGATTTTTTTTACGACTTTGTAAGGGACGTGGTTTACATTGTATAGATAGTTTTGATAAAGTTGATATAGTCTTGCTTTACTAATGCAAATAATATCTAATGGTTTGTGATACGTTCTGTACTGAGTAAGTACTGCTTAAGAATATTATCTTCAGAGGTGTAAATTAAAGGTTGCGGTATTCGGCTACACATGAACCAAACAGACTATTTAGTTTTTTTTAGTTATAAATAGCCGAGTGTTACATATACTTTTATCCACAATTGGGCTTCGCCGACAATGACCATTAAACAATTAAAATAAATGACGTTTTAATATTATTACTTAGTAATTACTTACTTGTGTATTTTTTTCAGACACTTGCATATAATATTCCTTAATTTTTGAGCCAATAATAAACCCTTTATAAAAACTAGAATACTATTTGTAAATTACACCTAAAATAAAAAAGAAGGAATAAATCTAATAAACATTAAAAAAATTTCAGCCATCTCCATAAAAACATAACAACACGCTATCTCTCTTGCGACCCACCATCACCGGGGAGCACCTACGAATCCGAGATATTCTACAACAACCCCCAACGTTGGTACCACAGTGAGTACAGTACGAGACAACCACCAAGCATTGTGGTGCTTTATGATGTATTGAAAGGACGAGTTGCAGATTTGTTGCAAGGATATGAGATATTGCATGAAATACCTCATACACAGGTTAGTTTACAATTTTTAATTGTAGATAATTTTAGTCTCATATAGTGAGATTGAGACAATAATGTATTTTTTTGGAGAACTTCGGTGTGGAGCGACGGAACTAAAGCGTCGATTAGTCTTGCTATTAGAGCAAGATATATATAATATATATATAATATACTATGAATTATAGTATAGTCTATAATGTAAGACAAAGTGAGAGATCGAGTTCTGACACTCAAAATATTATATCTCGAATTTCAACTGAAAACCCTGAGAGAACCCTGCTTTACAGGAAAGAGCTTCAAATTAAAAATCTAATATATCTCACTCACATAATTCTCTCATACAGTTCTTTTGTGTTAAGTGTAAATGTATAACAGGTAAGTGAAAGTTGTAAATAGAATAAAAATTCAATCTTTATTTATATTGATCTATAATCATTATTCAGCAAAAGAGCTTGTATCGTTGGGTCCGCTAATGTCATATGTCATGTCACATGTGTTATATGTGACATGACACATAACAGTGCTTAGATTTTAATTATACCACATAAGCGATAACACAGGTTTCAGTAACATAAAGTGTACTTGTTTTTTAAAGGAATATAACATCTTAAAATAAGAATAATATTTAATAATTAAAATACGAATATTTTTTTAATGCATCATGCATTCTCTATAATGATTATATGACAAAATAATAAAATACATTTTCTATATTAATATAGTAAAATCAATGTGTTTTTTAAAAATATTTATCTAGAATTTTAGGCCTCTATGAGGCCAGTCGTGGCGCAGGGACACCAGTGTGACTGTAAATGCGACTGGCTGTGGAGATCGAACCCACAGCCAGTTGCAGTTGTGGTGCAGCTGCACGGTGCCTTACAGTATAGAGTTGTCGATTCGATTCCCTCTCGGTGGGAATGAATTATTTAAATTTTCCCGTTTTGATAACAAGACAAATCGCCGAGTTGAGTTCCGCCATTGAACACGAAAATACTCTAAAATCACGCAATGTACTATAATGACAACACTAAATTCCTTTTTCCTATCCTGGTACATGTGGAATACAGTGTGAAGTTGAAAAAAAAGAAGTTCAAGACCGACTTTAGAAGAAACTTCCACACGCTACAACAGTCATCGTTATTAAAAATATTATCCAACATATTCTTAGTAACAACGGCTTCTGTGGCGTAGTGGTCTATCACTTCACATTGAAAAATGAACACTTATGTTTTCACTAATCCTGGGCGCTATTTTAATTGATATATTTATATAAATTATTGTTGTAGTAATGTAATTTGTATGTAAAGTGAAAAACGTAATGTAAATGAATCATTCATGTCATATCTATTGATATTTAAAAAAGTTGTATGTTTTCCTTAATGCTTTGTCTCCGTCATCCAACTCATATAATACCTAGAGTCGATTTAAATTATATATTGTTGAAATTTTGAGTAAAGCACTGAGCACTCTTATTATTGTTATAATAGTTTATCGCACAACATTCGTACTTTTCTATGACAATACGTACTACATGTACGTATACATGTAAGCTTTACGAACAAGCAAAGCTTATTACTGTTTAAGACTATAAGCTAAAAATGTATGGTATTAATATCTGTTGAATGTTTTGTAGAATAGCTGCCAGTGTATATAATAATTAAATTGCTTCATTCATTAGGTAGTTCTTTCGTTTTCACGATTATTACACATTTTTAAATGAAAGTGATTAACGAACGAAGAAATCTTTGGCGGTCGTTTGATATTATAATTATGTCAACTGATAGACGAAAGCCACCTCAGTCTACCTGTCACCATGGACTCTTCAAAGTGTTTGCAACGTCGGGTTACCAAAAATTATTTAATACGAAATATACGCGATTGATCCAGTTAACGTTTAATTTAAAATTGTATCATTTACATTGAATAGGGCAACTGTTGATTTTCTTTCTGGATCTTCTCAGAAGAACTGCCTTCCGAATCGGCGGTAGATTAATGTTTGTTCAATGATTCAAGAGAGTACTCATCTATATCATAGTCTATTTGAATAAAGACTATTTTGAATTTAAGTTATAATACTAATATGATATATTACTTTATTTCAGTTCCCCGAAGGCGAAGTCGGCGAAAAAGTGCTAGTTTATAAAAGAAAATCGAACCAAGCGAAAGTACAAAATGATGAAATCGTGCAATGAAACACAAATTAATATCGAGTTAGTAAAATATTTGTATCGAAAACACTTTTTTATAGAAAGACCTGTTTGGCCTCTGTCCATAGAGTATAGATTTTCGATCATATTTTAATTTTGACAAAATTTAGAGGGAAAGTTTTTTATTTTAATTTTGCTATATATGTCGTTTTCAGATTTTTGTTCTAAAACTAAGCATATGCTCACATCCAGTTCTCCCTTTTAATTTTCTTTTCCTTTATTGAATGTCTAGGATTATTAATTAATAATTTGCTATGATTTTGCCATGCCTTTTGATTTTATTGTATTTTAATTATCCTGACTTGTACTATTAACAAAGTACATACAATATCTTTTATGACATTATTTTTAATAAGAATATTATATATACAAACATACACTGACATTTATATATGCATTTTATTATAGCCCTCAAGGCTATAGTTTAGACAAATAAGAATTTCGCCCCATGCCTTTTTAAAATATCTTTCTATTTATATATATATATTTATATTTTGTGTCGAAACCAGTGTTTTGTAATCTTAAGTATATTTTTTTATAAATGACCTCCAGAATAAAACAAATGACAAAATGTGATGTGGTTTGGTTTTGGTAATATTAATGAAATATATTTTAATAAGAATATATCTTCAATATTTGAAAGTGTTATTCAATTATTAATAATTTTTCAAATTTGTTTACAAAATTTTCTCTATTTGGCGTTGGTAGTGTTTTTGTTATATTAACAAAACTCATGTTAATAACAACAACAATATGTATTATGTGAGATGTACTTGATTATAATTGTATGTTCATTCATTATTTAATATGAAGTTGTTTATTACTTGAGACGATCTAGCAATATTTTATTACAGTATCTTTTATACTTCTATAATAATTATATATATAAGCCCATGACGGTGATTACAGGACTCTTCATATTTATTATGAACTGACTTACCAAAGCTAAACATTTAATATTAATGCCATAGAGATCATAGAGCAACAATTAAACAATTTTTATTGAAATTTACTTAGTTATCAATGCTAATTATCGAAATGTCAACACTTATTTCAATTTAAAAAAAAAACGTACACCAGAAATTCTTTTTTGTATCTGCATTTTATTGCTCTATGTATCTTCTCTATAAATTTAATGAAGTAATAATATTTAAAGTAACGATAATTACAATTTGACTACCACCGAAAAATTCACAATAGAATAGATACGCCATTTTGAATCTTAAATAATGTTAAGATTTTATTAAAATATATGTATTAGGCGCTTTACTTTGCTTAGAAAAAATTAAAATTAGTTTAATTTCGGCTTTTGGTTAGTGCTTATTAAATTCAATTTAGTTTTATTATATTTTTGATTGAAATCTTTATTATATTTGCAATTTTAGGTGATCTTAGGGAAATGAGGTCTAATAGTCTGGCCAGCGCGCATTATTTACACGTGAGATATTCATATTTGTAAAAAAATAAATAAACAAAATACCTTATATAAAAATAGTGTATAAGTAATAAAAATATTTACAATATTTCAATATATCAAATGTTTTATCATAGACACTATCTATTTGTTATGTATAATATCTATGATGAACCACTTAATACATTTTAAGAAGAAAAGGATGTCATATTACCATCTGCGTCTTTTTTATATTCGGAAATATATCTGTCAGATAAGTTAAAGTTCAATTTAATTAATACTAGATATTAACATATTATTTGGAAATATAAAGTATTTTAATCATTATTGATCTCATGTGTCTATATCGCCTGGCTTCAGTCCTCAGGGTATTAAGGCAATGCCTAGCTCAATATGAAAGACGATTTATATTAAGATCTTATATTTTTGTCTTTAATATAACAACTTGACTAATAGGTATTTACATTTTTAATAATATGTAGGTATAGGTATAATATTTATGCCTGCCAGGATCGTGTTCGTTCTATAAAGTAGTTGATGTACGTATTTGTTTTATATTATAATTGAATTGTATAATTTATCTATAATATTAATTTCTTTACTATGTAATTTTTATGACAAACATAGCAACACTGAATAGCAATATAGACAATTAATACATAAAACGAATTTAAATGAAAGCAATTTTGAACGATTTTACTTGATAGATTGTTTTTTTTTTATAAATCAAATGTCTTCTAAGTGTGAATTTTAATAAAGATTTTATTTTTAAGCTTATATTTCATTTAAAATTCCTATATAGCTGTAATGGTCCCATAATATTAAGTTTTTTTGTGTTATTACGTTATATTTATGAACAATGATAAGTGTGATTCTCGTGCAGATGATAGAACTCAATTATGTAATGATAAAACCATAAAATATATTGGGAGCCATATTATTAACCTAAAATTACATTTAAGCAAATTAAGATAGGCAACACATTGTCCGCTGTTAAAAAAGAACCTGATTGTTTCTATTAAACAATATTTACATAAGATTATCTATATAAAATATATATGACCAATGACAGCTTATCACTTTGTGTTACAGACTATTATATCATGTAGTTTAAACAAAACTAACTTCCTTTAGCCTACATTGATTGAACAGTCAAAGGTCAAAGATAACTCCATTGACAAAAGATTAGTGCGCACTAAAACTCTAATAAGAATTGACATGCCCAATTATGTTCTAACTTTGAAAATGTGCAAGAACTTTCTATTTTCATTGGTTAATTTTTTAATTTGTGTAGCTTTCACACAACAAATTAATGATATAGAGACGAGAAATTCGTCGAAATTAAAAATTGATAAAGATGATGGAAAAGGTAGTTTGGTGTTTGTTTTCGATACAACAGGATCCATGTTCAATGATTTGAGGCAACTTAGAGAAGGCGCTGAAATGATTTTGAAGACGGCGCTAGAGGACAGCAATGTCATTGCCGATTTTGTGTTTGTTCCCTTTCATGACCCCTGTAAGTATCAATTTAAAATTATTAAATGAATTATTTTTCAAACAATCCAGATATGAGTAGGAATTTAGTGAGTTTTTTTTTATTATTTTACAAATTGCATGAACTTACAAATTAGATTTATCATTTTTATTTTCTAATAAATAAATGAAATAAACCAGCTTCATGCCGCACATAGCAAGCGCACCTTGCGTCAGAGGGACCCTAGTGTTAAAACACTCCGGCACATTCCGCCGAGTTGATTAGCGGAATTCCACATGGGGCTTTTGCCTGGGATCGAACCTACAACCGTTGCGTTATAGTCACACTTTGTGCTCCCGCACATAGCAAGGTAGGCAGAGGGAACCTAGTGTTAAGACACTCCGCACATTTTCCGCCGATTTTGGACGGCATTGCGTGTTGAGTGGCGGAACTCAACACGCAACGCACGACAGACTCTTCATTACAATAAATACAAATAATAAGATAAATACATAAATGCTTATGTATCGATCGATACAAATAGTATTTAGCTATTATACTCAAAATCATAAATAAAATGGTATAAAATTAAAATAAAAGATTTATTTAATGAATATGAAAAGCACTATTTTGGTGTCAGGGCGGTCTTCTCACCACAGATGATCTCTTCTAAGCTAAGTAATCCTACAATAAAATAAAAAAAGATCAAAATACACACAAATAAAGGCTGGGAATATGGGGTATATATATTCACTGTTTATAATAAAATACGTATTCTCTTTTTAGCCGTCGGTCCACCAACAGTAACGAGGAACAAACAGGTATTCAAATCAGCACTTAACATAGTGCACGTGTACGGAGGAGGAGACTGTCCAGAGAAATCTTTGACGGGAATACAATTAGCTTTGAACGTCAGTCGTCCACAATCGTTTGTTTACGTGTTTACTGATGCAACGGCATCGGATCACAGGCTGGTCGGCAAAGTGTTGGATTCAATTCAGAGGAAACAAAGTCAGGTAATATTATAGAATTCTATGTACATCATTGGATTGGTAGAGAGTGCCTTTCTAGCTAGCGATACGATGAAATACGTTAATTTATAGACATTTTACATTATTAACTGAATATGGAAATGTACCTTGTCTTATCACCGTCCTGTCAGTAATGTAATGAAATGTCAATTATTTAGCCTTAAAATCGAACCATCATCTGTAGTTAGATACTTTCAAATTTATTTATATAGATTTAACAGATGAATCCAGAGTTAAAAGTTACATTTCAAAACTGTACTGGCTAATCTATTGTACCTTAATCTTAATAAATTAATTTTTAAATAGGTAATCTAATAATTAGCGAACAAAATTCCTATTATAAATCAATTATAATTCATATAAACATACGTAATCAGATATACTTACACTTATCAGCTTCACGCTGTATCCCGCACATAGCAGGGTAGGCAGAGGGAACCTAGTGTTAAGACACTCCGTTCCCCACTTTCTGCCGAATTCTGGAGGCATTGCGTGTTGAGTGGCAGAACTCAACGCCATAATGTTCTTATATACGTGTACATTCAATTATTCTTTTTCAGGTGGTGTTTGTCCTCACAGGTCATTGCAACGACTTAGAAAAGCCTCATTACAAAGTGTATCAGCAAATAGCAGCCGCCAGCTCCGGGCAAGTGTTCAATTTGAACAAAACCAGCGTGCATAAGGTAACTTTTCATTACATTGTATCGAGCCTTTTATTATTATTTGTAGAGGCCAGTCGTGGCGCAGAGGTACAAACGTGTGACTCTAAACGCCACTGGTTGTTGGTTCGATTGACTCGAAGAAATGTAATATTTAACTTATTGGTTCAAGCTTTTAATATAAAAAAGACGTATATTAGTATTTAGTGGTAAGAAATAAATGAAAGAAAAGAATGAAATTTGACTCTGTTCTGTTCTGTTCTTTTTATTATGGCGTTCCGAAAAGATATAAATTAATTTGTCACTTTTTACTACACTACACTTACACTAATTTGGCATTGCGCCCAGCGCGTAATGCCTCAAAGGTAAAAAAAAGTATTATTCGTATTTAAAAAGTATTTTGTAAGCTTATGTAACCAATATGTTATATAAAGTATTTTTTTTCCTAAAGGTATTGGAATTTGTGCGAACGTCTATAAAGGGAAGAACTGTTAATTTGGCTTCTGCGGTGAATCCCGCAGGATATAATTACACACAAGAGGTAATTATTATAAATCAATTTAATTTTAATAATAATAATCTTCTAGCCATCTTATCTCTCGTAAAGATGTTCTTTTGATAATTCCAAAAAAATTCTAGATACCAGTGGATAAGACAGTAAATGAAGTAACAGTGTCAGTGTCTGGAGCCAAGCCTCATATAAAAGTGGTCAATCCGGACGGCGAGGAGTTGACGGGGCCGCCGCAGCTTGTCACCACATTGGACTTATCAGAAATTATGGTCAGTTCTTTGGGCTTACTTACCAAGGAAAATATAAAAAAATATTTTTTATGTGATATAATTTTGATGTTATTTTATAAAGAAAAAAAATCTATAGTTTGATCAAATAAAACAGTTATTTCATAGCAATCAGAAATTTCTCAATAATATTTTGTATCTTTATATTTTTAACAAAAACAATATTGATATTACATACTCATACGCGTACATATAATTTCGACAATTTTTTTTGTCATCAAAACGTTACAGATAATTGACAATAAATACTCTGCCATATTTTATATAAAAAACAAAAAAAAAAGAATTGTAACCACTATTTTAATCATGACTTTAAATTTATTGTCTTCATATTCTAGATAGTAAAAGTATTACAACCGGAACCGGGTAACTGGAGTATAACAGTAGGGAGCGAGGAGGAGCATTCAGTAAAGGTGGTCGGGATGTCCAATTTGACGTTTAGACATGGTTTTTCCGTACAGCCTCCCAGATCCTTGGATGAAACTAGTTATCGACCTTTACAAGGTAATGTATATTAGGTAATGTACCGTATTACATAATATTATGTATGTATATTATATATTTCTTGTTTCTTGAAAAAACAAAAATCATTTTGCTCTCCTTTAGTGTCTTACTAGTTGTAACACATGTAATTTTTACAAAGTATTTAAAAGTTTCTAAGAAATTTTATTATACGAATGGCTTCACGCTTTTTAGCCGATTTTCAGAAGACAGTGCGTCTTGAATGATTAAACTTAGTAAACAAGACAGATGATAATTATATATTCCCTCCTCATTAAGATTGAACCCACAAGCGTTGCTTTTACAGTCAAACATTTGTAACAACTTTATTTCATACACACCCAGGAACATACAATCACATGTTAATATCATTAAGTGAGGGAAATGCGTCCTTACAAATGGACCACGTACAATTATTGAGTTTGAACGGAACGCCGCTATACGAAATACCAATGAAGGAAATGGATAAGGAAACCAAAACTTATGTTGTTAACGCCTTCGTGCCGCCCGATGATTTCTTTAATATAGCTGTGAGTCGTTTTTTTTATTATTCAAGTAAAACTTGACTTAGGATGTAAGCTGATGAATGTGTGACGAGAGCTGTAGTCCAAGTTTTACATTCAGCCAGTCAAGTTTTCATCGAACATACCTACTACTATAGCGTTGGCAGGGAGACGTTGTCTCACCTTAATGGATTTTTATTATTATTATATTAAATATAATATAATTTCATATCATAGTAACGAAACATGCAAATCCTCGTGTTAAATAAAATAACTTCACTTTTATCTGCGTACTTTAAAATGATAAGACACTCAAAACTCCACAACTCTAATAAAAAAATATTCCCTAAATAAGGATCGAACCCACTGTGATTGCTTGTATTTTTATGTAAAGAACATATTTTTCTATTCCAGATAATTGGCCGTGATGAATTTGGACAAGAAGTACGTAGAATCGGTCCTACGGCAGTACAGGCAAAACCACCTGGTAATGAACTATATATTGTATAATTTCTTTTATGTTATTATAGTTAGTAATTTTTCCCAATCAATTATATTGATTTTCAGATGCGCCGTATTTGATAGTGCCTAAGAGGGTAAGAAAGTAAATTTTTATTTTTTTTTTACACATGATTTTGACGCCCATCGAGGAACAAGAAAACAGATTATTTTTCTGCAACTTTCACAGATTAATAAAACTTAAAATGATTAAATAAAACTAAAGAAGCTTATTGAGAATAAGAATATTGATTTGTAATTAGTTATTGTTGAGTTTATTAGTCATAGTTGAGTTATTGATTGAGTGTATCAAATATTACTTGCAAATTACTTAAAATTGTATAGTAAATTGACAAAAAAAATACTAAAAACAATAAAAAATACAGATAGAAGTACGCAGTCACGAGCGTGTGTCACTTACATGCCATGTTGAGAGCTTGGTACCCGTCTCCGCGACTTGGACAAACCAATACATGAAATTAGCACCCGCTACAACTAGTTTGTATGTATTTATTTATTACCAGCGACCCAAACGCGCCATCGCCTATATCACAATTAAAGTTAATACACTGTTACCTATTTACAAGTATTTGCTTACTCCTTGTATTTTTTTGAATGTTGAGTTGTCTAAATTCTCTACATTTCACTTTGCAACATTTGATTTCATTTTTGCATGTAACGATTGATTTAAGAACATACTTCATTTTTTCATAATTGAATTATATTGCGTAAGTATTTTATAATTTTAAAATTCCAATTCATCGCTTTAACCTATCCCACATTTGACATACTTTTAAATTCGTCCCAACAATATTAGGCGACGTGGTGCCGTATCAACGACTAATCGGGGCAACGATTATCTGGCAAGGCAAATCGGGAAAGCAATGTCTTGACATTAGATTCTCTATCTACCCTGCTCTGCCACATAATAGATGAAGGTGAAAGAATCTACAAATTATGTCAGTAAATATTTTTTTGTCGTTTAAAGGCAAAGTACGTCCATAGAACACATAATACCGGACATGAGCGAGGGCGACGTGGGCACGTACCGCTGCGTCGCGAGGAACAGCGCGGGCGTCGCCAGAGCTGGTACACTTGTTGATTTGATTGGTGAGTTAGTTGTTTTATTTATTGAAATATGTTACGACAATTATACATGGTGTTCGTTTTGTGTATTATCTAATATATATAAAATATTTTTTATTATATAATCTCAAAAAATTGATTAGATAATTGTTTTGTTTAGACAAGACGTTTGTGAGCACAAATTAAACGTATTGAAAGTGAAAATTATAGAATTTAAAAATTTTATTAATTTAACTAACTATTTTAATAATGATCATAAACTTACAATATTAGGCCACCGTGGTGCAGATAAAAAGACAAAAAGTCATAATGATGTCCTGATAAACAAAAAAAAACAGTTTTATTTTAAAAAATCTTCTGATTAAATACTGTTAAATTAAAAGATTTTTTTATATTTTTTCAGTCGATCCACCGCGTGTAACAATATCGCCTGCAAATGTAACAGTGACTGAGGGAGAACAAATAGTTATTTCATGTTCTGTCTTCACTGAAGCTTTACTAAAAAGATCTACCATTAATTTTTATGGAACTAAACAGAATTACTGTAAGTTTAAATTGCATTAATATTAATCTAGCAATAATTTGTTATAACATATTTATAATGTGAGCATGTGAAGTTAGTTCCCTAAATTAAATCGCAAGAACGCTGTAGTGAAATCATTTTTAGTTATTGTTTTGTAGTGTATACATGCTACATTTAATATATAATAAAAAGATAAATATTCAGTACGGTCTTATAAACTTCGTGTCACGGTGCCCCAGCCCGCATATATCATAATATTTTGGCGCCCAATGTGGGCTAAGTATTAATAGAATTCAAACAAAAATACAGCTCAAAAATAAAACAACATAAAAAAAGATCAAAAATAAATCAAAATTAACAATATTATTTTCTAGAATAATAATGTTATTTATAACAATATGCATCTTAAAACCAACATGTATTATAAGAAAACATTTTTCATAGCAATTGACGTTCATTTGGAGCTAACAAGAGACGGATATTATACTTTCAACAAAACTATACAACTACTGAATGAAAGTGATAGCGGAGTGTACACCTGTGAAGCTGCCAATAGAGGTATATAATATTATTATTCGCATTTATTGTTATTATGTTTTTATTATTTAAATTATTAATAAATTTTCACTCAAGGTAGGCACCTTCCTGTGTGCGGGATACAGCGTGAAGCTTATTTTTTTTTCACTTACAAATTTACGTTTCGCGTAATAATACTTTACATAATTCATATGGTTTTCTTTACGTTTGGATAACGTTTGGGTAATATTAAACATCGTTTTTCATAGAATTATGATCTACGATGTGTGAGCTGATCTTTGGGCTTGTGCGAGTGATCAATGCCTCAAAAATTAAACCAAGCAGTCTGCCAGTCTCACATAAATGCAAAGGTCAGCTTACGCCTCGCTTGTATATGGGTTTTGAATTCACACTGTTGTATATATACGTGTGAAATCTATCCAACCCACAGATAAATTTAAAAAAGCAAAATAAATGTTAAAAATATATACAATAACTTCAATTTGATTTTATTTTTTTATTCTTTATGGAATATTGCTCATTTCTTATATTCCAGCTGGTAAATCCATTGACTCTACATACATAACTGTTCAATCAAAACCGACAGCTCAAATCATTGGGCCGCACTCCGTAACAATAAGTATACATACAGACACACAAGTCGTATGTCAAATAGAAAACGCTTTATCCGTACAATGGTTAAATAAGAATAAGCAAATTATAGAGAAATACGATGTAAACGGTAGTTTTACATCTGCTTTGGATATTAAGAATGTGAGTGAAGATGGCGTTTGGACTTGTATGGCTATACACGGTGATTATAATGGTAATAAGAAAGCTATTTTTAATGCTCATTTAATATTTTTTGGAGATAGATCTAGTGCTGTATTACGTTGTTCTGCATTTTTGTTAGATACTCTGTTTTTTTTCTATTATTTATTTATTCTGCAGCTTTTTTAAGGTAAAACTATTAAGGAGATATTGGAAAATAGTCGTGCATATGCAACATTTGATTACATTTTTGCACACTTAAAGAAATGTATTTATTTGAAAATTTTTTATTTGTCTGGTTAGACTCACCTCAACCTCAGTATGGCCAAAAAGTAGTTTTACAGTACCTAGAGGTCGAATATCATGATTAATTGAGTTTCGCAGCACGCAATGTCTTTAAAATTGAGTGGTGTCGAGGAATGGAGTGTCTTAACATTAAGTTCCCTCTGCTCACCCTGCTCCTTGAGAGTAAGTAGTGGAAACCTGGTGTTATGTTGCTCTTTTTTAGCTCAAAGTTGTGTGTGAAGCCAAAATAAAGTTTTACGTCCGAAATATTTACACAAATATCAAATTTAATATTCGTTTCTAGCATCAGACAGTATACAGGTAACAGTTTTAATAAAACCGCAAGTGCATATAGAGGGTGCTCACAATGTGACAGTATTAAGTGATATTCAGTATCAAATATTCTGTACTATTGTTGCTAAACCCGAGCCAAGGATTATATGGCATATGGAGACAGAGCGGTTTCTGCCTTGTGAAGTGAGAAAATTATAATTATTAATTATTATTATATAAATTTTGCTTAATTAATTAAAGTGTCCTCGACTTCCAAACTCAAGACATTGTATTAAAGTGAAAGAAAACCTTTTTTTCGTTTTTCATGCCGCATTTCGCACTTGGCAGGGTAGGCAGAGTACACTCCCATTTCCCAATTTCCACTGAATTCTGGATGCATTGCATGGTAAGTGGTGGCACTCAACGCTGCGCTGGAAAATTAACCCACAATCACCACGTTTTTTCCGCACACTAGTTGTACACTAGTTTCCTCAATTTCAAGATACTTCAAGTTCCCCACAAATTTGAGATTCAGTTAAGCGTGGATCTCAACCCAACACCATTCTGGTCATAGCGGAAAATTAACCTACGAATCCACAAACATCATGGTTAGAGATATTATTATAATCTCATGTAAATTAATACTGCTAACATTTTACAGACATTAAATCCTGAACCAAATATATATAAAAGTATGCTCACTTTGGACAGTGAAAAATATCCTCTAAACGGCACTTACTTTTGTATTGGCGAGAACTCTGAGGGTATCGGCGAAGACAGCATTACAATAAATGTTAGAGATAAAATGAAACTATTGGAGGGATTCACTGGTAAATATTTTTTACCAAACAGTTTTTTCGACTTAACTATAGAGGCTGGCGCTGGATAAATTTTAATTGCAAATTAGTGATTTCGAAAATATAATTAAATAGATTAAGATGCTCTTTAGCTCCGCCCAATTGCTTGTGGACTGGCGTAACTCTATGCCGTTCTTTTTCTACCACAGCCCAGAAATGAAAATAATTTAAATGTATTAATATTTCTCATATTCTCAATATTCATCTGGGGAATGTGGATTCCACCACCACCGCACTTTTAGTCAGAGGACAACTGTTACTAATAAGTACTTTATAATATTTATAATTTTTTTATTAAACATAGTAAAAGACCTTTAGTTGTATAAGATAAATTTCTGGATCGAAAATAAAAAAAAACTTTTTTATTTCAGATACATCAATAGAATTGTACTCACAAATTATTTTCCATTGCAATATAACTTCTTTTCCTGTACCAACAATAAAATGGTTTCACAACAATACAGTAATCTTAAACAACAATGAAAACAACACTAATATCAATATATCTGAAGACGAATCTATACTTAACATACAAAAAGTGGATTTTAGAGATCTGGGCGAATATAAATGTGTCGCGGATAATGTATTTGAAAATATAACTGTGAAATGCAATTTGACTGTACGTGGATTAAGTAAGTTTTGTTATTTTTATTTAGTATTATATTATATTCTTAATAAATTAAGTCTTAACAATTTTAAATAAACAATTTTTTTTTAACTTGATTTTTTAAAATTTAAACTTAAGTTTTTCAAATATAATAGGATTTATAACTGTATATTTATGTATTGTTACTAATTGACGCGCGCTATTTTAACTTGTGCAGCACTCAAAGATTTTATCTTATAATGTATAGACATTTTTTTTTATTTTAGTCTTTCACATCCGTTTCGAAATGACAATTGCAAGCACATTTAAAAAAAGTATAAAAACGTTTTAAAGTTAGTTGTTAAACTGCACATTTTCTGAAGCACGATGTAGGCAATCTTAGGATGTGGATGTGTAGACTAATGGTCTACGCAATATGTTTTAAATTTGATTTAATATATTTTTAAATGTCGTTACAAAATGATAAAATTAAATTTAAAAATATCATGTAACTATTTTAGGTAAACCAATCATACTAAAGCGAACGGCAAAAATTGTATCAAAAACTGGAAAATCAGCGAATATTACATGTAGGTAAGATTTTGTATCATAAATAAATATTGAGTGTAGCAATTGTTTCTTACAAATTATTTTTTTTAAACTAAAGTGATGCTTAATTTTTTTTAATTACTAGCCAACTAACTGTAATAAAATATTTACATTTCAATTTTTTTTTTTTTAATTTATAAATACTTTTTTACAGAATTTTGAAAAGCAGTCCAAAGCCAACAATTACTTGGCACTTTAAGCCAAATTTGCTAAATAATTATACGACTTTACCTAAAACTGTTATTAAAAATAATGATATAATAACAATTGAAAACATAAAGAAGGAGCATACAGGCACGTATCGTTGTATAGCAGACAATGTGATGGGGCAAGATGAACATAATGTCGAATTAATTGTTCAATGTAAGTTTAATATTATAAAACGAAATAAATTTATTCTCAATAACATTTAAAATTAAGGAATTGTATAAATTATGGTTTACAATTGTACAAGGAATATTAACGGAAAAATTATAATTCTCTTTTCTCCTCCACTAATGTTAAGAAGTATTTTTTATTTGATTTCTATTTTTCTCTATAATATATTATACTTAACAAATCTAAGTTTTATAGCAGTGTAAAATCAAAAGTGAGAAATTCCTGTTGTAACTTCTAAAAAAACCGGACAATCGCGAGTAGGGCTCGCTAACCGAGGGTTCCGTGCAGAAATTGGACAGAATTGTCGAGTTTTTTCCGAAAATCAGGCTTAGTTTAGCCAGAGCCCTTTCATGTGATACCTCACTTAGCGGCTTTAATACCGAATTTTGCCACCTTTTAAGACTATTATTTTTTAGGATTTAACCACAAATGTATAGTTTCAGATTTTTTCCTGAACTAATACTACCAGTAGATAATAGCTCTGAATATATGGCTTATATTTCAATTCTTTTTTCAATATCTCTATGCGTTCCTGAGATAAAGAGTCTTGACAGAAAGACAGACAGACGGACAATAAAGTGATCTTATAAGGATTCTTTTTTCCATTGTTGACCATTAAAGCAAGCGAAGGTAGTAGAGGTAAATTAGAATTGTAAAAAATTTATTATTTAAAAGTTCATCATTTTATTTATCTTTAATCTATGAATTGTAATTGTTTAGGGGAAAAAATATACTACTTAAAAGAAACAATTTGAAGTAAATTCCTTGATTTTTATATTTACCAATTTTAGTAAACGTATTTATATAGTAAAGTATTTACCAATTTATTTTATGTCTAATATTCTAGATCCTCCAGAATTAAAAGAAAATTCCAAACAATCTCGGATAGAAGGACCTATACAAGTAAAAGCCGGTGGCAGTGCGAAGTTAAGCTGTAACGTAACGGGAATCCCCCCACCCATTGTTACGTGGACTAAAGATGACTTACCTATCGCTTATGCGACTAATGTGTTGGTATTTGTTACTTATAAAACAAAAAATATATAAATTATATAAAACGGTTTCTAGAGTTATATTCCGTAACTTAATTAAAATAATGGGCAATTACAAGGAAGTGAACCCTCACTCCTTTTGTTTACACAGACGCAATCATTCTGTGTACTCAAAACACTCCGCTCTGACCACAATACCGCAATTTTTCTTACCAAAATAAAAAAAGGATTCATTCCTCCAAGAAACAATTCCCACTTAACAACTGACATAAGTATTATAATAGACAGCCGACAACTCAAGTATCTACTTTGGCTACGGCTTATAGTAATAACGTTAAAAATAACAATTATATAATATAATTTATATATTATATAGTATATTATATATAATTATATAATATATATATTATATAAAATAATTTATTTTCCAGTTACATCGCAAATGATAGTAGCTTAGTTATAGAAAACGCGACAAAGTTTGATTCTGGAATATTCACTTGTAACGCGAGTAGCGTCATAGGCTTTGTTTCGAAAAACTTCAGTATTGCCGTATTCTGTAAGTATTGAGACGTACTATTGTTTAAAGTATTACTTTTTTATTAGAATAGTTGGGCACAGGGACATATTACATATCACATTTCACTCTACGTTCTCCTCTTACACATTTAATTTAGTACTTTTACTAATCGGCGCGATGGTTGTGGATCCGATCTCACTCGGGAAAATAATTATTTTCACTTCATCGCTTTAGATCAAAAATGGTAAAAGACGGTGCGAGGGAAACGCGAAGTGTTCTAACACTAAATACTCTCTGCGTACACTGTTATATAGCATAAATCTTTTAAAAAAATATAATATTTTCCTTACAGCACCACCACTAATAACAGTATATGGTGAGAAAGAAGTAGAAGTGCTAGAAGGTCAGCTAGTGCACCTCCCGTGCAGTGCTGCGGGCGTGCCGGAGCCGCGCCTCACGTGGCTTATTAATGGACGACCTGTTGCTACATATAGGAAGTTTATTGATGATTATGGACTTAGGTAAACAATTTATTATAAGAAAATATAACAAATATTTTAAATTAAACGGGGAGCGCTTAACACCAGATATTAAGTATTCCAAAAAAGAGTTTTATCTTGTTGCCGGAAAAAAATAATTAATTTATTCGTCTGCTTACACATGTTTAATATTATAATTTTATTAATATTAACATTTTATTTTAGTTTTTATTTGCCCGCTTTAGTTGACTAACCGCTGCGTTGAGTTCCGCCAATCAACATGCAATTCCCACTACCTTCCTCTACGGGAAAAATCGTGAAGATACAGGATGACGATTTTCCTCAAGTTTTTTGTATCAATATTTAATGTATTTTCAGGTTCGTTGCAAATTTAACCGATTTCGGCGAATATACTTGTCTCGCCAGCAACGAGTATGGAAATACTTCTAAAAACTACACCGTATATGTTTGGGGTAATTTTAAACATTAGATATGTTTATTTTAGACTCTTAATGAATAACAAAGTTTATTAGTATACAAGTAAACATAACTTCATTTCAATATTTCTTAAAAAGTTATTCACACATTAATGGCAATATTTTGCAACGTATTATACACACAACGTATAAAACGTAGGTGCCAATTGAGCTATATGTTCTTTCGAACTGACGTCGAAATTCTTATACGATTGTTAGACCGTTCCCTCTTGCTAAATGATTATTCTTGAATATTATATTTATTGGATAGCGGTCATTTGTAAAAATCCCGCTACAGATATTATACTCAACTCAATTTAAGTTATAAGAATTTCGATGTAGCTTGATGAGATCATATGACTTAGTGGTCAGAGCGTTTAAGACGTGGGTTCGAGTCCTGTTTAGTTAAATTTTCATTTCAATGTTTTAAATGAACGGTCTTCTTTTATGTAGAGTTTATCTGAATAAGTGAGTAAATTCACGGCATGTTCCTTATTATATTGTGTATTTAAATATGGACTTAAAAATAAACTGCAAAATTAAGCTAAATAATTATTATTTTTTAGTGCCACCTCGTATGATTTCACCTTTAGAAGAATTAAAAGAAGTATTGATTGGTGCCAATGTACATTTGCAATGTGACGCCATTGGGTTTCCAATACCGACTATTATTTGGGAGTTTAAAGATGAAATTTTAATAAATAATACAATGGACGTAAGGTAATATTACAGCGTGAAAGTTTTTTTAATGTTATAACTTTTAAGACGCCTTGGTTTAGTGGTTCCGCGTCTTACTCTAAAAGCGTTGTTTGTTGGTTCAATGCCCGTGTGGAGATTTTAATAAATAATATAATAATTATATAATAATTTTCATTTCAACAGTCTGTGTGAATCTCACTTTAAACCAATTAAAAATATTTGAATGTAATATGTTTATTTAAATTGTATCTACCTATTAAATATATATTGTATTAAATTACAATGAGTCGCAGTAGCCCTGAATTTAACTTTAGTTGGCTGCGCAGATTAGATTTTTTATTTTTTTTTCTTTTGATTATTTTGTTCCTAAGTTAATAATGTGCAACAGTTCATAAAGCCTAATTTCAAAGCGGCTACAGAGAAATAGTTTTTTGTCCATAACTTTATGGAATAAGATATTTTAATTCTGTTTTCAAAAGAACATGGTGGAGCTTTACAATGACGTTAATTTTAGTTGGAATAGGATGAGTAGTTTTATTCTGATGTTGCTTCAAAAAATTGATTTCCAAAGGGTTAAGAGCTTCGCTTACGCTCAACTCAATTACTTTTTCAAATTAAATAAGTATATTTAATATGTTGACATTTGGTTTCAGTTATGACAACTTTGGTAACTTGCATATAACAAATAGTTCTTCTATACACGAGGGTCTGTTTGTTTGTATCGCGCAAAATATTGCTGGCGAGTCGAGAAAAAATTTATACATCACTGTAAATGGTATATTTTTTTATTTTTTATTTATAATTATACTAGCGACTATTGTAATTATAATTGTAAATGCAGCATCACTAGCTGAAATATGTTATTATATTATAACCAAATTATTCAAATCTTTACGTAAATTTTAGTCTATGTATTATTTTGATGTATGAGTTATATTATTTTAAAGTATCATATAAATCCGTTCTGCAGTTTTTGCGTGAAAGAGGAACAAATATCCATTTATCTTTACAGACTTTTATTAAATTATTTTAATCTGAGTGTAACATTAAATCTAAATTTTTAAAATATTTGGAATCATTTATAAATGTATTATATTTTACAATTTATGTAATTCACATTCTCTTGTACTGTTTATATTTTAGAAGCACCAAAAATTCAAAATGATAACTATACGGGACCCTACATAGCGTCTAATTTAGATGTCGCATTAACAATCAGCTGTAAAGCGACAGGAAAACCTGAACCTTATGTCACTTGGATAAAAGACGGGTTTTATCTGGATAATGGTAATTATAACTTTAATTTACGAGGCCGTCGTGGCGCAGCACCACAAGTGTGTGAATGTAACGCCACGGTTGTGGGTTTGATCCCCACTCGAGGAAGTGATATATTTATTTAAGTTTATATCTCCACTCCTTTGCTCTGGTGTAGAGGAAAAGTGCGGAGTTGAGTTCTGCCACTCAACATTTAATGCCACCAGAATTTGGCAGAAAGTAGAGAACGGATTCTCTCTGCCTATCCTGCTGAGTGCGGAATACAACGTGAAGCCGATTTATATTATTTTTAAAGTAAATACAAAAAATATATATTATCCATTTCAGATCCACGCTATATAATAGAAAGAGATGGTACATTAACAATAAAGTTTCCTTCAGAAGATCTAAGTGGAATTTACATGTGTGAGGCGCGGAATGCCTTTGCAACTGTCAGAAGGAATGTTTCCGTTGAAATATATTGTGAGTAATGCAAAATAAAAATTAATATCCACTGCATGAATACATGATATTACCCATACGATAATATTAGGTTAGTAACAAAATATAAAAAGCACTTTATACTACTTTAGTTAAACTATGTTGGTGAACTAATATTTATAATAAAATTTATGTATCCACCTGGCTAGACATTCTCGTGTAGCTATTTATGGTCACATACACAAATACTTTGTATTAAAATAACTTAGTCCACTTTTCCCTCAGCACTACCAACATTACAGGAAGAAGGAACTGCCACTACTACAACTGTAGTAGAAGGCAGCAATGTAGAAGTGCAGTGCCCCGTCCGCAACGGATACACTGTCAAATGGTACAAGGTTAACATTACTTTTGTACAATATTGTTAATGAATATTTTGAGGCTGGTCGTGGCGCAGTGGTACAAATTGTGCTGCATAATCGACTGGTTGCGGGTTCGATTCCCACTCGAGGAAAGAAAATATTTATTTATGTTTTCATTTCTTCGCTCTGGTAAAGTCAGCCGTGTGGTCCCGGCTTAGAATAGGATCACCCTGGTACTGTCGGTGTCGTAAGAGGCGACTAAAGTACGTGTGGAAGAGTCACGTCGCCAGTAATGGCAACACGCATGGGCAGACTCGACCGGATTTAATACCACCCCCGGCATTTAAAACCGGCGTGAAGTAGTGGCCCTTGCCACTGCGTTTCGCATTAGGTAATGCCGGGCCCCGGTGCCCTTCATCTTCACCTTAAAGGCTGGCAACGCACCTGTGGCTCCTCTGGTGTTGCATGGGGTCGTGGGCGGCGGTGATCACTTACCATCAGGTGACCCGAACGCTCGTTTGCCTTGTCCTCTCCCATAAAAAAAAAAAAAAATATTAATTATAGATTTTTTTAAAGTTTTACTCCACGGTGAGAAAAAAAATTTGAAAACAGAAAAAAATTAATAATGGCATCCAAACTCATCCCTCTTGTTTACGTCCATTCGTTTGGATTATTAAGAATATTATCAAATATTTATTATCAAGCTACACCGATATTATTTTTCTCGCTTACTAGTTGTTTTATGGTCAAAGCGCTTAGATAGTATTGAAGAGGTGCGGATTTGACCACGAAACATTCATTTTTTAATAAAATTTCTGAAATATATTCAAAATTTTACTGTTATTTAAGATTTTAAGTTAAAACTTTTAACTTCAAATCGTATTGGTACTTAATGCTACTACACCATATTCTTATATTTTTTATTGTTACTTTCTTTTTTTTGTAATTTTTTTGAAAGAAACAAATAATATAAAAACATTGATATTATGTATATTATTTGTGAGTAAAGGATATGACGGGAGATATTTTTTTCAAACGCTTTAAATATAAATAATCCTAGTTCTTCACTTCACTCATAAAATTGTTTAAAGTTATTCATTTATTTTTCGATCTGTTCATTGTGTAATACGTTCCATTTACTTCCTAACAGGATGCTACTTTAATTTCCAACGGATCTCTTACAATATCTAATATATCTCGTCACAATGAATCTCAGTATGCGTGCGTCGCTAGCAACGCTTTGGGTTCTGTTCACACAAACATTTTTTTAAAAGTTGTATGGCCACCAAAATTTTTGGTAAATGGTAATACAAATATAGAGGCCGTTATAGGAGAGGATATTTATTTTGATTGTGAAACGGATGGGAAACCGCGTGGTGAGGTTAGTATTGCTTTGAAAAGTTTTCTTTTTCTTATTTACATTTATATTTTCATTTTTTCGCTCTGGTGTCGAGGCAAAGCGCGGCATTGATTTCCGCCACTCTACACGCAATGACTCTAGAACTCGGCGGAAAATATGGAACGGAGTGTCTTAACACTAGGTTCCCTCTTCCCAGTCTGCCGTGCCGTTGCGGTGTACATTGAAGTTAAAAAATAAATTAAAATTTTCTTTCAGATAAGATGGTATCGTAATTCAAAATTCCTTTTCGGAGAAGATAAAGAAATGTTGAAATTAATGAATGTGCAGTTAAAACATAATGGCATCTACAAGTGTGTTGTTAGGAATGAATACGGCACTGTGTATAAAGAGTTTAATTTAGACGTATTGGGTAATCTTTTTTTATAATATAAACTTAATTTAAAATGTAAGCTGACTAAGGGAGCTTTACTATGACTGCTTCATTTTTAAAAGTGTACTCTAATATTTAAAAACGTATAAAAATATTTATGTAGCGAGACTTGCAACTCAGTGTCTAATGTATCAAAAAATAACATTTTATAAAATTTAAAAAGTATTCTAATGTATCACTTTGTTATATTAGTCTAAACGCAGTAGTTTCGGATCTTTATCGACAACCAGTGTTTTTGTTTTCTGCTTCACACACGATATTTTAAATGTCAGTTTTATCTTTCAAATCTATAACATATACTTGGCAGACTAAAAATAATAGTAAAAAAATATTATTATTAATTTCCAGAATCTCCATTTATATCAGAATTTGATTTATTGGATGTAGAACTGAAGTCAGGCGCAAATGCTACTCTTGAATGTAACGCACGTGGAACTCCCAAACCTAATATTACTTGGATTTTCAAGTAAGTGCCTTTATTGTCTTGTACCTGTATATCTGTCTCGACGTGACTCTACACATCCCAGCTATGTTACTGCGACTTCATATTAAAATATATTATAATATTTAAAAATCATAACTGATATTTTTCCATATAGTAACTCAAATTGGATCATTCAAAATACAACAATAACAACAATTAACGTAACACAACAATCTGAAGGTCTCTTCCAATGTATGGCGATGAATAAAGCTGGCAAATCGTATATAACTTATAGAGTAGTTGTATTATTGGGTGCTAAAATACAAGAAATATTATTGTTTGTTAATGGAACTGGGTATAATGTGGATTATAGTACTGATTTAATTGTAAGTAATGATTTTCTGCCTGCTCTGCTTGATAACTACTTGAAGAAATTATTATTCTAGATTTTCAATTATAACATATTATTGTATGTTTTACAATCTTTTTAAATATATCTCAATTATATTTGAATAGATTACACACAAATATAGTTGAGATTTATAACTTACATTCTTATTAGGTTAAATAAATATTTCAGCTAAATACAACAGTCAGAATAGCGTGTAAAGCAACTGGCAACCCTGCTCCAAATATACAATGGATAAGACATGGAAACATCATTAGCAAGAATGACAAAGGCATTAGTTATGTTGACCTAGTGTTGCCAGATGTAAAAACTTATGATTCTGGGGAATACATTTGTGCTACTTCCAATGAAGGCGGCATTGATGATAGAACTATGAAAGTTAATGTTTTAGGTATAGTATAGTTAATTGTCATTTCTTGCTCGTTTCTATACGTTTTTACATCGTTTCAACTAATGTTTAAAAATTTTTTAAACATTAATTCGAAAATTCTTAAACATTAGTTCGAAATCTGCTACATTCAATCTATGTTTCTAAATATATTCCTTTTGCTTAGTGTGTTAATATCAAGTAGTAACAAATAGGGATCTGACTAAATCGTATATGAGGATCTCTTAAAATATAATATTACGCTAAGAGACATTTCAATTATAACAGAAAAATAACAATTTAAATTCAAAAAACAATCAACTTACAGAACCACCAAGAATATTTCAAACGTTACTACAAAATGGTAACAAGTCTGAGAACCTCATAAATGTAGAAGTAATATCCGGCCAAGCGTTCTACTTACACTGCCATCCCTATGGGAACCCACTGCCCGAGATCTACTGGTTCAAAGACGGTTTACCACTGAAGTTGTATGATGATAGCATGGTTTCTTCAGATTTTGGAGAAATTATCCATTCGAAAAGCGCAATGTATGAGCAAATTGGAAATTATACTTGTGTTGCCAGAAATAAAGTTGGGGAAGAGAGCGTTGTTTATTTAGTAGATGTCTTAGGTAAGATTTCTAGTATGTAACACAAGAAAAAAAAGCTAAATTTCTTCTGAAATTCTTCTGAAATTGCTTAATTAAATTGTCTTAATATACTCATGTTGATCGTGAGCTTGATCTCTATTTTTGTTATTCTTTACCTGTTAAATAACGTATAATATTATTGCTGGGGTGCGCAATGAAATGTATAACGTGTTTAAAAGTTCATTAAATTCAAAGGAAATACGATCTTTAAAATTAATTTCTAGTTAACTAACAGTAAGTAACAGTAGCGAATAAAAAACAATAAATTAACCAATAATATAAAATTTCAGTGCCTCCTCCATCTTTAAAAGATAACACCAAGCAAGTGATCGTCCTACAACATTCACCACTAACCATTACATGCGGGGTACATCCCTTACACCCTGTACCCCAGGAAGACAACCTGAACCCCTTATTACAAAGCAACCCTTTGAACCACGTCCAAGAGAAACCTATGAACCCTTTGTTTTCCGCACACCCGTCACCTGCCATGTTGTGGCTACGACACCCTTATACAGAGATAACTGAAAGTCATCGGGTGAAGTTGCAAGATGATAATTATACTTTAGTAAGATATAAAAAATATTTATTTCTAAATAAGACAAATTATTTCAATATAGATATTTGATATTGTAATTTTTTGCCTCATTATATATGTTTCATTTGTAAGCGTGTTAAAAAATGTATTTTATTAATTATCTTTCAAATAAAAAACCTACCTAGTTTTTACCCCATTAAATTTACTAATACTTATACTATAATAATTTAATTCTACCACAGATTGTAAAAGATACAGAAGTGGCAGATAGCGGTAAGTACTCTTGCATCATGACCAACAAAGTGGGTACAACTGAGTTTATATATGAAGTAATAATTCAAAAACCACCAGAAATAAAGAACAATAAAGAAAATGAAACAATTGAAGAACACATAGTATCATTAAGAAGGAGTGTTGTATTGAAGTGCGATGTAGATGGCAATCCACCACCAAAAATAACTTGGTTCAAAGCAAGTATAAAATACTAATTATATTAATAAATAAATACTAATTATATTAATAATTTACAGTCATATTATTTAATTGGGTTTAAAATAACTCTTTTTACTTATTAGGCACATAGAGATTATTGACTGTAACTGTAATATTTAATTATCTTATTGTGTTTGTCTTTTTTTAATACATTTATTAAACAAAACATTTTGAAAAACTGATTAAAAATTATTTTCAATTTGACCGCTCCAACAATGACTTAGTTTATGCTATGGACATATTGCGTAACGGATTTGCGAATACAGAGTGTTTTTGTCAGTACCACTTTACATGAAACCACAGTTTTAATTATTCTATAAAAACCTAATACAGTTAATAATTTTTTTTTTCCCTAAAATGAAATGTTATTTTTTCACACAAAATATCGTCATGTCGATAAACATCGTCAAATAAAAAAAATCCTACGTCTAAACTGTTGAGGTATCTCGATTAATTTCTTAACATATGGATTTGAAATATTTTACCCTATATAAGTAAGCTACAATGCTTCCACCCTGTATGTGCTAAGTTTCAAAGAGTCAAACTGACCTATAGGAAATGAGTTGAAATAACATTGAAGTAAAATTAATGAAAAAAATATTTAGGAATGGAAGAATTTTTATAGGTAACAAATAAATTATAACCACGCGTATATGAATTTCGATGTTTCTTAATAGGAACGTATGCCTTAGTGGCCGATTCAAATTTTTTTAATTTTTCTAAAAATATCTAATAAAATTCAGTACATAATTTCCAGGATATACAAAAACTAAATGACAACCATCCAAATATACAAAACGTGCAATCCACAAGTGTGGTAGCGTTGTGGGACGCGCGCGTGACGCACGCGGCTCAGTACATCTGCGTGGCGGAGAACAACGCCGGGACCGCACTGAGGCGGTACAATGTTCGTCTTAAAGGTGAGCTTACCTTATAGAGATAATTTAGTTATTAACCATCTATATATTAATACGTAAAGCAAAAACTTTGGACCCCTTTTTACGATTCATATGTAGGAGAAGTGTAGAACGCTAACATTTTTCAATGATAATGCTTTAAAAGTACATTAAATCAGTTAATAACACCCTATACAAACTACCATACTACATTTGATTATTTATTTTTATTATTTATTATTACATATTATATGCTTTATTTTTTATTAAATGGTGAGTGTCTTCCCATTATGTTCCCTCTGCATATCTTGCTGTGTGCGGGATATAGCGGGAACATAAAATAAAATTTTACATTTTCGTTTTCGCGTCAGTGCCAGGCAAATGGAGTTCCTGGTCTTCTTGGTCATACTGCAACGTAACGTGTGGTCTCGGATACCAGCGCCGGGAACGACGCTGCCAGTATGTCGACGATGATAATAATATATTTGGTACGTGATATTTGTTATTCGAAAAGAATACTATACTAAACCGTAGAAATTAAAATAATTCAAATTCATAATACTTTATAGTCTTAGTTCCTTTTCGATACAAAAGTAGCAGACTTATTATTAAAAGAAATTCTGTGGTTGCTGGTAGAGATCTCTATTAGAGAGAAGTTATCCATTGTACACATTATTTCGGTTTTTATATGGATTCTGTACTTTCTTTCTTGTGTGGTACATAAATAAACGAAAAAAAAAAATGATACCGTGGTAGCGAAAATTTTTTGGTACATTACTTTTTATAGTGGCAAATTTAAAATAGATGCAAAATTTAAATATAATGTAGTTTTTAAGTAGCTATATCTAATAATAATTCTCTCAAAGCTTACTTGCCATACATCTACTTGCCTATAGTACATATCAATTTTAATACTCATGTAATTTACACATAAAATATTATTATGTCTTATTTATTATTTACAGATGCAATGAGTCGTCCTGACAGGATCATTTTAGACGAATCAGAGTGCAGAGGTACAACAAACGATAGGAGAAAATGTCACATGCCGCCGTGTGAGGTATTACATATTTCCTTAAATAAACTTACTAATAATTAGTATCTTTTCTTCCTTAATTAAAAAAGCTTACAGAAAAATATGAAAAGGGGTGAATAAAAATAATTATTACTCTATGTACAATCAAAGGAGACGACCAATATCACATGTCTTAAAATGGTTTTTGTTACAACATAATTAATTATCATCATTACCGAGTAACGAATCCACTGTTACAGTCAAATGCTATATGCAAACGCCTCATATTTTTAAATGTACAAAACTATAACTTTTTTAGCTTTATCCCCAATTTGGCAGGCTATGCCAAGGGAACCAAGTGTTGAGACCCTCTACTCCCCGCGCACCGCCGTATATCGGTTGTTATTACCGATGTATGTGGATGGACTCAAGGCCGCGCCTTGCCTCGACACCAGAGCGAAGAAATAAAAATATAGAATAATTCATTCTCCCAAATGGGAACCGAACCACTGCGCAACCACGGCCTCGCAAAACTGTAACTAATACATAATATTTTTGCTAATTTCAATTAACAGGAAGAAAAACCCCGCTGGTCTCTGTGGTCCAAGTGGAGCTCCTGTTCCGCCACGTGCGGCGTCGCGACGCAGGCGAGGTCGAGAAAATGTCGCGACGATAACTGTAAAGGTGACAATATACAGGTAAATATGTCAATCATTAATTATTATCAACTATTTACATACTTACTGGTGCCATCACTTTCAATCCACTGTGCGTCGAATTTTCGAAGCATTGAGTGTTGAGTGGCGGAACTCAACGCCGCGCTTTGCATCTTCGCTTTGCCTTGTTACCAGAGTGAGAAAATGAAAGTATTAAATATTTCACGTCCCCGAGAGGGAATCGAACCCACAACTGTGACGGTTACAATCGCACGCTTGCTGCACTTGCGGCACGACGGCTTTAATATTAAAAACAATACTTATTATTATTTTAGATTAGAAAATGCTCAGGTCTGCCTCCATGCAGATTCCAACGGACACAAACCAACGACGACATTTACAATAACGGCGACGTTGATGAAGTTGAAGAAAATATAATGACGCATACTGTAAATATGATTTTTAATAGTTGTTATGTAGAAAATAGTATATAGTAGTATATTTTAGCAACCTATTGACATTTCATATTACGTGTTAATATTAACCAATTAAAGTATAGTATAAATATGGCATATAATATTTATTTTTATTTTCATGCAAATGGGAGAACTTGAGGTAAATGGTTAGTTAGCATGTTGTCTAAAGTCTAATATATCTTATATCATAATCTTTCTTTGATGTTCACTTTTGAATACATTTTTTATAGATATTAATAATGCTAAGTATAAATTATACTTAAAAACAAATATTACTTTAGTTACGAATTTCAATTTACTTCTATCGCTATATATACTTAGAGAGTAAAGTTTTTTGATCCGTAGAATTCCGATTATTTACCTGAAGCCACATTTGAAATTAATCCCGACGCTAATATTCCGGATGCCGATAGTGATTTCTACATTCCTCAAGGTATAGGTACACTTTTTTTATTTTTTTTAACACTTACTCAAATAAAACAACTGGTGAAGTGCGATTCTGATTCACCAAATCAATTATTTATAATTGATATTAGCGTCATAGACATCGATTTGAACCCATAACTATAATTTACCATATTTATTTAAACTAAAATTCACCCACTGACCTTATGGCCTTTTCAATATAAAATAATTAAAATAAAGGCTGATTTTTAAATCGTATTTAAAATATTTTGCTCTATAGAAACAATAGAAGGAGTATACTACGATGTGAACGTGACAAGTAATTTAGATGGCAGCGAGCAGGGACCTTGTGAACCTGGAAACACGTACATTAATGATAGTTGTCATGGTAAGATCCATATAATATAATGAAATTAGTAGTATTATAATAGTGTTCATTGTTACTAGTGCGTCGTAAAAAATCGTTATTAGCTTCCCAAAAGATTTAGGCTTCCAGAACTTTTGCACATAGTCTCAGCACTCAGTTTAGCACTCAGTATAAAAATAATCATAAAATTAAGACTCCATCTACAGCTAATATATATTGTATTTTTTTTTAAATCAAATCAGCTTCAGGCTGTATCTCGCACATTGCATTGTAGGCAGAGGGAATCTAGTGGTAAACCACTTCGTCACCAGTCGGTTTCATAGTCACACTTTGTGCCCTTGCGCCACGACTGACCTGTTTTTTTTTATTTTAAATATATATAATGTTATATACAGATATAGACGAATGCACCATAGACAAGAATGTGTGTCACCTCACGCAAGTGTGCGTGAACATGCGCGGCGCGTACCGCTGTTCGTGCCCGCGCGGGTACATGTCGCTGGGGGCCGGGGAACGGTGTCTGGGTATTATGGCTTACGGCTTTATTATTATTTCGTGAAAACTAGGGTGAACTTTTTTTTTCTATCTTTTGTATGATATTTCTTATACAGAAACTCGATTAACCAGACTAATTGCTGTGGCTTGTCATTCGGATAATCGAAAATCTGGATAATCTTGTGTAATATTATATATTTAAATAAGTTTTGTGCACAAGATTGTTATGCGTGTATTAAAGCCAACAAGTACATGTCAACAAAAATCATCATTTACTAAGAAATTATTAACATTTTATTATTACATTAACAATTATTATAGTATGAGACGAATCACACAGTCACGGTTGGTTCCCGGTCCAATCTCAGTCTGTTATAAATATTCTTATAAGAGAAACAATGAGAACATTCATACTATCGTTCCTGTCCAATCACGTATATAAAACCTTTTCATTCAAGAATATGAAATTGAACTGAATACAAACCGTGACCGGCACTATAATGTGAATCATCTCTAATTTATTAGAAATACCAGGTTTTCTGAGTTACCTGAATGCACCTTAGAGTAAAATAACCAATACAATACAGACATAAACGAGTGCCAGCAAGGCACGCACGGGTGCTCGTACGCGTGCGTCAACGTGGCGGGCGGGTACGTGTGCGCGTGTCCCGCGCACATGCGACTGCATACTGATCGACATCATTGTGTTACGCGTTGGTATTATTGTCCATAGACTACTACTGTTACAACTACTACAAGTATACTTTTTTAGATTCAGTGTCTCAATGTTAACACTCCTATCACCAAGCACTTCACGATTTTTCAGATATTTCTTGGCGGACATTGCATTGAGTGGCGGAACTATACGCCGCGGTTTGCCTTGATACCAGAGTAAATTGTAGTGTAATAATGTAATTCATTCCCTCGAGTGGAAATCGAACTCACAACCATCCGGTTATAGTCAGATGCTGTGCCGGTGCACCACGACGCCATTGCTGACACCTAACTATAATGTCCTACAAATTTATAAAGCTAATTACATAATTATAAACCTAACCTATTATATAATACTTTTATTTACTCCTTTATTTCAGCGTCATCGTACAAAAAACCTATTTCATACGAAGACATAGAAGACGAAGATTATCCAGAGAGAAATAAGAAATATTAATAAACAAATTTGTCATTCTAATATAAATATTATTGGTTATTTATTAAACAATTGAAAATATATATTAGTTAATCCTTTTATAAGGTATATTCCTTGTCACTAGTAAAATGACAATTAAGAATGAACAACTGTACTGACTTAAATAAAATTTTATGTAAATAAAATTTCATATAAAATTTAAGTTTGGATGGTATAAAAATATAATTGAACTCGGTAGATGGCGCTACAGTCGGTACATACTGTTAAACATAACTATCAACAGCAATCATATTTCTTAAATTTAAATTTTAAATTATTCTTGATTAATTAATCAAGAATAATTTAAAAGTAATAAAACTAATGAACAACATAAAAAGCATTTTTAGAGACTTATATGCCATGAAAAAATATAAAAAATGGTCTAAACTATACCAAATAATAAATATAAATAAAACACACATTTTTATTTATTTATTCCTTATGTGTTATTTTTCTATATTAACCAAATATCTATGACAAGCTTACTTTAATCTGTGCTCTTTTTACTTTAATCCATTTAATTTTCCTTACATCTAGAAATATTATGTCTCGCTCGAGGGACCAAATTTGAATTAATTCTAAACTGGTGACATCACTATGTGAGTTATTTTAAATTGTTACTGTATTGGAATTTTTTTAAATTATTAATCTTATTCGTTTTATATAACTTATTAAGTAACAATCGGCGGCAGGCGCTTGTTGCAAAATATTTTCCTTATAGGTCCTCGCTTTGGGTCCAAAACTCTCTCGTCGTTTTTGCGGGGAATATGTCTGGAATATTATTAAAATTATAATTTTATTTCAAATATATAAAAAATATTTTAATTAAATAATATATTTGCCCAGTGTGGTTTTTGATTGTATACACGATGATTGTGATTTCAAGAAGACGATAAAATTTCATTTATTTATTTTTAACATAAGTACACCATTAAATACACATAACACGCAATCTCATTAATAATAAAAACTCATTAATATCTCGGTAATAATCATCAGTCAATCTCAATCTCATTAATATATCAGTTAATAAGTTTTCTTTACATTATTTGAATTGATTAAGTAATTAAATTTTCTTACATATTGATCATACATTCTCTATCTATTGATTATTTACGGAATACTTACTGCCAATACGATCCGTTTTTTTGAAGACGCATTATATTATTTTGACAAATCATCAATTCATTTTGTAAATAAGTACGTTGATCGTTTACTCTTACAAATAGCTGAAATATGTAAGCAATATATAATTTTAAACGTCTTTCAGTAGTAGTTGTCATCGTTACGACTGTCTTATGAACTATGGCTGCGACTTAAATTCTTATTTAATAAATATATGCTTTTTTAAATACTTTTGTTTCCCCATTTCACCATTTTTATTTAACCAAGTTTGTAGGTCACAAATTTTACACTAACATAAAATACAATTAAACTGCAAGTGCTACGTAGTATCTATAATATACCTTAGATTCTGAATCAAGTCTCCATTCTCTGCTACGTAAAGTGCTTATCAAATCTGTTTTTAATCTCTCGAATCGTTTTACCGTTCGTAATAATTCAGCCTAAAATAAAAATAAGTAAAATATTTATAATAAACACACATACTAATAAGTAAAATACATAAATTTATAAAATTGATTTAATCTATACTCACTGGTGTAAGAATATCTAAATTGATATTTAAATCGTCGTGCTTCAGCTTGCAATCTAAAAACAGCAAATAGGTTCTTTAATATAATTATATAAGTACATAATAATAAAATATAGAGTACAACATGGATCCGAATCAAGATATTTAGTAAACTCCTTTATTTTATTTTTATTTATGTAAGCGAAAAGAAAAGAACGAAGTTGATACACGAATGTAAAAAGTAATGTGAGTAGTATAGGGCCTACCAGGTCCACAAGCTTTGGCTCCTTTTATTTTCTCCTTTAATATTGGCAATTGTAGTTTCAACGTGTCAATAGCTTCTAGTAGCTGTTTGTGTTTTAAGCTTTCTTTCTGTAAATCAAGGTCTAAGTCCCAAGGATAGTCTGCCTTACGCAATTCTTCTTGTATGGAAACTATTTGTTTTTCTATTTCACCGTTTTGCCACGCTGTAGATTCCCTGCATTTTTACAGAAAAATCTTAATAAAAAATTTACTTGCCAATTTTTTTGGTAATTATTTATGCAAATAATATATTGGCAAAAAATATACTGATATATTATTATATTACTTATTTACCTGCATGTCTTTTCATGTTCTAATTCAGTTTTTAAATTTTCAATTTCATGATCATTCATTTTAATCCTATTTTTAAATTATTGTTAAAGAGGTGAAGGTTATATAAGAATCTCGGAAATAAGTGAGGGTCTTAACTCTTTACAGTTAAATAATTAAATCAATTGGACCTTAGCAACCAAATGATAGTATACTAAAATTTGATCAAACTGTTATCAATAAAATAAATTGTTTTACTTTATTGATAATAAAAGCTTACGCATTAAAGGAATTGTGATAAAAAGTAAAACAAGAGGTACGACTTAATCAACTCCGTCAAAGTAAAAAAAAGAATTATACCAAATTTGATCTTCGTTTCATGGCTTTTTACAGTACGTTTATCACTACATTAACTATAATCTGTTGAAATTATCTGTCAAAACTATTTATCTCTAGTATATGTGTATTATCTATGGTATTAAGTAAGTTGAAATTTGAAAATTCGAATGTACAACCAGTAGAAAATAGAAATTGGTTACTTAGGACTTACATCTAATTTTTATTTATGTATGTTTAAATTGTTGAAGATATAATTTGTTATTAATTATTATTAAATCTTGTATATATAGAAACTATGAGTTTACTCAGTGCAGTTCTACACGAAGCGGACAAAGTTATTACAAACGAGTTGAAAAAGTGTCGTGATGAATTACTGCCTGTTTTAAAAGATCTCACTGAGAGAGTGCAAATGTTATCTTGGTCTTTGCAGCAAAATTTTATCGATACCTATTTTCATTTTACGCCTACAAAAAGCCTTGAACAGTTGAATTATAAAAATCGCAAACAAAACATAATTACTGATCATGAAAAATTCGAGGAAGATATCAAAAATCTACAAGAGAAATTCGAAAACAAAGAGGCAATAGAGGAGTTTAATAATAACTGTAAGAAATTACAACAGTTAATGAAAACTTTTAATGACTTGTGTGTTGTTTGTGAAGGAAAAACAATATTTTACAAGGCTAATCATGATTTTCGCAGAAATAATTATATGGATGCGATTTTAAGTGTTAAAGAGTTCCAAAACAAGTTACACGATCTTAAATTCGATGGTAACGGGACAAAGGCATTACATACTTTAACTGATCAAGCAGAAAATTATCTAGCTCATTACACTGCACAATTAAGTATAGAATGGGAAGATATTTTCAGTTGGTCAGAAAAAAAGGGAGTACATTTTCTTATATACTCTCTTTCTGTTCAACAAAGTGATCCCACTCTCATACAAAACATTTTAAAAACTCTGTATTACACAGAGAGGATAAACGCTGAGCTTGCACTGTTTTCACATTTTTTCATAGATAAATTACTACACAATATCATAAGACACAACTGTGAAATATTCACAGAAGATTATATTGGGGCATTAGTGTTCAACATTAAAATAAACTTCAATGATATGAAAAGACCCAATTTTCAGACTGTGTTTAACAATTTAACAGCAATATTTGAATTTCTACAATCAACATTGGGATCCCAATTTGAAGCTGAAAGAACATTTATTGAAGTATTTGATGACAATATCAGTGAGAAATTTTTTAGTAAAATAATAGAGGATTGTATTAGAAACAATTTGCCGTCATGCGACAGCAGTTACCAGAACTATAAAAACATTGTCATGGAACTTGATTCCTTTAATAAATTTCTAATTGAATTAAAATTTGTCGAAGCTGATAAATCACCTCTTAACAAATACATAAATGACACTGAATGTGTATTATATAATAAAAAATGTGACAAATTACTTTCTGATGTCCGTAGCTTGCTTAGTGACAGCTTATCCTATGGTACTATAATTGTAGGAAATTCTATAGAGACTGGCAATGATTCCATTTTTACTACTTCAATTAAAGAGATTGATTATGACCTAAATAATCCTTTGTTCTTACCAAAATGTGTGATATCTCAAAATGTAAAGAGAATAATGACAATGATTGTTGATCACTTAGAAGAGAGTATCAAACTGCCTGAAAAATACAGAAATCAATTAGTAATGTATATAAAAGATGTAGCAGTCATGTACCAGTGTATAATACCCAAGAAGTTTAAAGTTAATTTGGAGTGTTGTCCTCTTGATATTGGTAAGAAACTCCCTATAAAAAAATTGTGAAAAGGATGTCTTTTATATTTTCATCTTCTCTCTGGTAACAAGGCAAATTCAAAACTCAATATGTGATGGCTCCAGAATGGAGCACAGAAAATGGAGAACAGGGGTTTTTAAAACTAGGGTCCCTCTGCTTACCCTGCAATGTATGGGAAGCTGAAGGGATTATTTATTAACAAGAAAGAGAATGGTTGTCTATTGCCACACAATGTCTTAAAAATTGGGTAGCACTAGAAAAACTACAGCATCTAAGTATATTAGGTTCCCTTTGATTACCTTCTGCTACATGTAGAATACCAGCATGAACCTAAAAAAATAACTTTAAAAGTGAAAGTATTTTGACTCATTATTCTAATCTGGTTTTCAGCATTATTTTTTAACAACTGTTTCTACTTGGCACACAGTCTATTGGGACCTCCATGGAAGAACACCATGCCAACTGAACTTGCTGATCTTTTAAACACAATGCTGTTGGAATGTATTCAAGACCTTAGAGTTCTTGGATTAGAGAAAATGTCACTTTTCTTGCAAAACCAAAAGAATATTATTATTGAGAAAATTCAATCTAATGGTAATTCATCCTCATCAATCAATGGTATTTTTAAAAGTTATACAATTCATTTTCCTGTTTTGGTAGAGAGTGGGGTTGAGGTGAATGGAGTGTCTCTACCTACCCTGAAGTACAGTATAAATCGTGAAGCTACTTGAAATGAAAGCAACCCAAGAAAAGTTTAAATTTTAAATATTTTTTTACTAAAACTTTTTTTTACATTAACCCAACACTTCTTTCAGAATTACCCTGGACTCATGAATCCTATGAAACATTAGACAGTGCTATCAATTACTCTACTACACTCATGCAAGAACTAAAATCAACTTGGCACAACATATTACCAACCAAAATGTATGAATTATCCATCTGTACTCTCATTCAAGCATTATGTGAATCAATGCTGGAGAGGATATTTGCTAATACAAAACCAATTTCTGAAGATTTAGTATATAGGATGGTTGTTAGATTTGAAGATACTATTGTTGAAATTAAAACTTTATTTGAGGTAAAGTTGCATCTGTGTTTGTTATTATATTTCTGCCAACTATTACTGCTAGGTATAGGTAGGTGCTATTAGGCACCAAAATTCTGCCTCAGAATACATATATGCCATTTATTAAAGTGGAATTCAGAGAATGTTTTTACAGTAGGTTCTCTGTGTCTATAATTCAATAAGTATAAAGTAATAATAAAAAAAAATGCTTCAAATTGTATCCTATCATTTTTTTAGCTTCACTTTTTTTGTAATTTTTTAAATATTTTGTCGTCTAAAAAATGTTACCATTAAGCCACATAATATTTATGTATAACCAGAAGTAGCCAATCCCTACTCTTTGCGCCTTATATTTAAGACATTGAGTAACTAAACTCAACGCCCCACCGCGTTTGTCTTATCACTTAGACTGTATTCTATAAACATTGTATATCATATTTCCAGGAGCCAACACAATTTGAAACAAAAATTAATGTATGGAACAAATTTATTAAAATGCCACAACTACTTAAAGCTCAGATGCTTGAAATAGCTAGTTTATGGAGCAAAGATAAGGAGCTGTCCCAAAGCTACACATGTGAAGAAATAAGACTTATAGTCAAAATGAGGTTCCCCGATGATAAATACCGATTAAAAATATTGAAGGAAATACAATAAATTATTTTAAATATTTACACATTATTTGTTTTATTTTATTATTGCATATTTAAAATTGCATACATATAAGTGCAAAAGGGAAACAAATCAAAAGCATTTAAAATTAATGAAATGCTCTCTAGCAAGTATGTTAAATTATGTTTTTTTTTATCTTAACGTTGTAGACCTAGGTAATCTGAACACCGAGGGTTAGCCATTTCCGTTTCCCACTTGCCACCGAATTCCTGAGATATTGCGTGTTGAGTGGCGGAACTAAACGCCGCCCATCTTCATAAATAAATTAAGTTGTTACGTAACGGCACTGGGTTTAATGTAAACACGAGGTTTTTTAGGTTGTGGGTTTTGATTCTCATCTCGGGGCAATGAGTCATAATAATTTTTCCGCTCAGGTAACAAGACAAAGGTGATGTTGAGTTTCGCCATTTAATACGCAATGTTTTGAAAATTGGGCGGTCCTTGAAACAGTGTCTGAAGTCTCTTTTATGGACAATGAAAAGTGGCAGATCGGCAACGTTTAGTAGTATATTTGTCGTGATAGATGTTTACGTTATTAGTATTTAGTAACTGCGTCACACATAATATAGTGTGCATAAAAATCATGAACTGAAAATAATAATCCTACGTCTTAACTGTTGAGGAATTTTGATTCATTTCTTTAGGTACGGGTTCGAAATATTTTACAAGGTAAAAGTATTCTGTATATCATCTTAATAAAAATTATTTTGTTCTTTTCTGTATCTGGTAGTAGTATCTTTATATATTGTACTTACGTATTTTATATTTTTAAAACATTTTCAACTTTACATATTCTTATCTATTTATTTACTTACATTATGTACAACTGTACAAACATATTATTTATCGTTATAATATGTGACTATTACTCTATATTGCCGCTGCTCTCTTGTACATCTATATTATGTTATATATTTTTCATATAGAAATATCACACCATGCCAGTCGCACAAGTACGACTGTAAACGCGACAGGGTTCGATTCCCACTTGAGGAAATGACATATTTAATATTTTATCGCTCTGGTAAAAAGGCAAAGTGTGGCGTTGAGTTTCACCACTCAACATGGAATGCAACGCCACAAGAATTCGGCGGAAAGTTACATAAAGTAAAAGTATTACATCATGTACAAGTATTACTTAGCTCCACCCTCGAATCAATTCGAACATGTGTTAATTGCAGTACAATTTTTTTTTTCAAAATATTCATTACATTTTTTCACACAAAATTAAGCATACAAAATGAAATAGTTTACTGCACTTCCTATTTCCGTTGTTCCGCAAATAATACCAATAAGAAAATCGCTTTATACCTACTTATATAATAACGTAAACAGTCGGCACGCAAACGGCAAAATGCAAAACTTGAATACTATCCTAGAGTTTCCCCACACGAAAGCAAATAATTACATAGCAATGAATGGAGGCTTCACCCAGCACGGACGCGTCGAGCTGAACACGAGGTTTGGTGGTTCAAAATTGACCGGGAACATATTGGTATATATATAACTAGCCCCTTCGCTCGCTTGAACTATGGGAATATTTATTTAATACTAGCGACCCGCTCGCAGATACTCCCGAATAATAATAATAATATAATTTTAAAAACAATATATACCAATATTGAATTGAAAAGCAATTTTGTGTAACAATATTCTTTAAAATAGTTTTTTTTTTAAATTATAAATAAACCTACTGAAATAAAACAAACACTAAATGTTATGGGAAGCTCGTCCAAATACAACAGTGAAAACTAAAATTAAATCTGTTAATACATTTCTAAAATATGTGTGAACAAACGTACAAACATACAAAAGTTTACATTTTGATTGTTTTTAGTTCTATTCACGTTAATAAATGTAACCAATAACATTTTTTATATATCATCGACAGACATTCCGTAACGATTTTATTATATGTATAGCTTATTTAACTGTATTTAGGCAAAATTTAAATATTATTGTAGTTAGGATATACAAAACCACTTTTTTATTTACCCGAAAAAATATTTTATATAAAAAATATTACTACTGCGTTAAGATATAGCATGGTGTCCACACATTTGGGCGTGATACAAAATGAAAACAAAGAGATCAAAGCTTCACAAATTTGTATTTCGCTTTTACATCTATATTTTGTGTCTTAGATACAAAAATAACCCTTCGAGGGTTCGCCATATACGTATGTCTTTAGCAGCTAACTGCAGGTACTTTTCTTTTATAATATTCTTATGTTGTACTGTCGGTATTACCTATTAAAAAACTGTTTATTTACAAATATAAATCACGATGTACGCACGCTGCACACGGCAGAGTAGGGGTTAAAAAATTCCGTTCCCCATTTTCCGCCAAATTCTGAAAGCAGTGTGTTGAGTGGCGGAACTCAACGCCGTTTTATACCACGACACCAGAGCGAATTATAAATATATATAACGATTGTAATTCCTCGAGTGGGAATTGTACCCACAACCAGTCGCGTTTACAGTCTCATATTTGTGGCTTTGCGCCAAGACTGGCCTCAAATTTAAATAAACTTTGGTTGAGTAAGATGTTATTAATTTATATGTAGAAAAAATATATGTGATAAATAGAGCTGTCTACTTCTTAGATTTGCTATATAACGCTTGAACGAGAGAATCTAAAGAGAGTAGTGTCCCGTTGCATATAAACGGTTTCTACAATCTAATTAGTAGATATAAATGAAAGTTTATCTGGGCTATGTATAAATTAATTTAACTGTAACAATGGTATATTAAAATAGCCGTACAATTATAATATTTATTCTTGATGTTATTACTAAACGTTATAATAAAATTACGAACTTCTAAAAACAAACAATTTCGTAAAAATTAGGTCTGGATCATAAAATCGTTTGATATTGGCATTGGCAGAGAAAGTTACAGGCTATATAAGCGAGAAATGCTTCCTACCTCATATCATTGCGTATAAATGTCTGCCGTCCACAGCGCCACGCACTATGCAGCTATTATCGGTAGGTATCCATTTAAAAATTTAAAAATGGCGGGAAAGTGAAAAATGTTTTTTTGTTAAGTGAAACAAAAGGGATGTTTTAGTGACAGTGAGGTGAAAAATGAGTGCATATAGAAATTTTTCAATGTCGAAACAGGTAAAGTGAACTATATAAGTATCACTTATAACACTACATGTGAATATTGAAAAATGGACTCTCAATATTTTATTTTAAAGTTATTCATAAATTACACATTTATAATTTTTTGAAAAATTTTTACATAGTTTTATTTAATTTAAATGTTTTAAGCTCGTAATAAAGTAATAGATTACTGGATATATGAAAGAAAAATTTACAACAGCAAATGAGAGTGATTTAAAAATCGACAACACGGCTTACAATATTATAAAAACATAATAACGTTTAAATTCTATATAGTGAAAAAAAAGTATGGTTTGCGTGAGAAAGATTTATACGCACTACTACTCGTAGTAAAGTAAAAGTAATTAATGGCATATAAATTTGCAATGTAAAGGAATTATCCCACATCTTTTTATATTGAAATTATAAAATGAACATTGAAATACACTTTTAAATTAAAAAAAAAGTCTGGGTATTTTTCATTTGTTCTAAATCGTCTTACAAATATTTTTCAATTTATTTATATTATATTTAGGTAGAAGTGCCTCTATTGTAACATTTATTTTTCAGACGGTATTCCTGATTATTGCGATCGTCGTCAACAAACAAGTGACGATCGCACAAAATGTCATCAACTCGGATCAAGTGGCCGTGGAGACTAAAAATAAAGCGGTGACAATCGTTGAAGGCCCAAAAATTGAGAAGCCATCGCAGCCTATTCAACCTCCGAAAGTTAACCAAACCAATAGTCCCGACCTACGACCACCCAGTAAGCCGCCGATTTACCATACACCAGACAAAAAATATTATTATAATATGCCTCCACATTATTATAAGCAAGGACAAAAAATAAAAGCACCCACTGTACATTTATATACAAAAGAACCGTTGAAGATTTCTAACTCAATGTACAAATATTCGAATGTAGTTCCGGTGCAACGAGGGAACCTTTATTATAATAAGCCGATGCGACGTCCGATTATTTTTGCCGCAACCACTGGGAAACCATCTATAGTTACCAGTCCTAAGTTCAGCTTGCCAGTTCAGACTATCAATGGCATACGGACTGAATTTGTGAGACCGCCAAAAATTGAAAATTTTACAATGTCAACGACAACTACAACTGCAGCGCCCACAACGACGAGAATTTTGAGAACAAAACGAATATGGCCGAAAAGAATTTTAGATAAAATGAATATTACCTCAGAAAATATCACAATACCATCCGACATAATTAAAACAAACATTACGAATGACACTGATCTGGCTACGTCTTCCAGTCGGGTTCGCGTCAGGTATGTCACAACAGAGTCAAGTTTATCTAGTGCACCTCAACTAACGACACGGAGCTATCGCAGAGTGACTAGAACATTAAAACACACATCTACTACTGGTGACTATGACCCAATAAGACCAAACGACTGGGTTCCAATAGTACCTTCACGTTTTGTAAAAATAAGAAAAACCAGAGAGGCACCTATTGAGAAACGATCAGATTTATTACTTCAACCATATAGATTACTTCCAATAGGTGGCGCATTCAGAGGTGCCCCAGATATAGGTGGAAGAAAAAAAATGATATTTTTTCGTAAACGAAAACGACAAATGAGTCCGTATTCAGTAGGAAATGATTATGATCCCAAACTGGCTTATCCACAACAACAAGTTGGTTATGAGGACTTACAGCCAGAAGCAAGTATTAGCCAAACAAAACTTGTCACAAAGGTCAAGCATCACCACCATCACCATCATCACCGATACATCAAGACAGTGGAGAAACCCGTCAAGGTACCGTATAAAGTCGAGGTTGAAGTACCGAAACCATATCCCGTAGAAAAGAAGGTTCCAGTGCCAGTGCCTGTGGAAAAAATCAAAGTTGTCGATAGGCCTTATCCAGTCCCTGTAGAAAAAAGAATCCCGTATCCTGTAGCCGTCAAAGTCCCACAACCAGTCCCTGTCAAAGTTATTGAAAAAGAATATGTCCATAAACCATATCCGATTGTCCATCATGTCCCAATTGTAAAGCATGTAGAAGTTAAAGTACCACATCCGGTCCCAGTGGAAGTAGAAAAAAAAGTCCCATATCCGGTGCAAGTACCATTTCCAGTAGAAAAACCCGTACCCGTACCTTACCAAGTAGAAAAAAGAGTTCCATATCCAGTGCCCATCAAAGTTTACGTACCTCAACCTTATCCTGTAGAAAAGAAAATACCTTATCCCGTCGAAGTGAAAGTCAAAGAGCCCTTTGAAGTCATAAAACATGTCCCAGTCCGGGTCCCATATCCACAGCCGTATCCTGTAAGAGTACCTCACCCTGTCCCCATTACCGTTGAGAAAAAAATCCCTTATCCCGTCAGAGTAGTGAAGAAAATCCCTGTCCCTGTAGAAGTTGTAGTTCCCCGTAAAGTTGAAATTGAGAAAAAGGTCCCAATTTATATACCAAAACCTTATCCGGTAGAAAGACGGGTGCCGTACCCCGTAAAAGTTCCGTATCCCGTTAAAGTGCCCGTGAAGGTGCCGGTCCGTGTGCCTGTAGAAGTACCTGTGTATATCCACCATCCTTTTCAGATCGTAAATGACGACGACGTCGGTGCTGATGGAAACCAATATTATGGGGATCCGGGACAAGGGAACCCTTACTTTACGGACGAAGATAACCAATATGAGCGTTCGGGAAAAGGAGCGGTCACAACCACGTCGCTGCCGATCGTGACAGTGCATGGAAACACTGGGTTCACAGGCCTAATATCAAGGTCTGATACTGAAACTACAACGGCAAAAGTGGCTACAGAATAGCAAAAGACAATAATTTATTAGTAAGTGATGCATGTGTGTGAGTGCTACGGACAGATAGAAATGTGTGATGCTGTGATATATTTTGGATATCTTATAGCATATTTTTTCGTGAAAGAACCCACCAGTTAATTTATTACTTCTTAAAAAATGTATTATAAATCCTTTACAACTTTGGCGGCTAAAAATTAAGATTAATAAAAAATAATGCCATTCTAATACTGTCTTTTTGTATTTTTTTTTTATATTAGTATTTTTTAATTGATAGTCTAATGTCCTACTACATACTATTTTCTACGCGATATCAAGATCTTTTGAGAAGAATAGCGGTACTCGAGCTGATTTATCTTACCAGAGCACGGAATAAAAACCATTAAAATTAAATAATTCGCCCGAGCTAATTTATAGCAACAATCTCGGACTTTACAGTTAAACGCTGTTCTATTGCCATAAACGAACTTTTATGCAAAAAAATATGCATATTAAAGTGCACACCCAAATAAAAAATATAAAAACCAATAAATATTTTTTAAATTATCGCTGAATGATTTGCCGGAATGCAGTCATAACTCTTTTGTCAAATTATATTAAAAAAAACACAAGTATATTATTATAATTTACTTTTTTTTACATGTAAGAATTTTTTTTTTCATATGTATAAGAAAATGGTGATAAAAACTTCGCAACATGTGGACGGCTAGCGATACCGCGTGTTTATTTGACCGTGACTTCACTTTCAATTAACGTTCTTCCTATTCCATATATTACTACTTTATTAATTTTAATTGAACGATTAAGTTATATTTGTAATCATTTTATATTTACTTAAAAGGTGTGAAAATATATACTTTGTCTTCTGTAGCAGTGAGAATAAAGAAAGTATTCTGTTCTTCACTTTCTGAGCAACTATAATAAGACATTAACCTTAACTGCACTGTCTTTATAGTTGAACTCAATGCCGAAATTAAAATAATTTCTAATTTCAGATTAAACTCACAATCATGTAAATTCTGACTTCAGGCTTCATAATTACCTCATTGATTTATGTTCTTTTTTAATTTATTTGTAAATTATCATCTTCAGACTTTTTCCTGTATATAAGAGGGTAAACAGAGGAAATTTCGTGTTACCAGACTACCCCCCATTTTCATCCAATTTTCGTCAAGGGTTGTTCCATGATGTATTCAAATTAAAAATAAAAGAAATAAAATTTAAGTAAAAAACAATGAATAACGTAAATATATAATTTTATTAATGTCAATACAATTTATGTTACTTAAATTATAAATACAAAAAACATTACTTCACTTTCACAAATTGCCATTCCAGTTCATACACTCCAACTGATGTTTGATTTTTTTCATCATAGTCGACCCACTCTTGTTCTGTTAAATCTACATCATCAAACTTTTTGCCTAAAAATTAAAAAATACATTTGTAGAATTTATATTTTTTTACACACTATTTCTTAGTTTTTCATTGTATTCCATATAGCAGGGTAGGCAGAGGGAACCTAAGAGTTAAGATACAATTCCCTAGTTTTTTCAATTTACACTTTCTGCTAGATTCTGGAGGGTCTGCATGTTGAGTCAACTCAATGTCGGATCGAGGAAATAAATATATTAAATATTGCATTTAGTCGAGTGGGAATGGAAACAACAATACACACATGCTTGGGTTACTGCTCCACAACTGGCTTCAAAAAATATTTTTACATATTTTATGAGATATATTTTATTTTGTTGAGTAAGACTTTTTAATTTATTAAGTGAAATCTCTTATCAATTCTTTACTATTTATTTAAAACATTAAAATAAAAAATAATTTATATATTTATAAATATATATAACATAAATTTACATATGCAGTAAATTAAATATCACATACCATTTTCTTCTGCTTCTGCAATCCAACCAGATTTAGGTTCAAAGTCAACAGGTTCTACACCTCTGCAGTCAAATGTTACAATGGATTTGAATTTGCCTAAATCATTGTTTGTAAATTCACCTGAACAAAAACAATGTGCAACATTAGTGTTTTTCCCCACTGCTAAGGAAGGATGCACTATTTGTATGTATGTAAGTCTTGATTACCTCATATCCAGAACCGGGAACGCAAAAAAATTAAATAACAAAAACAAAAATCCTAGCTCTAGGTAGTTATTAGGATTAACAGTTGATATAACATTCAATTTGAAACTTTAAATAGTTTATAAAACAAGATCTTTGTGTAATATTTATTCATAATCTACATCATAGACTTAAATAGTCCTGCGTATAATATTTAACTGTAGTTAGGTAGTAACTGCTAAATCTATTGTTTTTAATGCAATGAAATATATTTTTATACCATACGAAAGTGCAAAAAAATATAAAATTGACATATATTATCAAAAGGTTTTATCAATTTTCGAAATCATTAAAACCCGATAGTAAACGCATACTCATAGATTTTTAAGTTTTTTATACTCTATACTCTAAGTAGACGATTTGTGTAAAGGTTATCTTTACGTACCATTGCTTCCTTCGATAACATCGATACTATTTTCTCTAGAACATAATTTGCACTTTATAAGCAAGTTTGTTTCTGACCTATTATGCTTTTGCGGCACTTTATCTTCTTCCGTAAGGTCATGGAACTTATCGGAAACTTCACCGCAATTACCGCATTTCAACTTTAAAAACCACTGGTAGTGTGGATGGTTAGTGTATAATTTCTCTATACATTCTAAATTAGCGCGTATTTGAAGTGATATTTTGACCATATTTATGAAAAAGTACTGTTTATATTTTATCAGCTGCAATAACAATTCTGATTATAGCAGTTATTACTAACTGTCAATGTCAATCAATGCTAGTCGTTAGCTGTCAATTAGACAACATGAAAACATAAAAAAATTGAAAACAGCTCTAACTGATATAATCTGATAGCGCCAATAAACAAAATAATAATAAAATAAGTGTCAAAAATGCCGGTCTGCATGCGAAGTCGGGACATAAAATAGAAATTTTTTTTAGTAACACACACACAAACATAAATATATTATAATGAAGTCGTTGTGGCGCAGCGGTATATGACTGCAAACGATTTTCAATCTTTGAAATAAATTAATTTAATTTATTTGCTTTGATTACAATGTTAGTTGAGTTCTGTCACTGTCTGGAAAATTAAAACGGAACGTGGTGAAAGCAGACATTCTTTGCTTGTATTATATATTCTAGCTCAATAAATTTTCTATTAAAATAAAACAAAATAATAGTGTCATTTTTTATTGCATACTGTTCAGGAGAATAAATAGATATCTACATTGCACTTAAGTTCTTAAGCAACCACTTGAAGATAGTTTGTATATAAGTACAATATTATATGTTGACTGTATAATTAAATTTTATATAATTTAAATGGCTCATGCCAATAAAAACAGGTGGAATTTTTTTCCTAGCGGTATATATTGAAACTGTGTTTTTGAATATAATAAAGCCTAATAATGGAAAAGGGATTAAATTGCAAAATGAAGAGTTATTATTTATTATATAATAGGGGCTTAATTAGTACAATTGAATAAAAAAGCAGTCATACATCTGGAAGTCCTCTCACAGGGTTTATTAAACAGACCAAATTCATTCTCAATATTTCAATCGAATTTAGACAAAATCACATGATTCACTTATGCTTAGCAGTCATTTTACTCGTTAAATAAGTGTTTAAATATTTCCTGTGTAATATAATTCATTATATTAACCACATTATTGTGATAATGTTAATTTTAATTTCTTGGCAAAGGAACAATTTTTATAGAATTTCCTTGAGAATCTGTATTTAGTGTTAGCCCCATTTCTTGTAGCACTTCATTGTCTACTGGCCCTTGCAGTGTCATTTTAGAAATCACCTCCTTTAAAAACAAAAGAAAAAAATGTTCATGAAAATACAATATCGTCAAATACTAAAATCCAGTAGGTTCAATATAAATAGTAAGAAACATCATTTACATATATATACCTAATGAACGTACCACCGTAGCTACAGTTTAGACGACTTTTATGTGCAGGTTAGGTTAGAAATTTTTAAATTTAAAAATGGTTGTTTTAAAACTGTTTTTGCTGTAAAAGCAACCGACCAAGATAGAATAAGATAGATATCAATATCGAGCAAAAAAATTATGATCTAACGGTGTTTATAATCTTACGGTGCACAGGATGACAATTTCGTGAAGGCAGAAAAAGAAAATTATATAGATATTTGGACTTAGCCCATGAGATTACTGTCATGGGATGTCAATGCAGCTATCGTTGTGCCAATAGTGGTTTCATTTAACGGTTTAATAGCGAAGCCTCGACCATCAACGTATAACACTTCAAAGAAATTAAATATTTAAAGCTGCCACTCAATATTGACAAAATGAGTGTCTTAATTCCTGCCTCGTCCCAAGGTTCCGTCTGCCTATCCTGCTATATACAAGACATAGAGTGAAGAAAAAAAGAAAGTAAATTTGTTAACATTACATACCTGATTCTCGGGACAATTTTCGCAAAGATTACGAACAGCAAATATTACCCATTGCATAATAACTGAAATTATTTTATAAGAAATTTTATTATTAATTTATTTATGTATGATATTAATGAGGTGTGGAACCTACAAAAACGCCGAAATTAACTTGAATGTATACAATAACTAAACAATACATAACAGCTATAATAAGATTACTTGTCTGTATTGTTCTATATTCTGTATTATTTCTAATATTTGAAACATGTACATTTTACAAGTAATTTTTGAAATACTTTAAAAAGGATACGAGGATTGCGCGCGTCGATATTGCAACAGTCAAGTAATACTGGAATCACTTCTAATTCACGCATCTGAAATATTTAAGTAAAATATTTTAAATATTATTGAGGATGTCGCGGCACAATTTGTGGGTTCAGTTCTCGTTCGGGTATCATTTTTTTTTTCAATTTCTTGCTCTGGTAAAAAGACAAAGCACCGTGTTGAGTTCCATAATTCAACACGCAATGTCTCGTTTGGAGAACGCAGTGTCTAGACCGCTATACACTAATTTTTCCCTGTCTACTATTCCACTTTATGCGGGATACAAGTACAAGGCGAAGCTATGAAGAAAAAACCTAACCTGGCGTTTATTTTCTTGATTTTTCCAGCACAGATTGGCTAAAGTCCTTACGAGAGATGCCTTGAAACCAAACGCAACATGCCTTTCTACTGTTTCCACACTCGTCACTGTTTTTTTGGGTGTCGACATATCTATTGCTCCTAATCTGTAAATGATAATTATAATATTGTTACAAGTATGCAAGTACTAGACCTGCATGCAACTTCGTCAGCTTGAAATACACTTATTTACGTAATCAATTGAATATATTAGTATTCTGTCTTATTTATGAATGTAAAACGGTAAGTTTGTAGATGGCTGTGCAGATTTGAATTTAGGATTCTTCTGACTTTTCATTATTTTCTTTTCGAGTGAACAATGAGCAAAAGTTCCGATGATCGTACGTTGTTTGATTCACGGCCGGTCTCATCAACTTATCAATCTTTAACAATCTGTTAATTCTATTGTATACAGACATAAATTAGATTTACATGTGTTACACAATTATATACTTAATTTTGAACCTAACATTAGATATATAATAGTGTAACACATATAAATCTATTGTATGTATATATATGTATCATTTAACAAATTGTTAAAGGTAGATAATTTATTGAGATGGGCCTTTAGTGACTAATAATATGAAATTTTTAAATTGGGTAACTTTAATTTAGGGTTTTCAAAAGAATTTTTGATTGTTTTTAAAATAAACAATTCAGATTGATATAAATCGTGTATCTTTGATAATAATTTTTCTGAAATTATATAAATAATAAATTGTCTTGTTAATCAATAAAGAACCAAAACTTTCTGTGTATTTGGAAAGTTATGTGACATTTGAAGCCAAAATCATATTCTATTGAATACATAATAATTGTGAGTTTTACTTCATTAATTCATTTTTCTATACTACATCTAAAAAATAGGTGCATGAGGAACAGAACATCTTAACACACAATACCCTCTGTTTCAGCTTTATGCCAAGAATAACTTGAAAGTAAAGATAAAAAATAAAATGTATATTTATAAAATAAAGGAATAAGTACTATAAATACCTCGTTTTTTGGCTTTCCGGTGAATCAATCTTAACAAATGGTACTTTAGGTGCAGTATTATCTTCTGATATCTTAACCTCTTTGACTGGTTCAGTTTTCTTTTCCACATTACTATTATCAACTCTTGCCTTTTCCGACGAAATACCCAAAATTTTTTGCAACTGTTCACTTAAATCAAAATCTGTTGACAAATTTTGACTCTTTTTGACTTCTTTTGGGGTATCTGGTGACTGTTTTTGCGATTCTGTTTCTGGTTGATTTTCTGACAATGGCGGCGATATTTCACTTGGCGATGTTTTAATTTCTTTACTGTCTGATTTAGTTAAATGTATTTCTGTTGGCGGATCAGTTGGCGAACTATCTTGCGACTCGGTTCTACTCGATTCTTGCAACTCGAGTCTCGGTTGTAGAGCCACAGGGATAACTTCAGCAATAGTATTCATACACGTCGGGGATTGTGGATCGATTATTAAAGGTGGTTCATTATCATCAATATCGATTTTGTGCTCGAGACTTATTCGTCTTGTTGGTAAATGTATACGTTCGTCTGTTTTTGGCACTGAACTACTTCTTTTGAATGCAACTTTCGTTAATTCACTATCGATTTTCACATTGGAACTTCCTTCTGAGCCACTTCTAACTTGTTTATCTGGCATATCAAATTTTATTGGTTGTTGTAGATTGTCTACAATGTTGTCAAGTTTGTCCATGAATGGTGGATTGTCGTTACACTCGTAAAATTGTTCACTACTTTCTGATTCTGTACACTCAGATGTTGTTTCGTTACAGGAAAGCATGTTATCTGCTGAATCATTTTTACAAAGCGGATCTGAAATAATATAAAATGTTGCTAAAAATTATTCAAAAGCTTTTGAAATTTTTCTATAAACATTATATGTAATGATGCGGGGTTAAATCCCGCTATATTCAATTTTTTGTTTTCTAAAATGAGAAAACAATTAAAAAATGTAAGAATAATACTTTATAGATTATGCTGTATGACACATATAATAGCGTCAGGAGATCCTTATCTTGACACTCTGTTTCTTCATGGTGTGTCGGGACTATATGATTTTGAAGAGATTGTGTGTTGACAGAAACAAAGAACCACACATGTTACCAGAGCAACAAAATGAAAAAATTTAAGCCATTTAGGAATAAAACACACCACCATCGTGTTTGCAGTCAAACATAGTGCCACAGCAAACACAATGTAGTAAAACAGAATTTATCACCATGACATAATGCCCACACATGTTCGACTGGCATGTTTGGAATGCCATAATAAAAAGAATAGAACAGAACTTACTTTCAGATGGTACATTTATTGCAGGCATATCTTCATCATTATCAAATTGCTTTCCGGTAGCTTCATACAATTTATTTATAGATGAGAAAAAATTGTTACTCTCCTTGCCTAGTTTGTGAATAGCTCTTAGAAGAACTAGAAAAAAAATGGCAAAATAATTTACATTAATTCAGTTAATTAATTTAAATTATTTTTAATTCTTTCCACTTTATATTGTATCAGGGCACCACATATAGCAGGGTAGGCAGAGAGAACCTAGTCCCAACATGCTTCATACATTGCATTTTGCAGCTCGCAATTCAATGTTTTACTTAGTATTTTGTGTATCAAATCAATCCCTGACTGGATATTCAACCCATAAACGTTTTCTTTAGGCATCTGCATAGTAACATAACAATAAAATACAAAAATACTTACAAGCACAATTGATAAATAAAGAAGTGTCACTTTGCAAACAATCCATATAAGTGTCCATACTGGAGGCTGTTGCTACTATTTCCAACAAAAAAACCACTTC
>JBAIZZ010000223.1:357661-411265 GCA_037355905.1 Heliconius aoede
AGCACAAACAATACACGGTGGTACACTGAAGGGAAAATACACATAAAAGTAAGCTACAATGGGCTGGTTTATTTTTTTGGCAACGCTGTTTTTTTTTTGTTTTTCGTATTAATTTTTTTGGAAATTTTTCACCTTTTTATAGAAACTTTCGTGCAAAATGAAGCGTTGAATGGTTTGTGTTTGTTTATGTTTTATAATGGATTTTTTGTATGCTGTCGATTTTTTATATGACGGATAATGTCATAAATTATATGAAGCTCAAATAATCATGATAATATATCTTTATTTTCAACTCACAACAATTTGGTCATATTAAATACAATTGATGAAGAAAACAAGCAAAGAAGAAAATCAAATGTTTTTATACTTAAAGTAAATCGTTTCTTTCTATTGAAAATCTATACTTATTAGTATTACTTAGCATATGCGATTATTTAGAGAATTACTCTGCCTGTACTGCCACCTATTAGTATTGTGCAAGTAAAGTAACATTAAGTTAATGGTAGTTCTATATTAACACTTTAAACGACATACTTATGTTCTTCATATACAAATATCCAAGGGATTCTATTTCCATCACGACTGTACCCAACATCCTGAGTTAACACACCCTTCTCCCGTAAATAAACATTAGTTCACTGCTTTGTCTAATTTGAACGGCATTTGCTTCGAGTCATTTGATTGACTCACGGTCGCGTACTTTATAGTGGCGTAAGATAATATGTCATTCGATGTTTGTAAGCGATTAGAACGCACTTGAAATAATGTTGTTGTTGACTTTGTTTTTTTTTTCTATTTCATTTAGATTAAAGCGTTTTTAATGCCAAATAGTCGACTGTCATTACAGCTTTAGACATCTTTTGAATAGAATAACGTATAGCATTTTTTTTTTTTTCATTTTGATTCTGCCAACGGTTATTTTTTTTCTTTATTATCTCTAATCTCTAATATTTGTTACAAATATAGATTTTTTATTACGTTTACACAATTTTTCTAATGATAAAGTATATAATTTTGCTTATTTTATTAAACATGTTGTTATGTGATAGGTGTTTGAGTTCAAATTAGCTGTGAACATTAAAGTTCACTTGAATTTAATTATTTGCGTTGCGGCGTCCAAAACTATCGCTTTTACAGTCGAACTCTGGCCCACTGCGCCGTGATGGTGACTTTTTGTTACGGTTATAAAATTTTATTGTTTTTTTTAAATTTTTACACGTTTCACGTTCATTTCCCATTTAAATATCTCCTTATTACTATTCTTTTCGACGGACAGATATGTATTTCAACGTCTTGAGTAAATAATTAAGTTAGGTCTTACTTAATACAAGTAGTAAGTGATCTCGCTATTTTAAATTATATATTTTTGAACGCTTTTAACTCTCATTCATCTCAAAGCTGTCAAAGGTTAAGCGTTTTCATGAGTTTCATATAATTTTATAATATATGAAAACGAAAACCCAGCCAGTATGAAATGAGAATATTTTCCATTGTGAATTCAGTTTGACGAACGACCGAAATGAAGTAGGCACGTGCTCAGCGCTAGATGAAAAACATTGCCCACGCGTGTCAATATCCGTTCTACGGAACATAAAATGAATCTCACTCCTGTACACAATTTTGTAATACAAAGTGAAATTAAGTGAAGAAATGGCTACTATGTATGTAGTATACTTTTTTTAGAGATTATTGTTTTTGCTAATTGTACAGCTACAGTTGAATGGTTTTTTTCATATATGCAAAGGTTAATTATTTATTATAGTAGCATTTGTTCATTTATATTTGATAAAATAGCTTACGTGGTGTTAAGAATCTTCGTCTCCCTATTTGCGAGACATTGCGTGTTGATTGGTGGATATCGAATCATTCCCACGAGTGGAAATCGAACCCACAATCGTTGTATATGCATTCTCCATGCAGGAGGACCTTTTCAAAAGTTCTACTCGTCTGATTTTTAGGGTGCTTTTCCACTATAGCATAAGTTTGAGTGACTTAGTAATGTAGCGATACTAAAACCGTAATAACTCATTACGCTTCTAGTCTCGCTACGTTTCAAAATTGTAAACGAAATTTCAATATGTTTTTTATAATTTACTTTGGTTATTCGCTTGGATGAAAGTAGGTCGACTTAGGCGTTTTTTTCGCGTGTCGGTAACGCAAAATATTGTTGACATTGTTCTAAATGTCTACTCATTTTACTAAAACTTAAAAAAAAAAATGTATTGTTAGTGTTCCGTACTCAAAAAACGGGGGTCCCGTTTTACGTAATGTTCTTATTACTAAAACTACCCTCATCCTGAAGTATATATATTATGCTGACTAATAATATTTTTAAAATTATCACATTTAAGTATTAGTTAACGGAATTTAACGCCGGAGTTTTTTGTATTGATGTCAGAGCGAAGAATATGATGAAATATTAATAAATCATGATTAACTCCCCCAAATGGATTCGAACTTCCACATCGCATTAAAGTCACGTGCTTGTACGCCACGCCGGCCACAACTTCATATGAAATATTATTAAATTAATATTTACTTTATTAAAATAAAATAATAAATTAAAATTTAATAGAAATACATAATAAATGAATATGTTGACATACCTCGGGTCAATTGTCTACACGAAACATTTACTTTCTAAGCAAACGCCAGGCACTGTATATGTCAAACATTTGTCGAGTGACGTTTACTTCGTTCACTAGTTATATATATATATATATATTTTTAAATAAATTTTTCATGATTTTTGACGATTGTAAGATTACATGATACGCTACGCGGCACTATACTCAATGTATACATAGAGTGGCTTCCTCTAGATATCACGTCTTTACATTTCTTTCTTTTAAACATATATTGCATGATTCTCTGTGCGTAATTCTTTTAGCCTTTCTGCCTTGACTTTTCACACAAATACTTTTGCATTTTAGTCTTTTGTAATTTTTTATTACAATAGTAGCAATAGCGGCTGTAAGATGTTAGTCCGTGCAGGTCGAGCATAATTAACTTGTTTACATGTGTGTGAATAGCTCGGAGACGATTTCCGTACATTTACAAATATACACTACTCAGATACAAAACATCCGTACAAGTGTAAACAGTACAGAGTACAGACATTTACTAACTCACTCACTGAGTAATTGATAGAAGACGCACTGACTGTCCAGTATTGTCATACTGGACATCGAAAGTTGAAATTTGGCATGTAGGTAAGGGAGTGTGGGGGAGCACTACGAGAAAATTTCTCAAATATACTAAAGGAGCGTGATAAACGGGGTTTTCCAACTTATCTCTTACAAAAACATTAAAAAAAATTGGGGCCGACGACTAGTATGTGGAAAATGTGCTATTTTATATAAAGCTTGATCTTTTACATTAATAACTCCCATTTTTTTCGACGATCAAATCTCTACGCCACCGTCTAAAAAAACGGTTCTTTAAATTTAACTTTTAATGTCTTTTTAAAGCGACTGACAACTTGTATACAAATCAATCTATTTAAATATACACGTTTGTAATTGTTCTGGTTACAAACAAAGAGGAAAGTTCTCGTTCAACTGTGTAGAAGTCAAATGTATTATATACATTATATTGTGATAACGTTAAATTTGTGGCCCTATTCATAAGCCTCTTATCAAAAATGACTTTGAGTACACAGAAGCAGAGAAAATTGTATTAAGTTATGAGTTTAATTCTTGCAATTTTATTATGATTTTTTTGCAAGTAACTCTGATCGTAGGTACAACAGGTTTAAATTCATAAATAAAATGTTATAAATAAAGTATCTGTTCCAAATATTTGTCTATTATAATATAAAGATAACACTATTATTAATATAGATTAAGCTCAATCTGAATAAACATATATGAAGCCTATTAATTATATAGCGCAGGTTTTTACAAAAGTTGTTAATATCGATACAACACGCGTCCTCACAAAGAGTTTCAGATCAAAGCCAAATAATAATACGAGAATGTCGTTAAGTACGGGGAGTGGTACCTACTGGCGGGGGCGTCTATTTTGGTTACGCTAAATATACATGTAACAGCTTTCAACTGGGACAATTAGATCGATACAATGACGAGTGTCAACTGACGTTGTACACATTGCTGGGTGGTGTGTCGGGGCACTGCCACTGTTTTTTTTTTTTTTTTAACTTTTTTATTCTAGATTTTTTTAGTTGAATATAGTAAGTTTCTTTTTTTATGCAGTCACGCTGCTTGCGTGGTGAGAAGATTAAGAAGTCGAGAGGATTTTTGGACGTTCGGTTCTTAAATTTTTATAAAATGTAACAGTTTTTCCGTTATAACGGTTCAGTTATAACGGTTTTTCCTCTAAAGCAGTAGATAGATTAGGCATAGTGTTAAATCAGTTCAGTTCTCCACTTTCTGCCTGAATTTATAACAATACATGTGAATTCTCAAAACTAAACGTCGTTCTTTGTCTATACTGATTGACAAAGTGGGGAAATGAAAATAATTTCAAACTGAGTTACATATTTATTAATATAAATAAATATAACTTTCGCAAATACGTATGTATAAATAGGTGCATATTGATGTTTTTGACAAATTTAAATAAAGTTCTCGCAAAACCTTTATAATTATTTGTATTTTTTGGGCATTAATTGGTTTTTAAAATATATAATATACGTTTGATACATGGAAATGTAATTAGATTCACCTTGACTCACTTTCTAAATTATCATAAAATGATAAGATATCTGTTATTGATTTCAATACGTCGTCTTATAATGCCTACATGTCAATCAATATGAAACTAAATAACCGCTTTATATCCTGTTTAGGTACTGTTTAGTGTCTTTTTATTTATTTATGTTTTTTTGGGACAGTGTCTTGATGGAAACGTGACAATTGTAGGTTCGATTTCCACTTAGAGGACTGAATTATTTTCTTTACCTCCCTCTGGTAACATGACAAAGCGGCCTCACACAAGGTTCTGTGCTGCTTATCCCTGTATATTCGTGATACAGCGTGAAACTTCCAAAAAATATTTATGTACATTAGATTTTTTTTAAATATAGTTATTTAGATCGAAAATATCTATTTAAAGAGAATAATGTTGCTTAATTATTCTGTCTAATGTTTGAACCATTGAAGATTGTGACTTATAGTACATTATAGGAAAGGGATTATTTTTATTTTCCTATTTTGGTATGATAAAGCCGAAGCCTAAAAAACTAAAGCCAGTTAACGCCTAATATTTCGATGTAACGCTAAGTTCTCACTGAATATTTATTTTATAATACAGTTACCAATCCACAATTATTCAAACGAGATCAATATGAACCGAAATTCTTAGAAACAGAAATCCTTAGAAACAACAAGTGTATTTTCTTAATTTAAATTTAATTTACAAAAATGCTGATACTGATAGTGTTGGCTCTAAAAAGTTATTAAGTGTGCGTTTTCGTGTACGCAGTGTTTTTACTGGCACGACCTTTGCAGAGTTCACGCGTCCTGCGACCTTTACATTTTTATACTCGGTTACGTTTCAATATATGCGTTATATAATAAATATGTTTGAGATTACGTATTTGCCGGGATATTGCAAGAGAAGCTATTTTAAAAAAGATCTTCGAAGATGGAATTCCTTATTGGTATAATTTTAATAAGCATATTATGATAATAGAAATTGGCATTTAACGGTCATTTAATCGGTATTAGATCCTGGAAGTTATTTTAAAACTTTTTCGTTACTCCTAGCTGTTTAAAAAAATAAATTTATACTACATATGTAAAATTCATAGAAAAAATAACTAAAATCTTTGGGATAGAAATTCTTAATATTTTGAGTCGGTAGTGTCGCCATATTAATCATGCCAGTTATTACCACACGTAACGAATGAAACATGTTTCGTCGTAACATAAACAAACTGTGTATACTCTACAGATACGCATCTATCTATTCACTTCATGACAGTATGTCATGCCCAAGACCCCCCTGGGATAGCCCGATAGTGACACTCTTCGTCTTATTTAGAAGGGAAATGGTTATTGTATATATACAATATTTGATAAGGAATCAATAAAAGAGTGATACACTTGTCTTTATTATGTAGATATGTTATCAGTCGGAACACAAGATATTTTCAATAAAGATAAAAATATATAACATATCTTTGACACTGAATTTAAAAGTTTATTTATTTAAATAAATTTCTAAATTGCTCAATCCCGCATATTATACACTTTTAAGTGCAGTGTCGAGTGTTCTGAGATTAACGCGTTCAACCAAACAAAATCTTCAGTTTCATAATATTACAGACGGTATAGATTAGTCAGTTATTGATTGTTTATAATAGCTAAATATGCTAACACTAACAATTTTCTGTAATAATGAAAATTCTAAATCGTAAATTATTTTGTTTCAGGTAATCGTAGAGTCCCACAAGGAGCTACGATGTCCAGAATGTCGGGTATTAGTGGAGACGAAGGTGGAGGAATTACCTCCGAACGTCCTCCTCTTGAGGATACTGGAAGGTATGAAGAACTCCGCGCCGAGGAAGATAAGTGGCCAGCGAGTTAGGAGTGGTCATTCTCAGGTAAGGATTTAATTTTTAATTCTTTTAGTTTCATGCTGTATCCTGCACATAGCAGGGTAGGCAGAGGGAACCTAGCGTTAAACATTCTGTTGTTTTCCGCCCAATTTTAGGACATTACGTGTTGAATGGCGGAACTCAATGTCCCGCTTTTGTCTTCTAACCAGAGCGACTAATTGAAATTAATTCATGCTTTCGAGTGGGAATCCGGTGTGTGTCAAATCAATGAGCTTACAGTCGGACGCTGCGCGCTGTGCCGCTTTGTCGACGTCTTTCTTTTCTAAAATCTCTAATCTCTCTCAAAAATGTAAAAATTGTTTTTTTATAAATTTTGGGTCTCTGGAGTTCAGTTAAAGTCTTCTGAAGTAAAGTTCAAACTCGCACAGTTCGTTTTTTTATGAAAAGACAATCGTTATCTTGTCTGATTCAGATAATATGTGGCGCTTGCTTTCGTCACATGACAGAAGTAGGAAGTTATTTGTAATTAGTTATTTTAGTCATTTTGTAAATTATGCGTATGTTCTAGACTATATTCTAGTTATACTTTACTATTTTGTTACGGCCTATTTATTATTAAAAAGGTTTTTTATTTTCGTCGAAAATATTCTCTTTCTCATAAATATTCTCTTATCTATGTTGCATATCGACGATATCCGTTAAAATCAATTAACTGATAGGTCTTCGAAGTTGACCTTCTAATAGGAATATGTATATAGGCTGATTATGCACTCAGTGTCATTTAGGTTTATCTCGTTGGCCTTGATTTAAGTTATTCTTAAATATCATTACTTTATTTATGTTTTGTATACTTACTTTGGCATTGTTTATATACAATCGATATGGGTGCTTTTATTGGTTTTTGTTATCAGATAATCATTTAATAGTAGATAAGAAATAATTAATGCTCCTGATAATATAATAAGTAGCGTTCACAGATTTGAAATGCCGATTACTTTTTTAGAAAACTACAAATTATCGAGAGGCGCTGGTTCAAATCTCGTTTCGTGAACTTAACGAGATTTGAGAGATTTACTTGAGCTTCCAGAAAAAAACGAATAAAACTTTAAAAATGTTAAATTTACTTAGTTATATTTCTATTACCATTACAGATACAGCAATTGCAACAGTCGTCGCGTTCGGAAAACAAACAGCTACCGCCGCACGCTCGAGCCATGTACGACTACGTATCTAAAGAACCGGGGTAAGTTTCAAATGTCAATAATGTCCATTATGGGAAACTTTAGTTTGTCGTATACGCGCCTGAAGGATGTTTGAATACTATCCAAGGTCATGTGGAGGTTAATAGTCAAATAAATGTTATAATAATAAAGTGATACATTTTCTTTAATTCACGATATCATTTAAATTTTTACGTAGAATTCTACCTTATTATTTTCAGTCACACTAATTCCGCGTTAATACAGAATAGACAGGAACTTTGTCACTTCGATGTCAATCTCTCTGTTTAATCATTATCATATATTTTTTACCCAACAGTCATTATATCAATTATAATGACTGTTGAGTAATAAAATATAAATATTACCCAACAGTCAATATATTTAAATAATTCTATCTATTATTGGGGACATTTACCAATATAATAGAACATAATAATTTATTAGATTAAGTGGGCGAAGACGCGAGCATGTAGCTAGTTGTTATATATAATACTCGTAGACAGTTTTAACTGGTGGCATTTCGAATTTATACTTACGTTATGTTGCTTGGCAACTAATTTTTTGTAAAGTTTTAAACGAGAATTCTATAATTGGTTATCCTTCAACTTCGTCCGTAGAAAGACTATTTTTTTTGTATTTCGTAAAATTTTTAAATATGCCTATGAATACTGTTACAGTAATATTAATTCGTTCTAAAATAGTTTATTGTGCAGTAGCATATATTACTTTATATTTTATTTCAGTCGAATGAAAAAATATGTCACCTAAGTTATACAGATTGACAAAAGTTGTAACTTATATAGAAATAGTATAAATAATTTACTTAGATGTCTATTAAAACTATATTTAAGCTGATCGATAATCAAGACATTTATTTAAGCGACAAATGCAAGTTCATTCTCATTTCTGGAATAACTGTATGAATCATCAACACATTTACTAAGAAAACATATATGAATCAATGTTTTACTTTGTTATGTTCAAATTAAATATTAATTTCAGTGATCTGTCCTTCAAGAAGGGTGAAACGATTATTCTGCAGAAGAAATTAGACACGTTCTGGTACCAAGGCGAAGTGTCCGGCCAGACCGGCATGTTCCCTATTACTTTTGTACAGGTAAAATTTTAACTCGTATAATATTTGTAATAATATCAAATATCAGTTTGTTACGTCGTTTTACAAATATTTTTATCATAACTATTCTTTGAGTTTTGGATTAAGAGGTGTAGTTTTTTTTTAAATGACAAATAACCTAATTAAACTAAAAAACTAATAAATAATAATATTAAACTTATTTTTCTCGAATTGAGATATAGAGTTGGATAACGGAGTTCGTTCGTGGTACTATGTCTTCTCTGCCTACCATGTTGTATGGGAGCCTACCATGCAGTGTGTACCTGAAAAAATATAATTTAACAAAGGAGACAAACGATTTCATACATTCTTGGGCCCAGAATGTAAAGAGATGAAAATGATATGATTTAATAGATTCAACCATAATTTCCCAGAAAATTCTGTCAGTCTTTGCGACCTGAGAGCTGAGTTATAAGAGATTTCGTAAAAGTAAGGCTATCTCACAATCCACACTGCGATCCATATCCATTGCGTGGCGCTCGTTAGATCCAAAAACATTCGGTGTCCACTAGGGAACAAAATAGGAAACGAACTGGAAAACACATCGAAACGAACGAAACAAATGAAGCCTACAATGAAAAATTATTAGACATGGTTTCAAAGTCAATTAGCTGTCACATCTGGCATTTCAAATAAGGGTGTGTTCAAAAGGTGTCGCGAATTTTGAATTTCCGCGAAATGTAATTTTTTTAGAGCCCATCGCTTGCAGACCATCTCATCTCTTTCCATTTGGGCCCACAATTTTTCGTCTCCTTTGTCTCTGGTACTTGTCACTCCTACTACAATCCCCTAGGAACCTATACAGTAAATGTTCGTTTTTGTACGCTATATATTCTTTACATGGTTTGTAAGTCACTATGAAAATATTCTATGTACTAAATATCGAATGTAATAATTCCAGGTGGTGGTACCATTACCAATGAGTACTGCGTTGTGTAAAGCGCTGTACGACTTTCGAATGTCGGCCCCTGACGAAGAAGGTTGCTTGGCTTTTGATAAAGGTGACATTTTACTATATAATATATTGAAACAGAAGGAAATAGAAACACAGCAGTGAATCTTTTATAGATGCTTCCATAATACAAAATCCCCTCTCTCGGGGGCAATGAAACGTCAACGGTCACTGTCAGCATTGGCTGGCTCATCTATTTGGCGGGCATGACTGGCTCAGCTGGCGAGACTTTGGCTGGCATATATAGCTTTGCGTTACAATATACGAGTATATTGTTTTAATACTTATATATGAAGCCATCGTCAGTGATTGATTGTGGTCAAGGACACAGTCGTGTGATTAGACGCGACAGGTTGTGGGTTCGATTCTCGCTGGAGGGAATGACGTATTTAATATTTTAATTTTACTCGCTCAGGCAACGAGCCAACGCGCGGCGTTGAGTTCCGTTCTAATGACTGAGACAAAGTTGCAGATAAAATCAATCCTACTATAAATGACAAAAATATAACATTTTCAGGTGCAATTATATCTGTGCATCGTCGTGTGGATGAAAATTGGGCGGAAGGTCGCCTGGACCAACGCGTCGGTATCTTTCCCATAGCCTTCGTGGAGTTAAACCACGCGGCTAGGCAACTCATGAATAGGTAATTTACTTAATTATTACATTTTTAGTCATAGATAATGCTGTTTCTTTTTTTCTTGGTGTGTCAGAAAGTTCACGTTTACTGCAACTACTTTTATTTTGGAATATACCTACTATTCAGAGAGAAGGCAGAGGGAACCTAAGTTAAGGCACTCTGTTCCTTACTTTCTGCCAAGTTCTGGAAGCATTGCTTTGCATGTTGAGTGCCGCGCCGCCGCGCTTTGCCTCGATACCAGAGCGAAGAAATGGAAATATAAACATAAATAAATATTTGAGTGGAGATCGAACTTGTGCCGCTTCGCTACGACGGCCTCAACTAATATTGTGATTTAATTGAATTTAATATTTACTTGAAAGTTTCGATTCGCCAATCTCTGCTTTTTGTTCTTAAGACAATTATTTTAACATGTTTTGATTTGGTATAGTATCTTTATAATAAAAAATCTTTCGGATTTGAACTGACATCCATCAAGGCACTTGCCCACAAAACTGCCATTAAATATATTTATTATTTACATAACTAATCAAAATTTCAGTGCACCAATAACTAGGCCTGTACCGCCCGTGCCTGATGTAGTGAGATCATCGCATTCTGATAGACACCATGGATCACAGGTATTTTGATTACTTATTCTATTTACATCGCATATTATTATTTTTTGTAATTGTGAATGTGATGACTGAGGTCAGTCCTCGCTTGAGGAAATGAATTGTTTTCATTTCTGCACTCTGTTAAGATAAAACGCACAGTTTGGTTCCCCTTCTCAACATGCAATGTTTAGAATTTAGAGTGACTTTGGTTCACATTCCCTACCCTGCTACTGGGGGATAAATCGTGTAAACAAAATTTTAAAAAAATACAATCTTCATACATAATACCTTATTAAATAAAATTGTAATTTATAATGATATTGCAATAATTGTTATCATTATTTTTTTGTTATTATTTTTAATAAAATTATCTTGCAGTTTATTTGTATTTAACTCTTAGATTTAGCAGTTTAATAATTTCAGTCTTTTATTTTAACCTACAGGTCCGTGGCCAACCCATGTCTTTATCAACTCCCACAACTGGACAAGGAAACTATCAAAATCTGGCAACCATGAGTCAATCCCATCCAAATTATCACGCAAATCACGCTCAAACAATCACGCAACCACAGATTATGATACCACAACCGGTCAACCAACACGTAACTGTGAACCAAGTGGTTGCCAGAAACGGACCCCTAATGGAACCCACGACCAAACATTTAGATCTGATCCATTTCACTAATGTACATAATAAAAGCCATCAAACAATGGGAATTCAGAGTGTTTCACGTATAAGTGAAAATTACGACCGTTTAAGAGGAACTAAATTTGATAATTACAATTCGACGCCATTACAAAAAGTTGAGACGACTACCTATCAAAATGTACGCGCTGTTAATTTTACAAATAATAGTTCGGATTCTAGTTCCAGTATGAACACTCCATCCGGGAACGCTGGCAGTTGCACAACCACACCAAATACAAGTTCCAATACAAGTACTTGTGAAAGTGCTGAACCTAGCTTACCTAGTTCACCGGATAATGTTAATACTGAACGGTCAGCCAACGTTAGTACTCAAGAGGAAGAAAATCAGGAATCGTTAAACGCATCTGGTGCATTAAGCTTAAATGAAAGCTCTACAGCGACTAATACATCTTTGAATGTCAGCCTGCCGCCATCGGAAAGTCCAAAAAATCTAAATGATAATCAAGACAGTACAGAAGTGTTGGAAGTTCCTTCACATTCTAGAAATGTGATGAGCGGTCCGAATTCTTTGTTTAATTTTGGCTTAGGATTACAAGCGGCTTTATCGCCATCCCACAAAGATAGCAATTATATGGTGTCAAGACATAGAGACCATAGGGATAGAGAAAAAAGACATAGCTTAACGCCATCTACGCATTTGCAATCTAACCATATACAAAACAGGTACATGTATTTTTTGGTTTTATGAATATTTTAAACAAATTGAAGAAACAGAAAATAAAATCTAAAGAAAATAAATAAAAAGATGTTGTTCAGACACTCAATGCTCCACGTACCGCTGTATTCTAGAGTCTCGTTACCAGAGCGCGGAAATCAAATTTTAATATTAAATATTATGAGTTATTTTATATTTCGCGTTTACTGTAGCACGCTAATGTGCCTGCGCCACTTCACCTCGACTAATTTTTTTAATTAATTAAACCAAATGTACCTAAATCCAGGCATTCAGCAGAGATCTTAGCAACGAGTCTTCTAGACCATGGAACAGAGAGGGAACGAGAGAGACCAGAAAGAGACAGAAGAAGGCGAAGATCCGGTAGCAATGAGAAACCTTTGCCAGCTGCGTATATAGCGCTGTATGCATACAAACCTCAGAAACCTGATGAATTGGAATTAAAGAAAGGAGGTAACTTATGTAATTTATTTTCAGGATTTTTTTGTTTGTTCTATTAAGAGATCATGATCCAGAGTTATCTCAGAGTAATGCTTAGAAAATTCTCCAAAACCGATTAGTGGGTTTATTTATATTTATTTTAATACTTTTTAATTTCATATATCTCTTCATATAGCACTAGATAAAATATAGCGATATGTTACTATCAATGGGGTGAATAAATGGATATGGAGAGAATCCATTCTTTTCTATGGCTTTTTCTTCTATTTCACATATGTCCACCATCCTTCTATCTTCCCTACATATTTTTTCATCAATAGTATGTTTCTATGTATATATAATTATATAATACAATAAAACAATTTCAATGTCTGGTTCCAGGTGTGTACACAGTAACGGAGAGATGTCGAGACGGCTGGTTCAAGGGGTGCTGTGACCGCGTTCAGCGCTGCGGCGTGTTCCCCGGCAACTACGTGGCGCCACTGGCGCCGCTGCCGGCGCACACGGCCGCACACGCTAGGGTTAAACACGACAAGGTAACTAAACATATTTTTTTTATGGTGTTGAGTGCTCCTAGGGAATTACGTAGCGATGCAATATATAATGTTATGTATTTACAAAAAATAGTTATAACATAAATTGAAATAGGCCAAGCCGCGTTTGAATCGCTAATAGATGAATATTTTCATGTAAATATTTACAGCAGAACACATCAAACACAACAGCCACAACAACAACAAAAGTTACAACAACGAGCAACACGAACACGACAAACGCCAATAGTAATCCCACATTGGCGCCTCCGGACGCGCCCCCTCGCGCCTCCAGCCCTCTCGTTGCTACCGGTATGTATAATTTTAATTTATAATAATACTAATAATATAGGTTAAAAATATACACTATGTTTTTATAATGTTCAAGTTTTTTATTGTCTGCGCCCGCGATATCAAATAAATGAAAATGACTACTCGTGAATGAAACTTTGTTTTGGAGGTAATCCTGACCACAGTACAGTCATAGTAGGTCACAACGACGCGACTAACTTCTTACTAACAGCTTTCCTTAATAAATGCACAATAGTTATTTTGCAATTTGCACCAATAATTTAATCAACTAAACAATTTCTTCAGCTTCATAATACAGTCAGTTCTTGAGTTACGACCATTCGCACTTACGACGAAAAAACCTCATGAAAGTTCATGAGGTCATGAAATGTGTCAATTTTTTTAGCTTTCGTCACATATATATCTAATATAATCTTGCACGCTTCTAATGATTGACTTCGCGTCCTACCATTCCACTATATTGCTTATATTATAAAATATCTTCACCAATAAAGCTACGAGATATTAAAATGAGGATGTAGTGTTTTCACACTAGATTTTCTTTGTCTCCACTGTGCTGTTCTTGTTTATATACATTTAAAAAAATGAAAGGAACCAATTATATATTAATTTTATTACAATAAAAATTATGTGTTGTTTTAGGTCAACCCTTAACATATCCTTGGAGTTCAATTCAACCTCAACAAACAACTCCAAGAGCTGAAAAGGTATAAACAGTAACATCATATTGTAATAGTAGTATATTAAGTACAATAATTACTTCCTGGGTCGCCTCATCAAACAAACATATGATTTATATAATTTAAATGACACTTTTTTTTTATTTTCCAAAATATGTGTCAATGAAATTTGAATATCAACCGAAAGGAGAACAGATTTAATACTTTTGATAGAGAATAGACATGCGGGGAAAGCTTCCAAAATAAAAAAGTAACGAATACAATTAATTCAAAATTATAGCCTAAAGAAAAATCCAAATCGGACAAATCATCAATATCAACGGGTGTCTCGCTAATGAAACGCCTCGCCGCCATGAAGAAGTGTAAATCTCCGCCTCCAGTAGGTTATAGTATGGATAATCCGGTGTTTGAGGACGGACCCGGCACTTCCCTTATGCTGCCGGCGCATCCGGTTCATGTTCGGTAAGAAATATTAAAAATATATATATATTTTAATAAAAAATTATCTAAGGATGTTAAATAATTAAAAATGCGATGTACATCCAGGAAATTAAAAAAAGAATAGAAACGCCAAAACCATTTTATCACAAGCATACTTTTCATTGAGTGTGAATTTTGCATGTGTATTTTGTGTCTAATTTTATGTAAACAACCCATTAACATCACATCATTTTTTCTATTGTTTTTTAAGCTTTAGTTTGTTTTAAAAAAATACTGTAATGTATGTTATATATTTTTTTATTATCTGTGAAACAAACTATGGCTTATGTCAGTATGTATAAATTAAATCACTTTGTGTTTTTCATTATAGACAAGATGTTTAAAATCTGAAAAATTGCTATTTATTGATATGATTTTGTAGAATACATATATTCATCTTGTCTATGCATTGTATGTACGAATTGTGCACACGTATACGACTGCAGTCCCTTACCCTGCATAACTTTTCCCTTCCCTGTTTATATTATCTCATTCTTATAGGTATATAGACATGCACTATTGATATTTAATAAAAATAATCTAAGCTAATTGCACGTAGTTGCACGAACTGACTAACATTAATATTAAATTTAAAACTTAAAATTTATAAAACATGTATTATTGTAGGTAATGTCAATAACAGAAATATAAATTAGAGTATAAGATTACATGCCATCATCATATTGTATTGTAGAAGGATAGTAATTTATAGGCAGTTTTTTTCAATATAAAAGATTTCTTTTCGTGCATTTGTCTTTGTGTATTTGTCTCTTATTTAAAATTTTAAGCCTAAGACTGGCTATCTATTCTATATCTTTTCCATTAATAAATGTATTTAAAATTTAAATTAACCATATTTAATTCCTGGAAATTTTACTTTTATATGTTTGTACCAATTCTGGTACGTTTAAAAAAAACTATGGTTACATTACAAATTAAAATAATATCTACAAATTTATATTACAATAAAGGAAGGGGGATAATTTCAATTTAGATGATACCCACATTTATATTTATTGTACCAAGACCAATCCACACATTTGATTTCTTTTGTTTATCCCTTTATCTCTCTCTCTCTCTATCCTGTTGTGTTATCATATATGCCATGCCTTTATTCTTTTGTCCAAATCATAGACCCATAACTACAATACAAACTAAGACATCGACACATTTATTTATACATATATATATATGTAAGATTCCTCTCCTATATTTATGAATCCTATTATTTTATCTTATCCTATCCTCTTAGCCTACTCTCATATCGTATACGTATGCATACAACAAGCCGGGAAACGCAGGTCGGGGTCGTGTCCGTCGCAGCTGCTCCGCTCGCTGCCTGCCTCTGCTCTCTCACCCGCCACCGCCCAAGCATCCGCGTCCGCCTCCGCTCGCGCGAGGCACCGCGACCAGCGGGCGCACAGGTTCGGTTACTTATAATATAGAGGGAAATCTAAAACATTATGTGAAAAACATATTTGTGTAATTTGAATATTTTGAATACACATTTACTCACAAATTTACAGTTGAAATAATCAGCCAGGATTCGTATTGAAGTTAGTTAATTAAATTCTAGTGGCCCGACTTGCACTGTGACCTGACACAAATTTCGTAGTAAAAACTGAAAATTATTTTGTACTGCTTTTTAAAGATGTGATGTGTATGTTATATAGCGAATTGATTAATAATAAGTTAGTCCAGAGGAATGATTACAGTTAATTGAATGAAACTCATATCATCATCTAGACAATCTCAGCACTATTACTAACTTGTATGTTTGTTTACTTGTCATTTTGCTTTCACAGTGATGTTGCACTTCACTATCACTCCACTGCCACATTACACACACAAATACTAAAAATAATTATAAAAGTGAATTTATTAAGTCTTTTGTTTTTAAATTTCAACGATCAATAAGAGAAAATTAAAATAATGTCTAAAATTAATAATAAAATTGTTCTGTGCTTATTAAATACATTTAGAAGTATTATTACAATAATATAATGAAAAATAAATATAGAAAAAAAAATATGATGTGTGAAATCTTTAATAATGTTCTTTTTATTACTTAAATTATATATGTAATCGCGTTATTATTCTCTTAATTTCTTAAAAAGCCGAGGGTCAGCAGAAGTGGAATGGGCGGGTCATCGTAAATCCGCGTCGTTAGACGTCACAGTGCGAAGAGATAGACATCACTCGCAACCGGTTAAAGAGAAGTATGTATATTGTTGTTTATATATCCGTATTTTATTATACTTTATTATATGGATAGAGTATTCAAATGCAATATTTTTTTGGTTTACGCTGTATCTCGCAACATAGCAGGATGCCTATTGTTAAGACATTCATTTACATTCCACGAGTATTTCGAGACATTGCGTATGTGGCGGCGCCGCTCAGCGCCGCGCTTTTTCTTATTAACAGAATGAGGAAATAAAAACTTAATAAAAGATCCTTCCCCTGAGTGTGAATTGAACCCTGAATAATATATATATGTATATATCAACATTAATATTATACATTTAAAATAGTTTGTATTAATGAAACTAAGCTTGATATGAATAATTAAACTATTATTATTGTTTTCAGTAGTTACTTTTATCATTTTTAAAAACCTGTTTTATATGCTTAATTTGTTTTCTACGTAACTAGCCAGATAATGTGAAAAAAAAAATCTAATACTTATTTCTTTTTTAACAGTTATCCAATTTTTGTTCTCAGATTTCGCTGCATAGTCCCGTACCCACCTAACTCTGAATACGAATTAGAACTAAAAGTAGACGATATCGTAATCGTATGTAAGAAACGTGGCGACGGCTGGTATAAAGGAACTTTACAAAGAACAGGTCGAACAGGCTTATTCCCAGCTTCTTTTGTACAAAGTTGTCCACCTGATTAAATTTACACTTGTCTAATAACTTTCTGTTAAGGTTTTGTTTAGAATAACTAGCGAATATAGTAATATCTGTAACGGAAACTTATCAAGCACATAAAGAATAGTACTTGTTCATATAAATACCAGATTAGAGTAAAAGTTGTATGTACTAAATACATATATATGTGTATGTATATATACAATTTAGTGCACTCAAACGTAAATGTAATTATAATTCATGAACAACTTTATATAAAGTTGGTTAAATCATTGATACATATAGTTTGTAATCATTTAAACTATTGCCTAATTTTGCATAAAACCCACCATATTAAACTAAGCAAGCAAAGTGTGAGATAGTATTATTTTCTTTTCAATGGCAATACCGAAAAAATCTCCATTTTAACTATATGAATCGAATATAAAAAAACTTCTTTTATTATGATTTAAGTAAATATGCTATGTATTATATTATGTTCATTGTATATTTGAATTCGAAGTGACTTTGCATGCGTATTGTAGAAGAATCGTTTTAACAAAAAAAATCAAACAAACAATGTTGACAAATAAATATCTAATACTGTATATAGTTATGAATGTAGATAAAAAAGGATGTAAAAACAACTAAAAATGATTGCTTAAACTAACAAGTGAAGTCATATTAACGTTGTATCTTTTTCGATTCTTCATTGTGAAAAAGAAATCGACATAAAATGGTAGTTTCAAATAATTATATCTCCCTTTTTTTGGAAATCAGAAATTAACTTAGAATAGCAATAAAATTTGTAGTAGAAACACTGTAACTCATCTTTTATAAACATACTAAAATTGAATAATTTGTTAACAATTTATAAAAAAATAGGACCATGAACGATAAATAAGGAACGAAATTTAAAAAGGGTATCATGATAACGAATTACAATAGAATGTGTAGTGAATGAGCGGAATTTGATATATTAATAGATTGATACATTTTTTTTAATTCATTCGTTCATTAGAAAGAAAAATAGTCGAAATAAGATTAGTCACAATTTTGTAATTGTTTCGTAAATTGAAGTTTTTATATAAAACATTGAAAATTAGATAAAATTTACGGAAGTTAAAATTTTTAATTCGTCCATGAATGTTTAAATTTGGGTGTTGTCTGAATAGATAAATTATTTAGTTAAAAATTGATAGAAAATTTTATGCGTAATAATATGTTCTATTGTCTGAAATTTTGAAACTTTAACATTATATCACTGAATTTTATTAACACAATATCGATAGACCAAAAATATCGTCTTTTTTTACTATTGTTGTTTAAATGTTTAATAACGTAATGTGTCGTTCTATAATTAAATATCAGATGTAGAGTGGAATAGATAGAATATGCCTTTTATGGTACATTAATACAATAATAATGGTATGAATTAAAAAAAAATGAATGAATGTATAATTTCTTAACTAAGTGCTTATTTTTCTTCATTTTTAAAGAAATCTAACGAAGCTTTTCGCAGGAAATTGAGAAAGGTATCTAAAGAATAAAAGTCACCTACATAGATCTGTATTTAATGTCATAGTGATAAAAAAAAATATATTATTAAACTTTAGAATCACATAAAAACACAATTTTAATTTAGCGTTATTTTTAACCTAATTTTTTATAATAATACCATTACATTAATTAAAAAACCTATAGAGTTAGAAATTATTTTTTTTATAAAGAAAGCTTAAGTGAATTGAAATGTAGTTTTCTAATAGACATAAGTAATTTGATTTATATATATACATATAATAATGTAATAGTAATAAGTGTTCGTTCGAAGTGCTGTCTGTGTATATGTTTATAATACAATACTATATATCTGTCTACAATAGATATTTTTTCATAACTTAGCACCCTGAAGAATAATTAGATATAGCGACTTGTTTTTTTTTTGTTTTAAATGATGAATTTATTTGTTATATGTAGGTTCAATACGCTTATTACTTTAATTTATTTTTAAGTCTTGCAGCTGTCAGATCATGCCAGTATCAGAGACGATCTTTTTTTTTAAGGTCAGTGCAAGATTTTTTTATTAAAATCCAACTAAAAAACTGTGTTTCATATATTATTTATAAGCACACCGAGAGATTTCGATTTGTGTTTAAATGACAAAAATATTAATTGATATGAGTATGTTTGTTTCATATATATACAACAATTATTTATATTCATATTATTTAAATGAGGTGTCTAAATTTTTTTTATAATTTTTAAAATAAGATTATTAAAAAGGAACATGAACGTCTCCTATTTTGTAGATATATAAATCTTTATATACAATATTATGTTCTGTCATATTATTGTGGTAATTGCTTTAAATGCAATCCAAATACTTATTGAAGTATAAACTCCAAATTTTTTCTTTATTTTTTTGTGTTATGTAATTTATTGTACACTTCAGTGCTATTGTCTGTTAGTTTTTTTATAATATGTATATTACAAATAAAAATGAAATACAGATAAATATGATAATTTGTTAATTAAATATACTGCCATTTTTATATTTCTATACTAAAGTTTAAAAATATAAAATTTTGTATGTGTATGTGATAGATGAGAATAAGTTGACAGGCTAAAAACTAACACTGCCTAATGTTAATGGTTGTGGGGTTCTAACTATTAACTTGAATCTTCAATATTTTAGATTTTTAAATAATTTAAAATCATTTTTACATTGTTTTGTTATTTTATTTGCTAAAACTGATGCTCGTATTTCTATATTATTATTTTTTTCTACAAATTACCACTAATTAAAACAATAGCGCACTCACGTATTGCCTTTTAAATTTGTTATCATAATATTTTCTTTGTCGTATAGTGAAGTCGATGTATATGATTTACTTCATTATACCAAAAAAAATCCTCTACAAATATCGTTATTTTCATATATTAATTTGCCTGTCTCTTATTAGTACTGTTAAGTTATTCTCGATCTATATACATTATGAGAACTATATTCATTTTGAGAATTATATTCTATTTTGTTTTGTAAATTTAAACTGATAACTCTGGACTAAACAGTGGTAGAAATTTATCGATTTCTTACATTTAATATTTCGGACATTTGGAAGTTATATAACATTTTAGTCGATATTAACAATTGCAATGACAATTGATCAATGTTTTGTAAAAGAACCGATTAAATGAAATATTTAAAAAAATATAAATATATTAACTTTTTATGGTTAATGATTCTCTTCTAGTATAATTAACTTTACATTGACGAAAATGAACGGTGTATTAATGTTAGAACATTTATAAAATGGGGACATCGATTTTTCTTCAAAACATTGAAACGAATACGATGTTTTATTAAATTTTTATACTTATTATTTAAAAACAATATTAAAACGGTAAATGTTTAGCCATCATACTTTTATTATGCTATGAAATATGGACGCGACCTCTGTCAAGTAGTGATGTGACTTTTAGTATAAAATCGATTTCCACATATATTCGTTTTTTTATAGATAACCATTCGATTTAACCAATTATATTTGACACGTTATTATTGTTTTGCTGTAGTCTGGAATCAAAATGGTGGCCGTGTACCTTGTTTAATGAAATTAAGACTGTATCATAAATTTAGATTTTTTTCTAAGTGTCATAGCATAAATAGGGATTTTTTTTCTCGTTTTGTATCCTAGGCTAAGGCTAATTATAACTAATTTTTATTTATTGTATTTAGATTACTCAATTTTGTAGGCGAAAGCCATATCTGCATATAAAATAGTATTTTTTTATATGTATGTATGTATATGTACATAAAAAGCTCAAAATATTGTGACTGTAGATGATTTTAAAACTTTTTTTTACATTCAAGCGAGATATACGTTTTGTGAATTTTCTTCTTAATTTTATTTTTACTGATATTAATAGTTTAGCCTACAAATATATGTATGTACCTTTGCCCCTTTAGAAAATTAATTTTGAAGTTTTTATTGTTTGTGCGGTTTAAACGAATATGTATATAACAAGCTTCAGTGTGTTTTGTCGTTTTTTCCTAGGTTTAAATCCTTTATTTTCCAAATTAAAATAAAATGTTATGTTAGGCATGTTACCTAAATTTTAAATTGCTCTACGGAAAGAACTGACATTATTTGTAGGTATTTAAGGATAAAATTTTTTAGTCACTTAACCCTTTTCATACTCATCTACAACGAATTTTTTTGTGTATGTACATATATAATTTTTGTGTCAATGGAACATTGAAGTTTATCGCCTGACGTCTAAATACTCTTTTATTATTTTATTTGGTAAAATTAAATGCCACGTCTTTTTATAATAATTATTCTTTGCTAAACTAAAAATATCTAGTATTTTACTATTGGATAGAGAATTTGGAGATTTTAAAGTTTTAATATGAAAAGTTTTAAAATTGAAAAATCGTTTCGGAATTTATGCGTTTAAATATTCCATGTTTACCTAATTTTCTTATAAAATAACGTTAATTTGATTAATTTTCCTTTTACAATACTTATATTAGTAAAATGTTAATTGTTATTATTGTATACTATATCTAAACTTCTACTTTTTGTATTTTTAATATGTAGGTCTTGTATAGAGTATGAAATTAACAAAACAAAAAGATATCACAAAAAAAGAGGAAACTTTATTAGGTAAAAGAATTCAATTTATTATTATATGCAATTTGTTGGAAGTGGAAGTGTATACAGAATTTGTTTATTTTTTAATTAACGAAAATAGAGACTCGATTTCAATATTCCGAAAAAATTATAACTTACTATCAGTAAATTTTAATAGTGTGGTGATTTTTCTCTTTTTTTTCATTTATTAATTTTTCTGGAATATATAAATGGAATCTAATAGTTAACGTAGGAATGTCTTTTTGTTAAACATTTTATTTTCTTTGTATTTTTGCTTGTAATGTAAGAAAATCATATCGAAAGTTAAATTAGGTAACTATGGAACGAAATAAACATTAAATTGAATTAGATTTTTATTCTATCTTTTCCTTGAACTTATGAATCATTGATATAAAAAGTTGTTCTGGGTACTACTTAATATAAACTTAAATCTTAGTATGTTTTTACTTTGATGAATCAGAGGTTATATTTCAGTCGATTATACTTAAATTTATTTTAAATGTACAAAAATAACATTTAAGTACCTTTCTATTTAATTCATAATGTAAACGTAAACCTTAATTGTGACATGACTAGTATTTCTTAAAATACGTAAAAAAATCCACAATGTTCTAAATAGATCGTTTCTTTAAGCTATTGTTCTATAATTAAAAGATAAAACAATGTTAAAAGAAATTTGTTGAGACAGAAAAAATAATAATAGTGATGGATTAAAATCGATCTCAACGTTCCGAAACCCGAAGCTTTCACGCTATTGTGCACAATGCTTTCACTTATAGTGAGTGCAGGTAAACTTCGATCTATCTCTAAACACTTTCAAGTTTGATAATTGCTTGTTGTGTAAATATTATTATGTAATTAACTTTTGATAGAACTAACTTAATGTGCCAAACCAAATAATTTCACACTAAATTATCCATTGGGAAGATGCACGAATTATATATTACTATTTTATGAATTATCCATAATAGTCATGTATTCAATATAATTATTGATGAGAATGAGTGTCTTGAACCTAGGCTCCCTTTGAATTTTATTTTATGCAGAAGAAAAAAGGGTCAAGTGCGAGTTGGATTCGGGGTATAAAGGGAATCAATATTAATAGGGTATCTCCGGGTGCCCTGGAATTATGAAATTTGGCAGCAGCCATCTACAGGTAGTTCTAGTTCACGAAAACAATCTGAAAACTATATATTTATGGTTAAATCATAAAAATATAGGCCTTAAAATGGGGGAAAAGTTAGTATTAAGGCCGTTAGTTCAAGTGAGGTGTCAGATGAAAGGGCTCTGGCTAAGTTAAGCCTGAATTTGAGAAAAAGCTCCAGACTGCTCCAACTACCGGTACTGGCTACACTTATTGATATACATTTTTTTAATTTACGGGGCCTCCAACTCCGTGCCAACAAGCAAATTTTCAAGAAATTGCTTAGGATTTAATCAATGGAAATTACAGCCGTTTACGAGGCCACCCAGAACGAGATGCCCGGGGCATATGCCCCGGCCATATGGCCATATGGCCACTGCATAAGGGTTTCGTTTTTATCGTTTGAATACGGAACCCTAAAAGAAAGTGAAATCAAAAAATAAAAGAAATACTAACAATTCAACAAAAAAAGAAACACGCTAAAAAAATAGTTATGATTAGAAATCTCATCTTTAAAAACATCACATTTCCCAAAATCTGTTTTAGCAATTATAAAACAAATATTAAGACTCAATCGTTTCAAAGCGCCTGCTCAATATGAATAAATAAGAGCTTTCATTTCAAAGGGAAACAAGGCTTACGCTTCACTTAAAGCTCTAGGACAAACAATCGTAATACCTTTGCTGCTGTAACCGACTTTGAGAGGCTCCGTTTGACAGCTCTGACGTCATCGTCCCACATGACATCTCGTGACGTAAAATACGCTACTATTATTACTTGATATATTTAATAAGTATACATAGGTGTTAATTATTATTTTCGTGATTAACATGTTAATAATTTCTTTTTTGTTAAGACTTTATAAGTGTCATTGTGTAAAGAAAACACCACAACCGTTGCGATGCAGCCACACCCTTGTGCCCCTGCATCACTAAATATTAAGATTAACCATTTGTTTCAATTATACAAATTGATTATTCTCTAGTTTTCTTGTTAACAAAGGTATAAATCTAAAACACCTAAATTAATGATTTATAGTTCTCAAAACAAGTTTTTTTTTATGAATAAATAAACACGCAAGGTGACATGCAGGACACATTCGCTATCCGTAACTGTCTTAGATTTTTATTTTATTGTAAGCTATTGGTTTTTATAATTAATTTATTACCTAACTTTTTTTAATATAGCATGATTTTACCATTTGTGGCAGATTAATCTATATTATTCAAAATTAATTAATTCGAAAGTAATTTGTAGTCTGTTTCATAATATTCAGAATATTAAAGCATCTTTAAACTGTTAACTAACGGACAGAAACTCTGTAGTTGTTGTTTTATAACACCTTTGAAAGAAGAAATTATATAATGCATACGGAAATATGAAAATACAGTCGTTATTTAAAAAAGTTAATTGAAGTATACTTAAATAGCAACTACTTTTATTATTTCCAGTCTAGACTCTAGCGCTAGACTAATATTAGAATTTTGTTTTTCGTATCTAATAACTATAATAATATTTTAAATATTTCCTTCTATAGAACGCTTTGTTATATTTTTTTGTTATAGATTATATTCCGTAATTAGCATATTATGGAGAGGGAACATGGGAGCCTTATTTGTTGACTTGACACTCAGTTCCCATTAAGTGTTGATCGGCGGAACTCACCACCACAATTTGCCACGTTACCTACACGAGAACATGAGAATATTAAACAAATAATTAAGGAAATACTTATTCAATATTTTTGTGGGTGCCTATATTTTTTAAATATAATTATGTAAATATTTCTACGAAAATTATGCATTTAGTCATGAGTGCCAAGATATAAAAATACAGTGAGACATAGTAATTCTTAAATGTTTAACTAAAGTCGAAACTCGCAACAGTTTTTGTTCAAATTAGTTAATCAAAACACATTCGTACTACGATAGTTAATATCGGCACTAAAAATGTAAGTGTATTTAATCGTTACATACATTTATTTGTTTACTAAGGCCTTGCCAGATAGACAAAGAAAGGAATAATGTACCGAATAGATTTTGTAGACAGATTCTATCCAATGACAGAGCAACGAGGCCAAAAATAGTGATGGTCTTAATTTAATTATCTATTAATTATAATAGATACCTACCTACTTTTCGCTGTGTGATTTTTGAACCGATAGTAAAAACTAATTGACGTTTTTATTTAATATCCTAAAAAATACAATTAGAAATTCATTTTTAAAGAAAAAAAAAAACAACAATTTAAAATATTTTCACCTCACAAAGAGGTTTTGATGAAAAGACGTAAGCCGTGAATAGAGGAAAATTTTTCTAACGTAAAGCTTAGGATCAACCCGAGGCCGGGTCAAGAGTTTTTCTAACAACTTAACTCTTTAATTGGACGGTAACCACTTCTTTACACGTTTGACATTTTAAATAAATATATTAAAAACATTAAAAAATTACAGAAAAAAAGGCAAAACAACTTGATACATAAATACTCAAGGTTGTACCTTTTAATGTGACAAGTGTCGAGAATATAAGCAAAATATATATAATAAAACTATTTCGTATGTTCGGGCTTTATATAATACATAATAAGTTAAATTAAATATTTATTATTGGCTTGTAAAAATTTTGTATTCCATGTTTGCTGTAGAACTTAATAATTTGCACTTCACAAAATGTTCCATTATAAATTGTAGAGGGAAGATTCTTTAGAAAACTTAAATAAAAGTGTCAGTTATCAATAATATTATAATTGAATATTACGCATATTTTTGTGAGAATATCTTAATAACGTTTACCTACCTACATTACATATTTTTGTTTTCCTATTCTGTTTCAATTCTACCGCCCAACATGGAATGTTTCAAAAGTGTTACAAACTAAAACCAAGTGTGATATATAATTTTAACGACATAAAATCCGTTCGCATCGTCAGTTATTTGCTTACAAATAATTGTTACCTTATTTAAAGAAATCTTGCAACTTTTGTAGTAATAACGCTAGCTTTAAATTATATTTTATCGATTACACATGATGTCTGTATTACATATAAGAAAATATATACAATATATATTACATATAAAAAAATATATGGGGCGGTTCTGGGTACGATTCCCACTCGGGCAACTGAAATATATACGTTTAATATTTTAATTTCTTCGCTCTGGTGTTGAAAGCGACGTGTTGAGTTTCGTCACTTAACACACAATGCTTCCAGAATTCAGCGGAAAATGGACAATGGCCACTAAGCCACGATGGCCTCTGTTAACGTATATCTTATACCGGCCTCTCCCACAAGAGAAGCTAGCGCTATTGTAATTTGTAAATAGGTAATAGTACCCACAATGAGTGAGCAGACATGTCTAAGTTATTCAATAACTTTTACATAACAAAAGTTGCACACTAACTTTATGAGTTGTAAGTTATATGTGTACGAGACTTATGGATACGCGTGATTACCGTGTGTCGTGATTATTTACAACATTTGCATCTTTTTTTAGCTTAACGCTTTATTCTGAACACAGCAGGATAAACAGAGAAAACGTTGGAATGTAGTGGAAAGTCCGTTCCCCGTTAAGACAGTTCCATTTCCCAATTTTCCCTGAATTCTGAAGGCGTTTCGTGCTGAGTGGCGGAACTCAACACCACGCTGTGCCTCGTTACAAGAGGGTAATTAAAATATTAAATATTTTATTTCCTCGACTGGGATCGAACCCACAACCTGTAGCGGTTATAGTCGCACGCTTGTGCTCCTGCACCACAACCTTCTTCAAAATTAATTGGTCTTTAGCCTAAAAAAAATTTTTAAATTTGTTTTATAAATAAATACTTTTTGGCTTCACAAAATAACTCAAGTAATTTCAATCAAATCAAATTATTTAATAAAATACATTAATATATTATTACATATAAATATGTAGGCAAGGCAACGGTCATCAACTAGTTCAATTTCAATAACGTAGCGCACCCCGTGTCAATAGATTAAGTGTAAGAAGTAAGAAAATACGGGTGAAGTTTCGTATATATTGGAGAAGAGCCAAAAGTAAATCCAAATACCGCCAACAAGAGCAAACAGATTGACAATATTTGAATGGGGCGAGGGCCAGACGCCCAGAAGCTCAGATATAATAACTAATATAGTTAGTTATATCCAAAGTTTGTAACAATTTTCATATGTCATACAATTTTTTATCAAATTAACATTTTCAAAGTGATATTCCACACATAGGAAAAATAAATACTTATTTAGAAAACGTATAAAAATCTGGAGGAAACGCTGACCGTACATCGAATGGGTTACATTTATTAGCGTGACGTCATATAATCTCAAAGTCTCTCTCTACACATGAGCCTTGTCATCCAATAAAACATCGATTTTTAAATTCTAAGCCTGAGATAACCACGGCTAACCAAAAAGCTTAAGTACAAAGACCATAAGAGTACTTATATAAAATTAAATAGATATCCTTCGACACCGATACGATTCTTAGTATATACTATATGTGTATAGTTTATCGAATTAGATATCTGTTATATTAATGTAATAAACATTTTATTTCAAAGGTATTTAATACATAGTTCCACTTCATTTTTTTATTTACTACATAAAGATTTTTGTGGAGAAGTGAAATTCAATGCCGCCTATTGTCCTACCAGAGCGAGAAAGTAAAGTAAATTCATTCGCCCGAGTCACGACGACATATAGCTGTGCTACTGAGCCACGACGGCCTCAAATACCGACTCTTTATTTTTATTATAAAGAAAATAAACATAAATTATTCTTATAATATAATTATGTATTTATAAATATTTTAAAGCTTGCTCCAATTAACATTTATGTAAAAAAATTCTAAAAAATGTGAATGGTAACATATATATGTCAATTATAATATTTTATTACCATTCCACTATCTAAATGTGAATGTAGCGATTTATATACATTCCTACGTAATATTAAAAGTAGTCTATTTATTAAGGTTTTTAATTAAACATATATATACATAGCTTCACGCTTTATTCCTACCTCAGTCAGAGTAAAATATTAACAAGAATTTGGCATCACTTGGTGACACAACTATTTAATGTAAATAGTATCTTCTCTATGTTGTTCTAAACTACTTAACTATATACACTATTCGTTAACATCCTAGGATGGCGTTATTTTAATACAATATTTTTTGTAAATGTGAATTTCTTTACAGAACACTTGTAAATTTATATATTATTCAAAATCAAAAATAACAACAAGGCTTTTCTGTTACTTAAGATTTTATTTATATTTTTTTGTGTATTAAACTTGTGAAAGGCAATGCTACTAGTTAACTGGAATTTACAAAATTTAAATTTAAATTTGGACTTATATATTGAAATAATTTGTAAAGTTCTGTATAGATGAATAAAAAGAAAATATAAAAAATGATATTATTAAAATGCCAGACACTTTAGGCACATACAGCCTGCATAATAGAATCTGCTAACCTTTGCGAATCAAAGTTTCGCCAAGGTCGTGTGCATATTCATAGCTGCTGAATGCTAAATATCAAACCAGAGTTAAATAATAATATGAAATGCAAGGTAGATTTTACTATAAACTGTGAATGTCGCCCGCTGTGTGCAAAAGTGGGGATATGTGAATGCAAGTATGCAAGTGATTTTACAAGTTATATTTTTTTAGGTACACGCATCTACACGCTGAATAAAACTTACGCTGAATTAAATAAAAAAAATAGTTGTAATAGTGTCTCGAGTGGAATTGAGCACACAACCGGTCGCGGTAGCAATCAGATGCTGTGCCACTGATCCTCGACACCCCAGCATCTTTCTTTTTTGTTCTTACACCGCAAAAAACGGAAGCTACAAGACGAAGGCATAAAGTACAGTCTTATATTTTTTATTTTAAGAGAAAGTCCATTTGAAATCATGACTCTAAATAATCAGGACCAAATAAAACAATGTCACTCAAGTATCCTTTATCGATGTTACAAAATATAGAATATACAATATCTCAGTAGACACAGGCACAGACAGTAGACCTACTAAATGCCAACGAGATTTGTAACATTACTATCGCCGGCGCGTCGGCGCCAAAAATATATTATTTAATGAGGCCTCTTCACCATAGTATAAGAAAAAAACCCGGACAAGCGCGACTCGGGATCGCCCACCGAGGGTTCCGTACGAAAATTTGAGCTCTGGAGTTTTTTTCTGAAATTCAAGCTTTGCTCAGCCAGAGCCCTTTCATCTAATACCTCACTTGAAATAACGGATTTAATATCAAATTTTGCCCTTATCAAGGCTATTATTTTCAACGCATAGTACCCTATTAATTTTATAGCATCTGACTACACACTATTTTTTCTGGAAATCATGGAACCGTAGATCTAAGTATATAAATTGAATTTTAACTCAACATTCCCAAGTTTTCTTGAGATAAAGGCTCTTGATAGACAGACAGACGGACAACAAAGTTATCTTATAAGGATTCTTTTTTCTTTAAAATATATGGAACCCTAAAAATTAAGCATAGTCTCACTTACTTAAAATAATTTTATAAAGAAAACATTTTTTCTTTAATTTATATACTGTTAAAATGTCTTTTATTTAATATTCCTTTTACAGTTTAATTTTTTAAAACAATCCTTTACTTATATTTATTTTTAGCAATATTGCGTACGGAGAAGACGAAATCCGAATCGTCGTTATGCATAACAAGGCCAGAGAAGCAAAAATTTTTTTAAATATAAACATCCTAACTGTACCATGATAGAATCAATTATTATCTGGTACATATAGAATTTACGTATTTACATATTATATGCATATCGTGAAATCCATTCTTCACGCGTTATCCCGCTTACAGCAATGTAGGTACAAAGAACCTACTCTTTGTTCTCCGTTTTCTGACTGATTACGAGACATTGAGTACGAAAAAATCGTATTACAGTGAGACTGTCACATTCTACAACAATGGCTTCATCATGGAGCATCATATTTCAATATCATGAATACCCATATTTACTTTCAAGGAAAAGTCAGAACGAACGTAAAATATTAACACAGCTTATATTTCGAAGTCTATTTCTGTAAATTAATGTTGGAAAGTATAAGTAAGTAAGTCATGCATAGTAATATTTAATAGGGCTCGTGGAAACTTTCCTGAGTTCGTGAATACCAGATAATAAATTTTAAAGTACGTAGAGAATTAATTCAAAAGTTCTGATTAGTGTTTTAACTTGCAAATGTATACTTTCTTGGTTAACTATCTTTAGTGTGTAGACGGCGACTAGCAGTAGGTTACCAGTTCAAATTTAGCACGCGTCGTTTTTATGTTTTAATTATGCACTAATATCCTTGACGTGGATCATACAACCTAGAGTGTTTAAACAAAAAATTTGAAATACCTACCACCTATTTCACAATTCGCAATTTTCATAGGAAATATTTACTTTAATTATTTCCACCTCTTCTTATATACATCTAAGACTGGTTTAAGAAAAAACATCCACAATAAATAAATTCTAAAACCAAAACAACAATTACTAATTGAAAAATAAATTGATGCAAATCAAATTGCTTGGTGTCATTACTCGGTAATTTACCAAAAAAAAAAACCGAATACCTAGAAACTCAACGGTAATGACTTAAAAGTACTTGTTTTCGAACTTTCACTATTTCACTAAGCTTCCTACATAAAAGCTGCTTTCAAACATCATATTGCTGGTAAATTGGGTCCACGACTTGCTATTCAATGTGGGCAGGTTCTAGTGAAGCCGGTACATATATTATTTATTCTTTTTAAATGCAAAGGAAGAAGATAAAATGGGGCTAAGTATTATTGCTAATTATTTTAAAGGTTATAAAGAAATGCCGGAAATGCCAAAATGATAAAATTGTATATTTTTCTGAGAGGTGTTTGCATCTTCAACCGTCACGTTTCGTTGAACAACGTCCTAGTTACAATTAATGTTTGTTTTTAATAAATTCTTTAAAGTATAGTCGCTTTTTTTAAATAAAGTTCCATGTATAAGTATTCTGTTACAATATGAAACCTAAGATCTAGTTCAAAGGTATTGTGAATAAACGCTAACGTCTGGGTAAATTAAGCTCAGTAAATAATTAACAAATCACGACATATACAGAATAATATATTCTTGGCTCATAAAACAGATTTTCACGCAAAATGTAACGAATGCCCGTCGCGGCCATTGTCTGTGACATTATTTCGAGAGATTAACATTTTTGATTGAATCCGATAAGTTCGCTTCAAGTGAATGCAACGAGCGACGCCGAGAGAGACCGATGCAAAGGTTATACCTATAGGAAAATATTCAGTTTGTTTCAGAGTGCGCACGGAGCGGACGTCGCGCAATTCTCATTTTTGTTATGCATTTATTAAAATAAATAGCAGAATGCCCACCGATATAATGCCATCGTGTCGCCCGGAACACTTCGGTCAGGGTTTCAGTAAGAAAACGTGCCACGCGGAAGTGAAATCTGGCTTTTTAGTTCTCCTAGCGCCGGGCGGGATGCGGCAGGACGTGCGTGTGGTTGTGTACCGAACATCCCTGGAGCATTTCGCAGTGACTTACCCCAGAAAGCGGCTGTCCAAGCCGACGGGGGTTGTTAATTTACGGAACACAACCGTCGAGAGAGCCGATTCGAATTCAGGATTTTACGTGAGACAAAAGGGGTACGATAACACTGTGTCGGCGAGGTTTTTGTGCTCGGAAAGAGATCTAGAAGCTTGGCTGTCAGCGTTCTCAGCGGAGTCCCCCGCGTGTCAACACGCCATGAGTCTGCCCGTCCTGGTCGAGACGGAAGAGAGCTAAGCCATCGACCCGAAGTAAACGGTTCAAATTTTTAGTTCCTCGACGCGAGGTTTCGTGAGAAACGTCGAACGAGGTTGTGTTTGTTTTGCAATGTGATATGAAAGTGAAAGCCGAGTTTTTTTGCGACTACGAAAGTTAATTTGTTTACGCCTAAATGCCACTCCGAGCATGGAGTTCCGCGAAATTTAAACTTACAAAATAACTGAATCGATGTCACTTCTACTTAAACGAAAATATATTAATGAAACAGTCAAGATACTTATCTTATATATAGATATGTCAATAGTGTAGAGTAGAATGTTTGTATTCTATCTATTGTATACATTATAAATAACATTAATGCATTCATTATTAAAAACCAGTTTTAAATGACAACTTGTATCGATAAGAGGTCCAAGGCCGGGTGCAAAATAAAAGGGTACCTAATTGAATATTGTTTATAATACGGTGCCTAGAAACAACGCATAAATAAATAAAAATATTTTATATTTATAATTTATTAATAATGATGTCATCATGAAAGAAAATGGAAACTACGAGAAGATCAATTAAGTGGACATATTATCTTGTCATTTGGATAATTTAAATTTTGTTCTTAAACAAAAAAAAAATATTTCTGTTTTTTTTTATGTGAGTAAAGGCAAATGTAGAATGCAAAACGTTTTATTAACAAACTATTTAAATACAAACAGCAATTTAAATACTTATATTAAAAATGCTTCTTAATGAACCACGTGTAAACATTAATAATATTAACAATCAACTAAAATATATAACATTAATTTTAAAAAAATCTAAATGATTATAACTAAAAGGGTAGGTGGGGTGATAATTATTGTAACAATGTACTTTACTGAATGAGCTTATTTAAATGTGGAAGGAAGCGATCTTTTGATATATTGTACCGAATTGTAAATTCTTTTTAACTAGCATTAGCCTTAGACTTCGCTGTTAGATTGATTATGACAAAAATTTAAAATTTTATTTTTGTATCTAAAAAAAACTATTAATATAATATTTTAAAAACAAAAATGTTGGGTCCTTCGTGGCGCTGGAGTGACTGTAAACGCAACTGTTGTGGGATAAAAATATTAAATTTCAATCAAAATGCTTCAAATTCTTACTTTTACTTATCCAAAAGATTTTTTTATATTTAAATACTTAAATGTAACAAAAATACTATCGCTCCCAATCTGTGGCAATTGTCTTCATTTCCCCACTATTGGTAAAACAAATTGCGGAGATGAAGTTCACTACCCAACAGGCTATGTCTCGAATTCGGACGAAAAGCAGAAGGAGAGTCTTGACACTAGTTCTATTTGCCCACTCTTCTATGTAAGACAGAATGTGAAGCTGAAAGGAATGCATATGAGTAACGACAAATAACTGTCGTTATTTTTTTGTTTTTTATTACAGTACAACATTTAGATTAAGTTAACTAGTAGAATAACAGCCATAATATTATTATTCAATCGGCTTACATCACACTTCTACTTATATCACGAATGATTATATCAATTTCTAAAACTACTGGTTTGAAAGCGATAGGTCTATTATAAAATCGATTAAAAATCTTAAAATATTTTTATTTGCCACGATTTTCGCTTCAAACTTTCAACTGAAATTAAAATAAATATTTCCTAGAGGGAATCTAGTCTTAGGACACTCCGTTTCCCACTTTCCGCCGAATTCTGGATGTTTCATTACGTGTTGAGTGGCGGAACTCAACGCCGCGCCTTGTCACTTTATTAAAAATATTTTCGGAGGCAAAAACAAACTTGAGTTAATTTTTATATTTAATATATTTTTAAATTGTTTTTAGCGTATCAATGATATGGATGGCATTATAATTTATGGATCGAATAAGCAGATTGAAGACCCACTGATCAAGATTTGAGTTCATTCAACCGATTTGCGTAATACTAACATAATATTATCCGACAATAGAGCATTAAATAAAACTAAAAATATTATGTACATTTTTTTCTTGTTGAAAGTTATAAATAATTTAACATTAATCTGAGAGAATCTGATCAACTCTGAAAATTATGAATATTTTTTAATAATGTAAGTTCTATAGTTAAAGTTGTTATTATAATTTAATTCAATTTACAATTGTAAATCTATATTTTATTTTAATTCAATTTATGTATCACACTCGTTGTTCCTATCGAGACAAGAAAAAATAAACAGCGAAGTCGAAGGCAATATGTATAGTAAAAAGACGTACTAAGATTTACTAACTAAATGTTTAAATGTAACTACACTTGTGTGGAAATTGTGATTTTGTAGTGGAAACAATTTATATACTGTTATCTATCCTATTTAATGTTCATTTTATTTATTGTAATGAAGTGGTTGAGTAGTCGTGGAAGTTTTTAAATTTCTTGAGAAAAGATAATTTGTATTACTTTTAAATTTCTTGAAAAAATATACTGTTTACCTATTATCAAATAAACATAAACATGCGCACATCTCATTATTTCTTTTTTTAATTTTATGATTCAGATGATAATGAATTTGTTTCCACACGTCACGAAACACTTGACGGTTGGTTTGTAACCTATATACAAATGGTTTATTCTATAAGAATACGACGACTCGTGTTATTTATTGGGATAATTTTTAAGCTTTTTTATTTTTTTTTCAAGAAATTAATTAATCCTTTCTAAAGTATACTATTAAAGGAAGATATTAATATTTTTATTATATACAGGTTACAGACATATACTGTGGCATGTGTAAACAATCGTTGCGCCATTAACAATTGCGCGTCTAGCCTCGAGCCTAATACATTTCTAAGCGAGAATTAAGTAACTCGCGTTTATAAATACATTTTTAATATAAACTTTTTCAATGACGAATAAACGTAATAAACACATTAGCTAGTAAATTGAATTCGATGTGTAATTTTGACATTTAACACTTATTTATCCGGCTACAGTGTAGTCTAAGTTGTTAGTATAAAAATGCTTTGGTCTAAAAATCAGAATACATTCTTTTAAAGATTAATGAAAATGTTTTATGTTAAAGAAATTTATCTAATAGTATTTATTATATTTATGTGTATACATTTTCTATGAATAATTATTTTATTTATATTTATATCTATTCGAATAATTTATGTTATTAGACCGATGCGATGATTGTGGGATCGATTCCCACTCGAGGAAGTGAAATATATATTTTCGTTTCTTCGGCTGTCGAGGCAAAGAGCGGGGTTGAGTTCCGCCACTCAACACGCAATGCCTCCAAAAATCGCGGAAGTGGATAGTGCGGAACGGAGTATCTTAACACTAGGTTCCCTCTGCCTACTCTGCTGTGCGGGATACAGCATGAAGTTGATTTTTTTTATTATTTAAATATTTTTTTTTAAACTTTCGAACCAAAAGATCATTTTTATACTGATAGCTTGATATTATATAAGCGAATACTGTGAATAATGCCACAGCACACTGTAACTATTTATTAGTCGCTGACTATACTTTGTTGTTCTAGATATCATACTGCGAGCTTGCATTTGTCTCGACTATTATAATTTTACAGTAATCTATTTCTGTTTTTTTGTAAATATGAAAAAGTGCAAGAACGACATCACTACATTTAAATATAACGCATACGTACAGTGTAACTTACGCTTTGTATTTTGTAACGGATACGATGTATGTATGCGTTATACCACTGTTCTCGTTACCTTGAGGTACTCGTATATAGGGTATCGGTACGCTTCGTGGTATTAAAAGGAATCTTATACTCTGGTGAACAATACTGACTAGTGATGTATTGCGTTATGAAATTGTAGTAAGAACAATATATGACATTGGTTATAATAGTTATTATGAAAGCAGTATCAGTATATTTCTGGGTCCTTCGGCAAATATGAATTTGAGGCTCAGTTGTTAATTAAAACATAATATTATAAATTTACAATACATTACATTGTAGTTGTTTACTTGCCCACTTGGACATTCGGCTGTAGGCAATGGGCGTAATGATATAAAGAGTATTTTAAAGGCAGAAAAATTACAGAAACTTTTGTTCAGAGTGATTCCTTGTTCCACATATGATTACCTAATTCAAATGTTAAAATTGTAATCAGAGAAGGCCTAATCGCGCTTTAGTGACGTCGAGTTACGATTTAACATGTTGTTTCTATTGTCGTATAAAAAATACGGTGTGCTGTGACTAAGATTCAAAACAATCGTGGTTATAAACTTTTATTATTGAGACCTCATGTTAAAAAAAAATACTTCCACGTATTGTTGTATTTGTAGATGTACTGTAGATGTACCCACTGCTAGTATAGTGAAATTACTTACTTATGAAGTTGTATTTGTAGACTACTAGCGTTTGAATTCTGACCACGTATTTAAACGTAGAATTTGTATCATAGTACAATTACATAAATTGACCAAAGTATTTTAAATTATTACATTTATTCAAAAAAATTCGAAATCAAAAGTGTTTTTATTCGTTATAATATGTTATTTGTGAAAATTTTTAAGTATTTATTATATTTATACAACTTAATTAGTTAATTTATATTTATTTAAAGAATTACTATTCATTTATTTTATCAATTGTGAGCATTCCGACAGGTTACGGATTGTTTAGTTATATATTGTTGTTATGTGAATATTGACGGCCGCCTGTGGGCAGCCATTAGTTTTTTTCTATTTGGAATATAAAAAACATCAATGTGATATAACGGAGTGATTGTATTATTTACTTACTTAATTAGAATTAACTTATCTCTAGTGTCTATTCAATAAACATTAATAACATTTATGAAGTTTCATTTTTACATACCAATATTTACTTTTAAATTAAGATTTTTTTTTATAAATTAACTAGTAATTTTCAAAATAAATGGTTTTATCATAAAATTATTGTTATAATACTCGTAAAGCAAGACAAATTGTTATCGCGTACACGGGCGGTCACAACGTTTATACCGTAACGTTAAACGAAATTAAGTGTAATTAAAACAAAATTTACGTAATAATACGTAATAATAATAATAAATAACTTAAACAGGTGACCAGTCTACTAATATTCTACGGTAGAACTTTCCAATTTACGGAAATTAAACAATTATCGTATCTGGTGTCTGAAACTAGACAAAAAGACTCTCTCTGTAATTTAATTATATATATATATAAATAATAATAGCGTTCGGGTCACCTGATGGTAAGTGATCACCGCCGCCCACGACCCCATGCAGCACCAGAGGAGCTACCAACCACAGTCACGTAAGTCTTGTCTTTGAAATGGATCTTCTTGTAATATTATATATATGGACGTACATAATATTTAGTGGTAATGCTGACCAATGAAGCCATGCTAAGTGGCCGGCAAAATTGCATTATTCTTAAGCCGATTAGACGTATATTTTCATTTTATAGATATTAAAAAAAATGTAAACAGCTTGAAATAATATGTTTTAAATATAATTTTTTGAATTGTTCATTTTGCAGTAATTATATAAAATGTAGGGCGGATGATGTGTGCTTTAAATTTTTTAATTAGATAAAAAGATGAAATTAAATTAATAATTCAGATTTATCGGGAGAACAGTAATAGTAATAAAATCCTCATATAGAATAATCATGTTAGGCCTAGGTTTTGTATATATTATGAAGGTAAAGAGAAAGAGCGATGTAAATGTAGACATATTTACTTACCATAGCAAAGGTTTTACTCGACTTAAGAATTACCTATTTATTCCACTGTCACTGTCATTTATAGACAGCAATTTATCTTCTGAGACTCACAACAGGAGTAAAATGTCGTGGAAAAAGTTTTTGTGTACATTTTTCTTATTTAAAAAATATCAAAGCGATGTTGGGTTAGGTTGGCCTGTTTAAATGCTATTGTTGTATTACACCATTCTCCATTTAGTACTCAATCTATCTATTTTTTATCCTAAATGAATCAGCACTTAGTTCATAATTTACTTTCAATTTCATTAGATGGTCTAATATTTTTTCACACAACGGTCTAGTCCTTATTTACTGCCAAATTCTCCGTTTTTCGCCCAAATTCAAGACGTTGCATGTTGAGTGGAGAAACTAAACATCGCGTTTTGTCCTATCAGAGCCGGTGAGAGAAATGATTATGTACTTCGAATGAGAATCGAACCTCAACCATTGCTTTTATACTTTACCAGACGTTGTTCTTGCTTCTGAATAAATTTATCAACTAATATATATATATATATATATATATATAGGCACCTTTCTGTGGGTGATTAACAAAAATATACAGCTTAGCTATAAAATGTAGCTGCGCAAAGGCAATGACTAACAAGCAATTAATAAAAACGACCAATTAAGTTTTAGTGTCAGCGGTCGTACAAAAGAAACAATGGGAAACTCAATTGAAGAAGACGAAGAGCAACACGCTATGTTTAAAATCAAATTTTATTATATTTTAATATTCCTTATAATATTCACGTTGTTCATTCTCGTGATGGCTTTTACACCACTAACAAAAGATGAACAAATTGATAAATTCAATAAAGTGAACGAAGGAGTTGAGCCTTTTAGAAGAAATCTGACAGAGTGCGCCAGACAAGTGAAAGCGTCAATGGTCGACGTCGAGAACTTCTTGAAGAGGATACCACAAACCTCATTACAGGGCAAGTGCCTCGTCGCCTGTATCTTGAAACGTAATTCTATAATAAAAAATAATCAAATATTAAAAGAAAACCTTTTAGAAGCCAACAAGGCCATATACGGTGAAGATAGCGAAGTTCTATCTCGATTGAAATTAGCTATAAATGAATGTAGTGATGTGGTGGCGAATATATTTGAAATTTGTGAATTTTCATCGGTTTTCAATGATTGCATGCACATGAGGATGGAACATATTTTGGATAAAGTCATTATGGAAAGGCGTATGGAGGCTTTGGGACAAATGACTGCAGATCCAGAAGTTTGGACAGATGACGAGGACGAGTTACTAAAATTAGTAAAAGATGAACTTTAAAATAAAGCTTGTGATTAAAGAACTTTATAGAATAATTGATTATTTGTGTACTAAAATGTAAAAAAAATATATTAGTTTTATTTTTTTTGATATTGTAAGAAACAAAAAGTATAAAGCTATTACAGGTATCAATTAGTATATACTTTTTGTTGTTTTTAATAATGTTTTATTTTGTTTTCAAATTGTATTTATAAGATAAACGTAACTCACAATCTAATATTTATTATAGATTCTGATTTTTATTTTTCAGTGGTGGTTGTGGGTTCAATCAGTATATTTTTGTTTCTTTGGTCACTACTCAGCACCTATTTTTAGTACTTATGTTACTATTAAAGAAATCAGTCTAAGTGGAAGAGACTTATAATATATATAAAATATTAATAATGGCCGCCGTGGCTGTGACTGTGTCGCGGGTGTAGGTTCTATTCCCACTCGGCGACCCAAAACGCAAGGTCTCGTAAATTGGGCAGAAAATGACGAAATGCTCCGCTAAATATACCTATACTTCTAAAAAATATAGCGTAAAGATTGAATTCAAAAAGATATTAATTACATAATATAAATAATAATATTACTAAGTATAATGTGATGTAACTTGTCTAAGTTGAACATTACATGGATAGTTTCTTAATTCACGTATTTTCTTGGTTAACTAATGATTCAATCATTATTGTTATCGTTTGCTTCATAATTTTACGCCATTCTTTTTTTATGTCCACTATGTCATGGCAAATCAAAAAACTCAATTTTTTTTAATATTAGGTACCTACATGTCATATAATAAAATGTGTAGTACTATATTAGTATAAAAAATAGTATTTGAATCCAAGTCTTTTAATTAGTTAACATTAATCGATCTTAATTAATCTAAAAAATAAGTACTTTTTTCTACCTACTGACGAGGATTCAAGGTTTTTGTCTACTGTGGGCAGAACGGCGGAACTCAATGCCGCATTTTTAATTATAGGCTAGACTGTTATGATAGTGCATCAGATGTTCCAGGTCTTCAATTTTTATATATAACTGGAAAAGCTCATCCCACGCAATAACTTTTGTTAAGACATCATATAAATATTTCTTATAGTTAAGCTGGATCACTACTTGCACTTGGTGCAGCTTTTATGCTTTTTAGTGCACGACAAAATAGGCGTGATTTTTAAACTATGTCATGACATATACGAGTACATACCTACATTATAAGTCATGCCATTTCAAATGAATGGCCAAGCTGTGTTATAATTTAGTTTTACATCGTTTTTGGCTTAATTTAGTTTTGAATTCAGTTCTCACGTTCTACTGACACTTATTTTGTTATAAACTGACTTTTAAGTGCCACGAGGACCGTAATTAACATTTACTTCACCAGATAGGTGCAATGCTCTTTTAAAATTTAAAGAGATGATGTCTAATTGGTGACATAATTTGATAATGTGTTAGAAGACCAAAATATTTATAGTTTCGTCTTTCGTAAAATATGAAATTATTATGTAGACGCTCCTCTAGTGCTACGGTAAAATTTCGGTGCCGTTATACTTTATTATAATGAACAATTACCGTGGTAATTATTGTTTATATTATGGTATAATATTACTGTGAAATCTCGCAAAAGATATCGCAGCTCGCAGGAGACTTGCAGATACAACTATGTGAGATTGGTTGTATTTTTTTAGATTATAGGTATACTCGTAGATACATACTTCTATGAAAAAAGTGTAAAGGCCTTTTTGAATAGTTACTATAATACATTTGTTGCTTCCTTTATTCTGATATATTAGTATATTTCTCCTTAGGGTCCTATTTATTTATATATGCCTCTCAACTGTGAGATCGACCTGGAATTGCTGTTGTAGATTATAATTTATGAATGAAGATTACGATCCCAGTGTTGAGGGCGATTTATAAGTATGAGCCTCAGTAATTGTTCCGGAAAGGATACACATTTTACATAAATAAAACAACGTTTACACCAAATATTTTTCAATTCCATATTTTATATTATTTATACATAAACAGTAGGTTTGTAGGGTGTCGTGTGAACGACTGATCTATCACCAAGTTAGCTTTTACTGAATTTTATTAGTTTTACTTACGTACTTATATTTTTTAATTTTTTTAACATACACAATAACATACATACAACATTGAATGATTTACAACAGCATTAATTAGTACTCTTTCTTACTTTTATTTACATTTTATTGATTGAAAAAATATATTCTCTTAACACTTATTTAATTATATATAACGCTTTTAATATATTTTAAGATAAATTATTGGCAATAATTTATTGAATTGTTTATTTTTTATTTCCTCGATATATTCGATATTGTATTAAATTAAAGCACAGTTTTAAATACTCTATAAAAGACTAATGCAATAAAAACAAAAGGAATATTGCCAAAAATAAAAAAGTGCACTTTTACAACTAAATTATTAATAAAATTATCGTTGTAAAATAAAACACAGACACTAACTGTCGTTGAACGTTGTTAAGTATATTATAGGAAATAGGTAATTCCGTAAAAATAGAACGAGAGAACCCTTCCTCGTTCTGGTATGCTTTTTGAGAATGAAAAGTTACAGGTTGTCAACGTTTAATAGTATAATCGAAAGGTAGTATAAAATGTAGAAAAATATGCATTTGACTGTAAACGCGACCGTTTGTGACTTCGATTCCCACTCGAGGAAGTGAAACGCAACGAGGCAAGTTGCGGCGTTGAGTCCCGCCACTCAACACAAAGCCTACGCCGGGATAGTTCGTGAAGCAAAAAAAAAGTAAATACATACATATAAAAATAAAAATGCAATAAATTTTCATGAAAATAAACTAAGATTTATATTAAAAAGAAACTTATTATGACAGAAATTATAAGCACAAGTGAATTAGAAGCTACATAAATATTAACATATAAAAAAAATGTTAAAGTACAATTACTACATAAATCTAGAAGTAGATTAAAATAAATATTTTTATGTATTTAAATACAATTGGGTTTGGATTAAAATAATTTAATGGTTACTTGGTTCATACAAATTTAGGATAAGCTGACGGTACAAAATTATACATTATATTGAATATATTAGCGACACAAACGCTGCTTCGCCCGCATATACCTATTATTCTGATATATAAGTTATGTTAGTGTATTTCAGTAATTTTTGCTTAAATTTTATCTATCCTCTCAAATTTTGACGTTTATGATATTAATAAGATTTTTTAAAATCTACATATATGTAGGTTATCTTAATTTTTAACGCATAAAATAAAAAAAAAACACCTTCAAATGTTTATTTACTTAATTGATTTATCAATAATCACTTCACGAATATTCAATCAATTAATAATATTCCACAATTAAGTGGAATATTATCGCATATATCATTGTTTTCCTCGTTTTCCAGGCGGTTTCTGTAGCTGGAAACCAGAATCGTTTTGGGTTGTTGAACCAAATGACAGATTGGACGTGTTTAATGTAGGTTGCGGTTGTGGTTGCCAGTTCGAACCTGGAGGATAATTATATGAAAAAAAAAACAATTAATTTCACAAAGCTTACATAAAATTAAAGGTCTTGCATTTTTAATACATTATATTATAATTTAGTAATTAGCCTAAGAAATTAAAAAATCCGAGACATCAGCTCATATATATTATACTCATTAATCAATAAGTCTTAACTTATTATACAATTATTAAATCAATATCATCATCATTAAATCCGTCGTGGCGCAGCGGCGCAGACGTGCGACTGGAAACGCGACGGTTGTACGTTCGATTTCCATTTCTTTGTTCTGGTAACGAGGCAAGGCGCGGCGTTGAGTTACGTTACTAAATACGAAAATCCTTGAGAAATCGTCGGAAAGTGGACAAAAGAAGTGTCTTAAAGGGAATGGAGTTCCTTAACAACAGAATCTCCGGTTAGCTTTACCGACACTGCCCGACTGCGCCACGACAGCGATAAAAATATAATATTATGAAAAAAAAAAACTTTAAAGCCATTAAAAAATTACCTGCCGTATCACCAGTAGGGAAAGACGATAATGAACTGCCCACATATGAGAACGGAGTTGGTCCAGCCAGTAGTTGAATGTTTCCTGTTCCAAAAAAATATTGTGAAATACTGACATTATATGTAACTAGAACTATATCAATAAAAGGGAAATGGTAATATTTTACAAAAAAAACTCCTGGGATTCATTTCAGAACATAGGTTCATTTTTCAAATAAGTTCTAGGAAAAGTAGAGTATGATTGCATGTTTAGCTCAATATGACAAAATATCAAAAAATGTATTAGTGTCAAGACACTCAGTTCCACACATACCATGCAATTTTTGAGACATTGCGTATGGAGTGACCAAACTTAACGTCGTGCTTTATCTTGTTACCATACCAATAAAGTTGCGTTTACAGTCAGATGCTGTGCCACGACAGCGCTATTACTACTACTATAATTACTGTTATAATTTCCTTTATAAGTAAAAAGAAAACTTTTTTTTATACCTAATGCAGCCCTAGGGTCCGACAGTACAGCACTGCTTAAATTGATCTCTGAGCTGTTAGCAGATTTAATTTTCTTCCTTGTACCTTCTGTATCATTGAGTATTTGGTCTAAGCTTCCATTGGCTAAAAATAGAATATTTACAGTATAAATAAATTACTTTATTTTTGATCGACATTGCATCCTTAATGTAGCAGAGTAAGCAGGGAGAGTAAACGAAAGCTCTCTCTCTAGTCTTCTAAAAATATCCTTTGTTAACATGGAGTAAAATTTTGTAAAAGGATTAAACTTATTCTGATCGCATTTTACATTTATTTATCTATAATTTTATATATTATACTATTTAAAAAAAACCCAAACCATAAATATCTCACATTTTAATGTTCTTATACTAAATAATATTCTTATTTATTACTTGCAATGATATAAATACTTAAGGATTTATAAAGCGGGCAGCACAGAATACAGATAAAAAATATATAATAAAACTTACTGGAAGGTGTATCAAAAACATTAGTAGGATCTTTCAGTACATATTTCCTTAAATTAAGATATTGTTCCTTCTGGGCTTCCACCTGAGTGTGTATTGCTTGTAACCTTCCTGCAAGAGCTACTAAAGACTCGTGCATTCTTCTTATGCCGAGCGTTAATTCTGAAATATGTAAAAAAATAATAATAAAAGAAAATCAGGATACAAGTATCGCCTTATTCTTTTCTGAGTGGCGCAACTCAACGACGCGCTTTGCCTTGTTATAAGAACGAAGAAATTAAATTATTAAATATTTCATTTCACCCGAGACGAAATCAAACTCACAAACGTTGTATATGCACTCACACGGATAATTTCATTATCTAACTGTAAAAGGGATGGTCGTGGTTTTGATCGTCATTCAAGGATTAATATATAAACTAATTTGCATACAATTTAGGATTCTACTAACATACTGTTGAGCAGGTATAAGTATAAAACTTTGTTTTAGTTCCATTGGAATTTATTCGGTATCTGGGTTCAAGCCTTACTTGTGGCAATGATTTATATTCATTTCCTTACTAAATACAGTGTTGAGTTCCGACATTCATCACGCAATATGTCAAATTCGGGCGGAAAGCAGAGAACGGAGTGTCTTAACATACGACCTATCTTGCTATATGCGGGATGTCCTGCTAATATTAATACATACCCTGTTCAGTTAAAAGTTTAGGAGATGACTGCATCTGTTTGTCTGCTTCGTCCATCTGCCGTCTGAACGTTATCAATTGTTGTTCCAATTCAGCTATTAGGTCTTTTACGTAAGTAGGTGGCACTAGGCCTTCCAGTTCTAATCCTAGAAAGAAATAAAACATATGTAAGGTTATAGCTTATTTATTTATATAATTTATGTGAGAATATATGCTGTCAATCAATATGTCATAAAGTATGTGCAACACATTTTCTTGAGATGTGAAAATGTTAAAAAATTATTATATTTTTACGTAAACATTAAACTAAAATAATTTGTTGAATTTGTATTATGTATAATATTGTATGAATGAATTAAATAAGTTTGGTTTAAATTTCTTACATCTTTTGTCTTATTCTTATTTCGATAAAAATGAGAAGACCAAACCACGCTCATCGTCGTCGAGATTACGATTACATAGGTATATGATAGTCGCTAGATCGGAATCGGGTGAATTTGTAACCCACGGACCACTAAGTTACTTAGCAGAGCGGTTTCGACCCGCAAAACCGTGATCATGACAGAAACTAGATTTTTAGGTTTATACCAGATTATTAGTAACCGCATGTTCGGTCGATCACTAAAAATAACATACCAGGTGTATCTCGTGTAGCGCTTTCAGCGGCTGCAAGCGCTGCGGCGGCCGACGCACGCTGTCGCTTAGAATGTGAGCGCGCTCGGCCGCACTCGCCGCGCAGCGCTAGAACCGCTCGAAGCGTCGTGTCCGCTTCACGACCCACCTGGTGATCAAATGTAGTACATAAGTAGATTTTTTGACATTCTTAAAGTGTTGTTCCAGTACTAATTTAGAAAACGTATAAAAAATTAAATGTAGCAGGAATTGAACCTGCGCTTATTTAGATATCGTCCAAGCGCTCTTACCACTAAACCACACGTTCCACTAAGTCAATGTAACCTAAGTGAAAATAGTTTATTATTTATTTCCGCTTTTCTAGGATACAGTGTTATATGGTGGAACCTACAATTTACTAAGAGTCTCAGTCTCATAGAGGGAGGAATTGAAATAATTTACTGTCTATATATATATATGACGAGATAGACGATTTAAAGAAAGTGGCTGTTATCAGATGTGTGCGAGAAGCTCTAAATCGGGATGGTTGGCGCTCAATGAAGGTCTACCTTATGTAATGGCTTAATTGATACTCTCATGACGTCGGAGCTCAAAGACTTCTGTTTCTTCACGAACTCCTTAAAAGACTCCACCGTTGTTGATATTTCATTTGGCAGTTTCGTTTGTTTTGGGGGTTCAGCTGAAAATTTATAAAAATGTTATAAAGAACGAAAAATATGTCATTTTTATTAGTGCTGAACAGTGTCTTAATACTAGGTTACCTCTGCTTACCCTGCTGTGTGCGGAATACAACGTGAAGCTGACTTTGATTGATTTATTTACTTAAATAGTATGTACTTTTTTAAACTTAAATTAAATTTTATAAACAATAAACAGTATAGTGTGATAAACTATTGTTCTATTTGACAATTCTATTTCTTTGTATAATAATAATATTCATTTATTTTACGTGTACTTGTCAGTAATTTTAATTACAATTCGGCTTCTATAGGCCAGTGAATAAATTCATAGGTACATTTAATAACACTCAGGCAACACGGTACAGACTATACGTAGGCTGAGGGAACCTGGGAACCTGGTGTTAAGAAATTCTGTTACGTTTAAAACAATTCTGCTCCCAACATTCCGCAGAACTCCTGATGCATTGCGTATTGAGTGTCGGAATTCAATTCCTTGAGTGGGAATCAAACCCACAACCTGACGCGTATACGGCCGCACGCTTGTGCACCTACGCTATAATTATTGAGGACATATAACATAAATAATTGATTGTGACTTCAAATACATAAAAACTATAGTTTGTAAAGAATAAGAAACATGAATGGTATACTTGTACCAACGCATTACTAGTGCTATTCCTTCTATATTCAAATGACTACCAAAATATACAATTAAAGCAAATCATAATCTTGTCACATACTTTTTCCATCACTTGTTGTTGTATTCGTAGTTCCCGGTTGAGACACACCACCTAAGCCTAGACTCGGAGTCGCTATAAAAACAAAGCAAAAAATATAGAAATATATTTTTTAAAGATCAGTAAAATAATATACCAACAACTATTGTATTAGAGGCCAGTCGTGGTGTAGGCATGCGACGGTAAGCCCGACAAGTTGTATTAAATATTTTCATTCGTTTCGCTCTGGTGTCGAGGCAAAACGCAGTTATATTCCGCCAGTCAATTCGCCTACAGAAATCGGCGGAAAGGGGATGCAGAGTGTCTTAGCACTAGGTTACCTCTGCCTACCCTGCCTGCTAGAAGGGGGGCATGATGGACATGCTGTACATGAATGTAAATTCATTCACAAAGAAATCATATATATGAAAATTTTGTGAATGAATTTAATCAATTTAATATATTTTATCAATTTAATATAACATATATTAAAATTGATATAAAATCATTCACATTCATTCGCATAATTAAGCAAGATAACTTTTTCCGATATATTTAACAAATAACAACTTTATAAACATACATATAATATAATTATAACATTAGTATTATTTTAAAGTGCACTATAATACCTGAACTTGAAGGAAGTGTACCCGTTACACTTGTTGTACCTAAAGCATTGCCTGAAATGCCCAAATAAATTAAATATAAAAACTAAGCAAAAAAATAATAAAAAGTTTATCTAAAAAGCATTAAAATAACAATTAAGAAACATCAAAAATGAGCAAAAATCTATTTACATACTTCTAATAAATAAAAAGAGGTATTTAAAATTGATTAATATAAAACACAAAAAGAACATGTAAATATATTGTCATTATAAATGAATAACACAATAAAAGTAAAAATATTTGACGTAGGTAACAATTCCCAAGGATTATTTTACTAAAAAAATGAAGAAAAAGAAATTACATAAAACAAAAATAGTCTAAATCAAAACTGCAATTAATATACTGCTTAATGTAAACACAAATCAATAGCTTTATTGAAATACTCTTTTTAACTTACAAGGTGTTAAAAATTGGTAGCAATCCCGCCTAGCACTTTTTATAACATATTTTCTATTATTCATATCATTAGATGATGGCAACATTTCAAATGTTTGTGTTATTGGTGCATATGGATCCATTTTTATTTAATATCTGTATAAATTATTATTTTCTTACAATATATACTACAAATTACAAATAAGGAATGAAAATCTACTGACATATGTATTTTATTACTATTTAAATTATAGGTTTTCTATTATTTATTTTTTATTAGTATGTATGTATATACATTTTACTAGTATGTATATAGGTCTACACTGATTAGAGATCTGATTTTTAACTTTGTATTTTTTTTAGAATTTCTACTATAAATGGCAAAGATATAAAATCCACAGACATATTTTAGTACTATTTTCAATTATATATTTTCTATTATTCCTATCATTAGATGGCAACATTTGAAATGTCTGTATTACATATAACTATGGATTTATTTTGAATTAGTTATCTGTGTTAGTTAATTTTTATTGTAGCCTTTACAGACAACATTCTTAACTTACAAAATAAGCAGAAATATATTTCTAAATTCTCTTTCTCTTTTCACCTATTTTAAAACATTGTATGTTCTTATCTTATTTTAACAAAAAAAGAAATCAAAAACAAAATCTGTTCCAAAGTCAATAAAAAAGTACTACCCCAGTGACAATATAGTCTAGTAAGTTCTATAGCAAATTATAATTTTTAAAAGAAAAAGTTTAAAAAAATGTTTGAAACTAAGTAACCAAGCATAAAATTATAATATCTGGAGTTGTATCTTACCAAAGGCACTAGAAGTAGTTGTAGAAGTGCTAGTAGAATTAAACAATCCTAAAGTTGATTGTGTTGTTCCAAACCCAAACCCTCCAAGTCCACCAAGACCTGAACTACTTGTTGCTGTACCAAAGGATAGACCTGGAATGAAAATAATTAGAATCATTTTTGATGTGTTGACATTTTGTTGGTGGCTCATCAGGAGCAGTGGAACTTAACACCACAAACCAAATTTCATTCGGCAAAGGAGGTGTTAAGTCTGTTCCCCAAACACCATCCAAAATTTTAAGAGAGAAGACAGAAAGTAAGTGAAATTTAACACACTCTGTCGAGAGCCAAGATATTAAAATAATTCAAACGAGAATGAGAGCTACATTCACCTTGTTTGCCGTCAGACCAATGTTTAAGTGCAAACATGAACATTTCACACTATACTACAAATAAAATTTTTAAAAAATTAAAGAAGTAATATTTAATTTATCATATTAGTTTTGTATCATTCAGGAACCTAGTGTTAAGATACTCCATATTAAATCCTCAAATATGTATATATTTTGATATGGGAAATACTTTGAATATAGTATAAGTATTATATATATAATTTTCAATATAGTTTTTGGTTATATTAGTATTTAATAATTTAGAAATAAATTGAAACACATTTCCTAAAAAAAAAGCTACAGACATAACAAATATTCAAAAAAACAAAAATATACCTGTGGTGGCAGTAGTGCTTGTTCCGGTACCGAAACTTAGACCTCCCCCAAGTCCACCACCAAATGCAGAGTTTGAGGTTGCTCCTGCCACATAATTTTTTAAATAAGCAACCTGTTAATATAGTACTCAGACATTGTCCTTTCCCATTAAGACACTTTCCACCAATTTCTTGAGACATTTTGTGTTGAGTGGTGAAACTCAAGTCCAGGTTTTGTTTCTTTACCAAAGTGCAAAAATTTTTTTTTTTATTATATTTCTTTCCCTCGAGTGAAAATCGGATCCATGAATCAGCAAATATATCAGCTATCTGTTTGTGTCCTCATGCTAAGATGGTCTCAAAAATTTCAATATGTAATAAAAAGTTCATGGGTGGATAAAACAGTAACAATAGCTGGCAATAATTGAATTGAATAATTGGATTGGACCCAAAAAAAAGTTTTTTATTTTTTGGTAGTTAGAAGCAATATAGTGTCATATTATATTATCTAAAATATTAAGTATAAGTACCAAATGCAGGAGTTGTTGTTCCAAAAGCAGGTGCTGCTGAAGTAGTACCAAAAGACAAAGATGTATTGGCACCAAAACTAGGAGCTGTTGATGTAGCTCCAAACGAAGTGCCAAATGCAGGTGCGGATGTGGCTGGTGTACCGAACAGTCCAGTTGTGGGTTGAGTTGTGGTGGTGCCTAGACCGAATCCTGGAGCGGCAACTGGTCTAATAGAAAATTTAAATACTGTTTAAATATAAACATTAGTAGAAGTATAGTTAATAAACATTATCCTAGTTTTATTTCCAGTTACCAAGTATATAGTAGAAAATTTAACGCCTAACCTTTATTTTTCCAATAATTGTAGAATATTACAGTTCCGTCAAAAATAAGCAAAGAGGTTATATATTTGAATGATATTTTTGAGATAACATGTAACCATCGCATATTTTTAATAGATTATTATAGTTATGAGCTTCTAAGTTAATTAGTTTTATAAATTAATAACAAATAGTTTACTTACTTATTAGCGCCAAAACTAAACCCGCTTGATAGACCTGTCGTAGCAGGGGCACTAGATGGAGTACCAAAAGAAAACGACATCTTGAATATGGTATGTTTAGTTCACTTTTAAATACAACATAACTTCTTAAACTATATTAATAAAAAGTTACTGAATACAAAATATTCGATATTTTTAACGTTCGTAGAAATATAGAAACTTTTTTATAGCATAAGTATAACGTTTAGCATAGCATAGATAAGAAATGTTTTATCACTGACACATGAAGTCAAATGTTGCCACCTTATAAATATAAAAAATATTTTTTTATTTATTGAATTTTTTATTTTACAGTAATTAGAAATTCTTATTTTCATTTGTCTTTTTTTTATAAAAAATATTTTTTTATACCATAAAACTATATTTTTCGTAAATAAATTACGGATTTTACTTTTAATCATCGTTTTTGTGAACATGTTGGTTTTATAGATGACAATTTAAAACTTTTTATGAATAAATTGTGACATTAAAATTTCAATTGCTGTTTAGTATTTAGAATTTCCCGATTAGACAATTTAAAGCGTTAAAAAATATTTTGTGAGATACAATGAATTTTTTAGCAAATGGTGGTTCACTCATAAAAAGATGTCAAGTAACATTCAAAACAACACCAATTGCAACAGATATTATTTGCAAGTCATATTTTCAGCCTCCACGAGCTTTAAAACCATTAGACTACGAAAGTAAAATTATACACAAGCGGTATAAGTCCTTGGTTACTGGCAACTTGCGCGTTCTTTGTGGATATTCAAGCCCAAGTAGAATAATCCAAATTAGTTTATAAAATGTCTTATAATTTATTAAAACTTTTATCAATATGAATTATTCGTTTTATCTGTATTGTAACGTAATATTAATATTTAACTTAACATTGTGAAGCCACCAAAATGTCATATATATATATACAACGTATATAACTGCTAATAATATATAAAAACTAGAAATAAGGAAACAAAGATGGTCTTTACAGAAGCGGAAAATCCTTTTTTCCAAACAATTATATGTATTAAAGTAGACTGCAAGACAGGTTGAATTTTTCAGTTAAGTTTCAAAAATAATGGAAAGATTACGTAAGTAGTTTGAATGTAACAAAATATCCATGAACAAGTACAAATTATACTGCCATTCCACGATCCTTTACCAATCCGTGACGAGACATAGGCCGACAAAGTTTAATTGACTTCCAACATTTTTAATTAGAAACTTAATAAAAGTGTATCTTTAAGGAAGGAATAGAAGACGGGCTCTCGAATGATATTACAATTCCATAGTCTTATTTACACATTACGATATGTCGTGTAGTGCCTGGTCTAATTAAATCACTTAACGCCTGAAATAAAAAAAAAAACTACCTAACTGTGTAAGCTACAAAATGGCATCTACTAATATAACGGTAGGTTCCATAATTTGTGGATTATTTAAAATAAAATGTGCATTATTTAAAATACAACTGAGGATTTCCTCTCCGTCGATAGAAAGCCAAATATTAATGTGAGGCTTAGAGGTAGTTTATTTTATTTTCTAAATAATTAAAATAAAGATATTCTGAAATACCATGTACAAGTGCATTTGACAAGTCAGTCAGTTCAGGCAATACTGACTTACGTTCGATTCCTATTCGAAGGATTAATTCTATTTAGAAATATAATATCCGAGGTTGTGGGTTGGATTCCCACTCCTGCGCATGAAATATTTAATGTTTTTATTTATTCCCTCTGCTCTCTAGACAAAGCGTGGCGTTGAGTTCCATCGCATAATACGCAAAGCCTCAAGAATTCGGCAGAAAGTGGGGAACGGATGTGTCTCAATGGAGAACTGAATGTCTTGACACTAGGTTCCCAGATTCTGCCCTACATAGTAGGTATGTACGTAAAAATGTGTGAAGCTCAAAAAATAATAATGTGCTCGGTTTTTTATCTATGTCATTATTTTAAATTAAAGAAAATTTAAGAACAGAATTTTGTCACCCTTATTTGTCACTTTTGCATACAGCGTCCACTCGCGGCTTCTTCCCCGTGGGCAAACGGAACTAACTGAGAGTCTTGTATCAGTTAGTGACACATTCTAGGTGCCGGGGGTCTTTGTGACCGTAGGTAGCTATAGTGCGTTATATTGAAACGATTAACGTTTCGCTATAATTTTTAACGATTTTGTAATGTAGACGATATAGCCTATAGTATTCCTCCATAAATGGCCTATCCGATACAAAAAAAAAGGTACGATTTACAACCAATAGGACGTGAGATTAGTTCGTTAAATGAAACCAACTTTTCTGGTTATAAAAATTTTAAACACTTAAAAAAAAATTAAAGAGCGGTGAAAATAAAGTAAAACTTGAAAATAAAGGTACGACTTATCGTAGTATCTATAGTCTCATGGAGAAACTTGATATTTCAACGCGGCGCCACCAGTTTTAACCAAGTTTCCGTCTATTTGTCTTTAGATTGTCTGTTTGTTTTTTATCGTTCCCCAGTATTGATTATGTTGATGGAGGACATAGTTAGTTTGAAAGTTTTTTTTATGTTTTTAATTCCTTTATTCGTAAAATATTTCTTAGTAGAATTAACAAAATTTACTGTAATGTGTCTGGCCATACTCGTACAATTAAATATGTTTTACTTTTGAATTTGGAATCCGTCATTTTTATACGATTATTCATTGTGTTTTCTTATTTTCGCGCTAATATACTGTACAATATTTTGTGATATTAAAATAGAGTGGTGTGATAAAGAGAACGAAAGTGCGCTGATTGCATTACATAAAGTACATATAGAGTCAAATATAATTATTCGAGCACTTAGTATTATATATATATATATATTGATCTATTTCCAATTACATCCATTGCAACGGGGGCTTGTTTGTCGCACGAGTAGTCGTAAAACTAGTGGGAACGGTCACCATGCATG
>JBAIZZ010000223.1:411365-507397 GCA_037355905.1 Heliconius aoede
GAACGAACCGTGACGAGCACTATAGTGTGAATCCACCTTAACGTGTAAAACTACTGAACATGGTATGTACACCACAGCATAGACAATAGTGACTCATTTTATTTATGTTATAATTATTTTTTTAAGAAGTAATTCGATTAACGTATTAACGTGTAAAGTGTTCGAGACAAAGAACTACGTTGAGTTCAGCCACTGAAGACGCTTTGTCTTCAATTTGGGTGGAAGTTGAGGAACGGAGTGTCGTGATAAAGAATTAGATTGATAAAATAGATAGAATTGATAACATAAAGAATGAAGTTTTATTAAATTTAACACCTTTTAGAATATTAAATGAATTGAAATGAAAAATTAATTAGTTAAAACAAAAAAAAACAAACAATAACATGTATATATAATATTTTATAGAGCATCCATTCCTCGGTCCACCGTAAAATCTGTAAACGCAATTAAATGTAACCTTTGCTTAACACATCGTTTCCTGTGGCGTACATTTATATAATTCGTGTTTCCTACCCTTATTCTGTGGGGCATAAGGGTGGTAATGGTGTGGCCGCGTGTGGAACGCGGTAGTGCCGCCACCCACCCTTTGTTGTCTAGCGACTAGACTACGGGGCGAGTTTTGTTTTATTTGCCGGCTGCGTTTCGAGCGATCGATGCGTGCACTTATGAATTCGTAGGTTTAGATTAGTTCCTGCCGGTCCTTTGTTCTTTATATTGTGTGGAATTTTTGTGTTTTCAAGTGAATCGTAATTCATATTTTTAATATTATTTTGTGTATGTAAGATTTGTGTTTGAACATGAAGTATGCGATTTCATATAGAAAATTTAGATTTTTTCCAATAGATTTAGTTTGCGGCAATATTAAATTCCGTTGTTCTTGAAACATTGAATGTAAGCCTACAGAACAATAAGATTAAGATTTTATTTATCTTATTACCTTCATACCTTCGGTTACGGTTCCATTTTACCTTTCGAGGTACGGAACCCTAAAAACAGGAATTACATAAACTATTCTTTTTTTTTAATATTATATATGTACTTTTAAATTAGTGTATTAGGTAGACCGAACCCAATGCTATATTGTGCCTAACTACACAAGAATCCGAGAATTAAAATATAAAATAATAGAAAAACATTAACTAATTGAATTCGATTTAAATTGAATTTCATGGCGCAACGACGTAGTGGGTTCGATCCTCGTTTCGACCTTTCGGGGGAAGTGTCTCGAAAACGGGCCGAAAATATTTTTTTATGGACAAACGTCACTATACGATACTGGTTTACTATATGTATACTAAAGCAGTGAAGTCTTCAGAATAAGTATATGAAACTTTCTTATTTTTATGAAATTATTATTAACTACCTAAATAAATGTTAAAGTAATAAGAAAATGTTTCTCACAGTACTGTTGAATAATTCGTGAAAAGCGGGACTTTGCCTGTCCCGATCGGGACATTAAACTTTTAGGCAAAAAATCGGGATATCTGGTAACGCTGGTAACGGAGTGTAGATATAGTGTAAAGTGCGGGATACATCGAGACGACGTGAGGCGTCTAGAAAATGAGCTGGTTCACGCTACGTACAGTGTCAGCGTCAGAGTCTGGCGTCGCGACGCATCGATCCACACCTGTAGCTTGTTTGGTAATTATGTATTGGAGACGTCTGTCTGTTATACTTCCTTGTTTCTTCAACGGTCGCATGTCCGAATTTTGATTGGTTAACTGTAAGCGATTAACGTGAAGAAGTTATCTTTTATATTTATATAGCATCTAGTACTGATTCAGGAAAAAATCTGAAACTATGCATTTGTGGTTCAATCCTAAAAAATGATAGCCTTAAGGGGGGCAAAGTTTGCAATGCTAATCTTGGCTGGCTTGCGCTCATCCGGTTTTTCTGATGGATTAATACTGTTGACATGCTTAAAACGTCACGGGGTGGCGAGAGGCAAGTGCAACTTGCAACTTGCAAGTGCAAATGGCCGCTAAGACTCTGGCCAGCGATCTTAAGGGCATACCAAGCGAGCGCCAATCCGGTTCAGTGATCTTTCGTTGCCTGGCATAAGGCGGTAGATGAGATTTGAATTCACCACTATTGCGATCAGCCAAACTATCTGCAATAAGAACAGTAACGCAGACACCTGTTATTTAAAAAAAAACTAATATTAAACAAAACTCTTTTTCACTATTATTTTTTCTACTATTATCCCAACTTTAAATATTAAGTTCAAAGCTACTCTAACAGAATATAACAAAAAAATATAAAATACAAAAGTATATCATTAAGTATATCGGTAATGTCAAATAAAATTACTGAAATATCCATTTCTCCTTTTAAAGTTATATTTCTTTAGACGCAAGTATTATAATAGCTCAAAGAGGCAATTGACTCGAACCGACCTACGAAACGGCAACCTTTTATTTTCTTTTATCGTCATTCAGAGTTTTCAGATGTTGGTTTAACTTTAATCACAGTTTAAGCATATATTCAATTTATTCTATTGGTGATATAGGTTGTTCTATTTAGTTTTTAATATTTGATAACACTTTGTGTGTCTTCGTGGAGACAGCTATCCAAATAAAAATTGAACAACCGAGCTGACATGGAGCTACCTTGTTTAACACCCGATTGGATGTCAAACCAAGGCATATCAGCTCCTACTCACACGCAGGCTGAATGATCTCTGTAAAAAGATTTTACAGCCTGCAGCTTGGGTCCACTCACATTGTACCGAGGTAGTATGTCCCATAATTTCGCTATTACAACTCTGACAAACGTCATATCCAAGTCCACAAAAGTACAGAAAATTATTTGATTAATAACCAAAAATTTATCAAAGAAAAGATCTGATCCGTACACCCTCTTCCAGGTCTAAACCCTCCTGGGGCCTAATTTTAATGACATCTCGTTTTAATATAGCTATATTATAAGTATTCACAGTATATTTTATAAAAACAAATTAAATTTTGTGAGGACGTCGTGGGCACAAGCGTTCGACTATAAGCATGTAAAATTTTCATTTCCTAGATCTAGTAAAGAGGCAAAGCGTGGCGTTAAGTTCCGTCACCAAACACGCAACGCTTCAAGAATGTGGCGATAAGTGGGGGACGAATGTGTCTTAATGGAGAATGGAGTGGTTCCCAGCTTTCCTCTGCCAACCTGCTAAACTGTATATATGTTAATAAAAATGTATATGTTAATAAAAATTTGTACCATTTACTCACAACTGATACTATATAAAATCTATTCCTCTCATGAAATAGTCAATCGACTAAGACAAGATGTTGAGTTCTTGAGATCAAACGTTCTAAAGCATATCTCCAATAGTACTACGAGTAGCTAACATTCCGAAAACACCAGCATATAGTGTACATGACATATATTACCAATGTAATATATCTCTTGTCAGCACCGGAGGCTTTAGGTACAATTAATAATTAAAAGAAAAGAAAAAAAGACACCAAAATATTCGCAAAAAAAACACCAGTAAGCAAATTCGATGTTTTTTCACATATCAAGACATTGCGCTTTGTCAAAATATTGCAGGGTAGCCACGGAAAACCTGAGAACCTAGTGTTTAGACACTCTTCTCATAGAGGCATTGCGTGTTCAGTGGCAGAACACAACACCGCGCTCATGTCGTGTTATCAGATTTACAGTCGCTCACTTGTCTCTAACTCTTACATTTATTCAAGATTCAGTTTCAAAAGTAATTAACCGCAGGTACCAACAAACATTTATTATTCGAAAATGCTTAAGTGCAAGTAATTTATGTGTCTGTGAAATTTTCAAACGGAACGCTCGGATCGAAGTATCTAATGCAATAAAATGCAGACTGGCTGACTCGGAAAGTTCACTTTTAGTCGGGATAGATATAATATATGTATGTAGGTATTTCATTTATTTTATATTTTAAACTTTAAAAATACAACAAAAATATATAATATATTTTTACTGTAAGTAAAGTAAGTGTAAAACCCTAAGCTCTTATTTTAGTGTTGACAGTTGTGAACTTTTTTTCGAAATATATCGAATAGGTCAGGGCTTCTTAAACTTTTGTCATTCACGACCCCATTTATGATTGCGAGTTTCTTAACGACCCCCCATACAAATATAAAAGAAAAATAAATTAATATTTTTTGATGATTTATTTATTAGGTAACAATATACGTATACATATGAAAATATATAGTTTTAGAATTCGTTTTGAAACATACAAAAATCTAAAATAAAAAATTGCACAAAAAATTATAAAATTTTATTTATTATAGTTTCAAAAATAAAAATGGATTCTGAACGTCTTAATTCGCTCGAATATATTCAAGTAGTTGCGTGGTAAGTATTATTGTGGCGGTCCGAGTGGGAAGTCAGCGGCGCGCGGCTTACTCAACATGTATGATACCGACAAACGCACTAACAATGTATAGCCATCAATAGTTTACTGCTGTCGGTGGAGATAACTCAAAACCTTCAAAAACGCTGCAAGTCCACTGTATTCCACCAACTCTAGTGATGTTATAAAATGATATATATAAATATTTGACATTAAAATCTCTCGCGACCCCAGAATTTTGCTACGCCCCTTTTGGGGTCGCGACCCATAGTTTAAGAAACCCTGTTAAATATATCGACACTCGCAGTCAATCGATGCCGTGCTCAAACACAACTGATTGAAAGAAAGAGCACGCGCTATCGTCTTTACGAGGTGTAAAAGAGATGCGTAATGACAAACGGCTATCTTATCCGTGATAACTTTATCACGTGACAACATTTCACTATCAAAATAGCACTTTATTACTAAGGATTAAGGGCGTTTTTCTATTGCGTATTTACAACCTGAAGTTGGCCGTGATAATTTTCTTGTAGAACACTAAACGAAATCGAATAGTTAACTTTTTTTTCATTTGGCTATTATTAAACAATTACAGCATATTTTCAAACATGTGAATATACTTTTGTGGCGCATTTTTTCCCAGGAATCGAATGCGCTTGTCCGATTTATTCTATCATTAATAGTTTTTAAATGGGGGCAGAAAATAGTTTTCGCGCCACTCCAAAAACCCGACTTTAAAGTATATAAGGAGTGCGCTATCGCGCTCCGTCAGCCGTAAGAGGCGGCGAGGCCAGTCCTATCTCACGGCACGGCCGCGCCTCGGCACGACGGGGTCAAATGGTCGAACCCCCCCTGATTAGCGTACGTAAGGCACTCCCCTGCGATCGCCAATACCTCACGAGTGTCCATCAAAGCTCGTCTTTTACATTCAGGGGCGAGCTACACTCGCCCCTCCCCGCCCGGTGACGCTGTCAAGACCAATCCAGGTCAACAGCAATTAAGCCCATTCGAAAAAAAAAAAAAAAAAAAAAAAAGCGCTCCGTCTGCCATACTTGCCAGACGGAGCGCGATACCGCGCTCCTTGATATTTCGATCCACCTGTGTAGCCAATTACTATTAACAAGTTAAGTTAGTAGAAGTTATTGTGACGACGTCATGGTGCTGTGGAACAGTCTTCAGTCTTCAACAGTAATTGCGGTAGTTGTGAGTACGATCCCTAATTTCTTTCTGAGGAGATATATATATATATATATATATATATATATATATATATATATCTCCTTAGTCAATTTCATTTAGATAACAAGAACGAAAATATGATATACTAATATGATATATATATATATAAACAAAGTTACAACATATATATTTAGAAAGTAAATTAATCTCAATAAGAATGTCGTCTTCTTAAGTATACCCATTTTCTAAAAGCAAATATTGAGAGGAACAAATTAAAGGTGTTTCGAGTATTTTCAAACAAATTGGATCCAGTATCGATACTGTGAGAACATTTTAATAAGATTTACTTTTAAACGTGTACACAGTAAATAAATTAAAGTTTCGTTTTATATGCGAGTATGTTTGTATTTAAACAGATCGAGTGGAGAACGTTGCCGTTAGTTTTCTGTGATATTTGATATTTTTTTAGAACAAGTATATACCTGTAGGTATGTATATGTTTTATTATGAACGTAGCAATACTCGAACCCACACCTCTCGACAGCCGTCGACGCCCCAAAATGCTAATTTTATTATTTTTATTTTATTATTACTATAATTTATTATTATTTGAAATAAAACTTCCTGCCGAGCTTACGAGACATTGTGCGTTGAATGGCGAAACTCAACGCCGTGCTTTAAATTGTTATAGCGAACGAATGGAAATATAATAATTTATTGCTCCAAGCAAGAATGGAAACCTCAATGGCCTCTAAGACTAATATGTCAATATACTTTTAGGGAAAAAAAAACTATAAATATTTAATATATTAGCAAAATATTACCGTCAAATACAAAGATTAATATACTTGCCCATAATAAAGTGATTACTCATAGATATCTACAGCTATGGCGACGACGTGAAAATATTTTTTGTTTGCCATTTTTTTCCAGTGTCATTCCCGGCGCCGTGAGACGGATTGCCTCGGGTTTTACTATCTATAAAAGTTAAGTGGTTTGCGATTTGTGAGAGCTCTTTTATTATAACGTTTATGTGTATCATATGGCAGCCTTGTTGATTTCTCCATGTCGTTTCTTTTGACTTTTCTTTTGAAGATGAAAAAAATTTGTTTTAATAAATTTGGGCCGAGGCGAATGCGAATTGGGCGAATGAAATTGAGGAAGTCGTGGCGTAGGAGCACCAGCATGCGACCGTAAACGCAATGATTGTGGGATTTTTTCCCACATGAAAGACTGAAATATTTAAAATTTTTATTTCCTCGCTTGCCTAGAAAATATTTCTAGGCAACCTAATGTTACGACACTCCAAGCTTTATCTTATCTAGACATTAGTATTATCTTTAGTAATTTATAATTAATAATTTATTATTTTTGATATAACATGTAACATAAAAGTAAACTTAAACCAAATTTATATCATCACACAGCCATCAAAGTAAATTGAAAAATCTTGCCATTAACATTTTTTAAAAGCTCTCTTTTACAGCGGTGGCTTTATTATAATAAGCTTATTTTAATTAAATCTCTTCTACATTGAACTTTATATAAATTCGATGCATTTACAAAAATGAATTGGGAAACTTATTTCAATTTCGGTACACGAACTGTACAGTGAGCTTAATATTATTAAATTTGGGTACATTTTATGTAAGTTATATCTAGGTATTACTAGTTTCACTAGGTAAGAGGGTCCGGGATAGATGCCTCAATGGGATAGACATCTAAATATCCTATTTAAAAAAATAAAAGTTATGTAAAGGTTTCTGAAATATATGCTACATGAATCTCCCACTATTTTGAAACATAATCTATTACGCAAGGATTTTTTTGCAGACGCTAGAAATGATTGAAAGCTGAAAATTTAAATATTATTTAACTTTATATGTAGCAATATTATATGAATCATGTCATGTTTATAGATTTGAACATTAAGAACTTATTTCGGAGACAAACATAGATTTTTTGTTTTTATTTTTCTGAAAATTTAGAAGGGCACCTATCCCAAGCTAAAGGGGATACAGGCCCTCGAAGATTTGTCAATCATACTGTTCTCTGCTTACCAATTACTCTAGGCTGAAGACCTGATGCAAATGATTGGTTCCGTAATATGACACTGTAGCATAAAACGGATATGACCAGAGAAAAATTTATGAGATACAAATAACAGTAACAAAGTGGGGAACGGAGTGTCTTAACACTAGGTTTTCTCTACCTAACCTGCGTTTAGCGTATAGCGTGAATTTAAAATCAGTAATAAAAATATAAACATGAATATATCAAAACAATGGGTATAATTAATAGAAAATTTTCAAAACATTGGAGTTAAATTTTAATCAACCTGTAGCTTTTTAAGATCTACTACTAAATTATATTTTCTCACTCGGAATGGACGTAGCTTGGACGTAAATATCGTTTGAGCTCGACATTGGCAAGAAAAGGGCATATTTTTGTTATATTTTAAACTGACGTCCTTCGCATCTGTGTCGTCTTTATTTCATGTTAAGTTCTTGTTCTTTCTTTAGTGTAAAAAAATATCTTCATTTATATAAATGAAAAAATATTAATATAGTAATATCTCAGTGGAAAATTGTTTTAATAATAGTTGTAGATTGATTTCTCACTTTATTGATATATACTGTCATGTAACGACGACGACAGTATTTTACGTAATGTCACGCATATAAATATGTATTAAGCGATGATGTGCAATGCCAGCAATGTGAGTATTTTCCATTTTTTAATAATTAAATATAAAAATGTAAGTATAGAATAGATTCCTTCGAACAATTTCAATGTAGACACTATGAAATATTGAATCGTTGTCACGCAGACGCTTTAACAATAAAAGTCAATTTACTTCCCAACAAAAAGTACAAAACAAAGCTAAATTCATAGAAAAAATGTATACCTCAACATACACTCATGACACTTAAGGAAACAAGAAAATCATGAAGCGTGCTCGCGCTTCCTTTGCCCGTGTTTTCTGACGCTCGAATAGGTATAAGGCTGAGGTAGCCGTTGCCAAATGTGAATTAAAATTTAATAATTCATACACTACGCCGTACTGTCACGTCAGAATGAATGATAAATGGTTTCGAAGATCGTTAATTCAGTACAGTTCCAGCTCCTTCCAGGATATTCGGTGAATCAATTGACATCATCGTCAAGGCATTTTTTCCTGCTGTGACCCGGGTGCAAAATGAAGCTGATTGTAATATTTTTTTAAGTAGTAAATTAGTAATTCTATTTATCGAAAAGAAGTAATTTAATTGTAAATTGTAATGTAAAGTAATTCGTAATTTTGTGTATGGTCTGGCACTTACAGATAAAAATAATAAATATATTCTAAAAAGTTTCAAATATTCTTGTAATTTTTTTTTTCGGGAAATCGGTTGAGACGTTTCCAATATCAATCTGGATAAATAATACTTTTTTTTATCCGATTATATAAACTCATACGATAACTAATATTTTTATACGACATTTTTTCCTAAAACAAGATACACCTAACGCGTAATAACAAACAATTCTTAATAGCAACATAACAAATGCATTTGCAGTAAATATTTTATTGAAAAACATGAGTAAACCGACAGACCACGGGTTAACTATAAATCTTTTTGTACGCAAATTTCAACGTTTATTGGCGCTTAATTCCGCTCCGGAGATTTATTGATGGTTTATCAAAATTCATCTGGCTTACCTAATACCAGACTAATAATATGTAACATTTTGCGGTTCCCCACTGTTTACTATTTGAAGCCTACATTTAATTTGTAATATAATGCTTACGTAAGTGATTTCATGGGATATATAATACCTAGTGGTAAATAGACACCTAGTGTTAAGACACTACGTCTCCTCCGGTGTTTGTCTTGTTACCAGTAAGCAAAGTAGATTTTAAAAATGGTTGTTTCTACATAGGTGACGTCACAAGTGATCTCTTACAGGCAACGCATGCTTAATAAAACTTAACTGTAACTAAAAAATCTCAGTTGGTGACGGTGCGTACAGAATATATTTTTTTAAATTTCTCTGATCTACTTTAGAAACAACACGAGAACAAAAAACAAAAAAAAATCGCATGATGAAGTCAGGTGGCATCTCAACCGCACAGAGCTGAGTTGGCGTTGCTTACCTACGAGCACCAAAATTCAAACATCTGCCCAGATTTTTTAAAACAATGACATTTTTCCGACGTGCTGCGATGGAAAGAGGTCACTTCACATGAGAGAAAATGTTTCGTAAAATAACCAATGTGAGAAAAATAATTTGGAAAAGTCACATCATTTATGATTTTTTTGTGTAATTCAGCGGAAAGTGGGGAGCGTAGTGACTTAACACCAAGCTAGCTCTGACTACTTGTAAAGTATTTACGGGATACAGCGTGAAGATGAAAAAAATAATAAAAATCGTAATTAAATATGAAACAATTAAACATAAATTGAGTATCCTTTTTCCTTACGTTAAAAAATTTTTTTTTATTAAAACTTTTGTCAATTAAAAAGTTGTTATTTTTTAACACTATAGAGGTTTTTGTATTTATGTTTTTATCAAATATATTTAGCAACAAAACAAATAAATAGAAATATTAAGTTATCATTCTTAAAATAGAAACAATTTGTAATCTCTGACTATAACTTGTCAATGAATATTTTGTATATTAAATGTAATATCTATATATTCCGTATTTACAATACAAATCCAAAATACTATTTACGACTGACAAAATTCAATGTTAAAGATATATTCGTAGTGCACTCTATGGAGTAGCCATTAACGAAAGCCGATAATGTACTACTTATATACTTTATATTGAATTTGATCGGGCGTTTATTTGGAAGTTATTCGGCTTTTATCATTGTTTTATATATTGAAAAATGATAAAAAGCTGTATTTAATTTCATTAAAATAAGTACAAATTGTTAGATTTATTGGCGTATATAAATTTTATTTAAAATCTTATTCTGCGTAAAGTGGGTAACGGAGGGTGTTGTCACTAGATTCCATCCTAACCTATCCTGCTGTGTGTGGGATACAGCGTGAAGGTGATTTAATGTAATTTTAAATTTAAAATCTTAGAAGATTCGTCGAATATATATTTTAATTGTTTTATCAAACTTCTATCTTTAAACATTCTCTCTTTCTTTTCTTCGACTGGAATTCCTCGTTAAATTTGAATTTCTCAATCCCACGCACTGCACAATATTCGAAATATTGGACGATGGATAACACCACCAATGTAAGTATTAATAATTCAATAAAAAAATCCATACTCCGTTAACATAACAGATTTTTATTATAAAGAAAAATTTTATAAATTTACGATAGACTTCAATAATAGCGTGCTGATTTCATTGAAAATCGTGCAGCACTTCAGCGAGATCCACTAATTTGCACTTAACGCGATTGCCTGTCGCGCGTGTTAAGAGTTACGTGTCGCATCGACTGCGATTGACGTGTGACGGTCTACATACTAAATAATGTTTTTAAGAAGCTAATATTAAAATATAGACGTCATCCGCAACTCTGACATCAATGAATCGCTGTGAAGCGAGGCGTTGAACTCCGCCACTCAACGGGGTAGTCAGAGAGAACGCCACGGTCTCTACATACAGATTTCTATGTTAGTCAAAGCGGGTGAAGCCGCGCGTGGGTCGCATATACTCGTATATGCAGGCGAGCGACACATACAATCCCCATACAAAGCGTCACAGCAAACGGCCGTACACTACGCACTACGTACGGGTGCACTCGATTCAAATGCAGATATTTTGACGTGCAGGGGATTCGGCGCCCTCCCAGACAGTTGTATCGATTTTTGTTTCACCCTCACTAGGGTTGTTATTAAATATAAATGGCCGACGAAATGTCGCTCTGTTAAACGCTTTTGAAATCGAGGCGTGTTGGAAATGAGTCATTTGTCCTTAGTTTTTGAGGGTTAGAGAATGTATACTTATATCTTACATATTGACGCTGTATCCCGCGTGTAGCAGTACCGAAAACGGGAAATTAATATGCCCATTTGGCGCCCATTTTTTTAGATTTTATATGTTACTCAACAATGGTGTAACTCAACGCCGCGCTGTGAATTGATTATATCATTGTTCTGGTTAAAAAAGCACGGCGTTGAGTTCCGCAATATTTCGAATTTGATAGTTTGATTTGATGCACTGAGAGATTTGTCACGATTCTAGGCTACTAGTGTCGTGAAAAATCACTCATCAACCCTCTATATGTAAATAACATATCTTTAATTACGCTTACTTAATTTAAAAAAAAATAAAGCTGCCAATCTTTTGACTTTTATATGGAACATATTCTAAAGGTACTTTAATTTTACCAAAACCCGCATACATTAAGTAAATATAATTTAAAACCACATGCAATATGGTTCACGATAAAATATCGAATGAACGAAATAGAAATTTGTTAATATATTGAAATCCCAACGGAAGAAATGCAAAAACATGCGCATTCAAATCACATGTAAGACTTGTAGGGTTGTATGAGAAAAAATAATATACAATATACTTCACGTATACTGTAACTCGCACATAGTATCGCGGGTAGGCAGAGAAAAACTGGGCACCTAGTGTTAAGATACACGACACCTTAAGATCTTTCCGTTTCCCAATGGATAAATTATGGAAAATTATTTTCCTTGTCCTAATACCAGGTTCCCTCTACCTTCTCTGCTGTCTGCGGGACACAGTGATAAAGATATTTAATTAAACGGCTTTCTTAATATTTATTTTTTGTTTTTATATATAACTATATTTATAGCAGTACCGGTAAAGGGAAACTAATGTACCCATTTGGCGTCCAAATATTTGAGATTTTATGTGTTAAATGTCGGAACTCAACGCCACGCTTTGTCTTGTTACCAGAACGAGGAATTGAAAACAATTTACTTAAAGTACGAAGCTGATTATTTGTATTTTAAATATTTAAAGTTGGTGGTAATATATATAGAAAAGTTACAGTTACATTTCTAAACCAAAACGAATGTTTTTAAAAACGGATGGCCGACATCCAAGCACAGCTACGTACAAATCCTGTTACTATTACCAAATTTTTTCAAAGAAAAAGAAAATTAAGATTATTATCTATCTGTAGCACAAGCCCTATAAAGAAACAGGTGTTTGAAAACCCTAATTTCGTTGCATTTTAAATGAAACGCGTGCCCAGGTGGGGCCGGGGGCTACCGGCGTGCCATGTTTTTATCGAGTAAAATTGTTTTATAATCGATTTTGCATTCACGATCGGTTGAATATTCATCCACTCGACGTTGTAATTGGATTGAAGAGTGGACTCCGGTAATGCTATTCCACGCATAATACATAGTAAATACAAATTTATCGTATGTAATGGGATATATATGGTGTATCTTTATTTTCTAAGGGAAAAAGTTCAATTTTGCTTAAATTTTGTTTTACTGTGTATCCCTTTCATGCTGTGATGTGATGCATCGTAAACGTCTTTTCGTAGTTATATATTTATTTCCTTCTCGCACGTACATCATATGGCAGCTTAACACAAAGTGCTAAAGTCCAGTTTCACTTGCTTGAATTTTTGGGAGATTTATTTATTTTTATGAGTCTTTTTGGTGAGATTTTAATGAGATATAGTAATATTCTTGTTTTCTTTGTCTTTTTAGATAAAGTGCGGAATCTTGTTTCGTTACGAAAACGAATGTGTATTATATATTTACACTTATTATGTATATATTTACACTAAACCTACTGCAAATGACAGGTAAGCGAATTTCCCGAACCCTCTAACGTGAAAATACAGTCGGTTTTAATGTTTTCGGTTAAAAGAAAGGAATTACCATAATGCTGGCGAGTCCATCTGTCTAATTGCAAGTTCAATGAATATTTATGAGCCGGATACGTTTCAATATCCCCGCCATGTTAACTTAGATATATTTAAAATTATGTTGTTAAAATACCTATGGATTATTTTATATAAGGGGTCAGAAAGGATATTTTTGTGGCTTCACGCAGAGGGCACCTAAAACTCGTCAGAATTCGGCAGAAAATGCTGCCCTGCTGTGTGTGGGATACAAGGATTTATTATTTTTTTTTATAAAACATTTTACTTTACTAATTTCGACAATTTTCTCTTTAATTTTGTTTCTTGTTTAATCTTTGCGCTGTAACAATCAACCTATATGTATCCAATCTGATCGCTTGCTTCGCTTGTTCTTCTCTTTCATTCTATACGTCATGTTCACCATCCTCAACCTATTCACAATGTACTCCGGAGGTTCCAAAGTAGGATAACTGAGATCTCCTCTAACTCTCTTACTACACACTTGCTTGGCGTGCCCAAAACACTTGCAGAAAGTGCTTCTACATTCCCACTGTGACATTCTCGCGCTATATATTTCACTATTTCTTTGTAGTAAGTGCACTAATTGACTTTTCTGAAAGCGATACTCAAGTTTTAACACTTCTCCTATATTTTTCTTTTTATAGGTCAATTTATATGAATTTCAGAGCCGTGATATTTTTCAATAATTCATTACACGTCCATCGCTGACGCCAGTAAGGTTACACAATTCAATCTTTTTTATACTACGTGGGCCATAGATACCACATTTTATTGAACAAAAAGATATTTATATATTTTTATTTATTTCGTGGCGCTTGTGGGTCCGATCTTAATAGTAGGTTCCCTGTACGTGCCTTGTTATGCTGGGAAAGCAGGGAAGTTTTTTTTATTATAATTTGGTAACAAGAAAAACCGCGGCGTTGCGATTCGCCACTTAACACGCAATATCTCAAAAATTCGGCGAAAAGTGGAGAACGGAAGTGTTTTAATGGGAACAGGGTATCTTGAAATTACTCGCTGGTAAAGCTCTGCCTACCCTACCTTTTTGCGGGATACAGCGTGAAGGGAAACGAAAAAAAGTATATATATATATATTTACATAGTCTTATTTAATTGAATTTGATTCTCCTACTGTAATTATTGGATATCACGACCTAAACAACAGTATACGGTTCGTTCAGCCAAAGCTTGTTTTAGCCGGGGGTAGCTTAAATGATCGCCTGTATTTTAGACGACACGCTCCCGCTTGTTGATCTAACATCAACATTCAATGTTACGGACCAAAGCTCGTATAATTTAAATTAATGATTTTTAAGGTTCCGTACTTTTCAAAGAACAAAGGAACCCTTACAAGATCACTCCATTGTCTGTCTGTCCGTCTGTCTGTTAAGACCCTTTATCTCAGTAACGCTCGGAGATATCGGGTTGACATTAAAATCATATACTCAGGTCCACGGCGCCATGATTTCCCGATAAAAAACATATTTCTATATTTACTTAGAAAAAGGATATGACCGTTTTTATTATAAAAATGCATATTTCGTCACTATAAAAGGAATCAAAATTAGTAGGGTACTTTTAGTTAAGTTGTTCAGGAAAAAATCTGCAAAACTATACATTTGTTGTCAAATCCTAAAAAATATTAGCAAACAAAAGGGACAAAATTTGGTATTAAAGCTCAAGATCAAGTGGTATTAGATGAAAGGATTTTGGCTAAACTAAGCCTGGAAAATGCTCGACACCTCCAATTTTTATACAGAACTGTCGCTGGGTGAGCCCGACTCGCGCTTGACAGGCTTTTGTCAGCTTCACGCTATAGCGGGATACATCCCGCATGTAGCAGGATAGATAGAGGAAGATCAGTGTTACGACACTCCGTTCCCACTTTCCACCGAGTTCTGGACGCATTGCGTGTTGAGTGTCGGTTAATTAATGATTAATCAAAAAATTGCAGAAAGCTTCTTCCTTAAAAATAAATAACTGAAATTGGCCTAAAATTAAGCGTCCAAATTATATTTTGCTTTTTTTCTTCTCCAGTTTCACTCTATTGCATCATGCATATAGTAGGGTAGATAGAAATCTTATTGTGATGGTTATGATTTCTCATTTGGGAGATTATATAATTTTCTCCGTTCTCTAAGAAAATGTGTCGCTTGAATTCCTCTGCCCAACACACTTGAGCGGTGCGTGGGAATCGAAGTGTCTCAACACTAGTTTTACACGTGTTATACAGCGTGAAGCTTTTTTTCTTTGTTCCATTGTGATAGCAACATGAGCAACATTTGGAAGACTTCCAATTAGGTGATAGCTCTCGGCACAAAGCGTCGATTTGCGCGACTTTTAGGGTCTAATAACAGAATGCACTTATAATGGTAATAACTAATATTTACTTTATTATAGATTTAATACTCGTGGTCGTCGAGGCGCAGCGACAAAGCGTCTGATTCTAAACACGACGTTCTTGGGTTCCGTGTTTTTTATAATTTTAATATATTGAATATACATATGCGTGTTGAGTGGCAAAACTCAACGTAGTCCTTTGTCTTCTTACCAGAGCAAGAAAATGAAAATAACTCATAGCCGTTACGTTTATATAAGGTCAAACACTTTGCGACGACGGCCACAAAACGTTTTAGATTTTTAAAAGTTTTGTAAAAAAGCTAGCTCTTCTAAATTGTACTTCAGGTACATACGTTGCTCTCCCTTCAGGTAAATTGATGTATGTCTAAAATTTTTCACCGACTCTTTTTTGGCGCCTTTGAGCGGTGTATTTCAATTTTGCTATAAAAATATTCATTTTTTTTTCAATATAATTCAAGCGCTTTGCGTCTTCGTTCCTCGTACGTACTGCCAAGGAATGGAATGCGCTGCCTGAGGCCGTGTTTCCCGATAACTACAATCTGGGGATCTTTAAGAGTCGAGTCAATGGGGTTCTTCTAGGTAAGCGTGCTACATCTTAGACCCCGTCTTTACCTATGATTAGGTTAGACAGTGGTCAAACGCTTACCTATCACTGTTAAAAAAAAAAAAAAATAATAAAGTTTTTGAAATTTTGAATTTTGAAACATTTTCATAATGATTTTTTTGGATTTTATTTAGATTTATAAGGTTCAACTTCACTTTGGACTGTCTCTCTGCGATGTAAGTGTTCTTAATTAATTTTTTAATTTCACTCTTCTCCACTTTCCGCCTTTTTTTCGAGGCATTGTGTGTTGAGTGTCAAAACTCATCGCCAGGCCTTGGTACCAAAACGAAGAAATGAAAATATTAATAAGTAATAATTCATTCCCGCGAGTGGGGATCGAACCTACGACTGTCGCGTTGCAATATCGATGTGATAATTCATTGGTAAATGTATTAATATAAATCAAAAAACTTTCCTATCAGATTTTAAACTAAATATTTTGTTGAATATTTTTAGGGTTACTTTGAAGTAATATAGTATATGGTATATATTTTAACATTTTAAGTAATATATTTTACTTAATTTAAAATATTTTCAGAGACCGTCGTGGTACAGATTTATAAAGATTCGTTTCCAAACTCCGGTGAATAAAATATTTCCATTTTCTCGCTCTTAAATTCCTCTAATCTAAAATTTCTTTCTTCTTCTGTATTTGATTTCATTTTATTATATAATTGCTTCAAACGAGAATCAAACTCACTACTCAAATAAGGACAAATAAGCCCTGCCAACGACAAATAACAAAAAAGAGTATGAACAAAGATTATAGAATATAGAGGTAGAGCAGGCCAGACACCTAGCCACGTATACACTGTAGATAGATAGGCATAGGGCATCAATCGATACTCCATTGAACCTCCCAAATTTCCCGTTGCACGTTCACGTCACGTTTCGGACTATAAAATGTTGCATTTTTAATTTTTATTTCACAAAAACAGTGCATTTCTGCGTGAAAATGTTTTAGTTTGTAACGTGAGAGTAAATTATAGATATTACAATCGGAGAGCGTCAGTAGAGAGTGAGTTCGTTTTTAGTTTAGTGATCTTAGTGATACTAATTCTTAGGTTCAAGCATTATATATGCGGTATTGGCGCAGCGGGCACAGCTATGGGCTGACTATAAGCGTGATGATTGTCAGTTCGATTCGATTTTTGCCCAAAAAAAAAATTTTATTTACTAAAATATCCCAAACTTGTTGGACTTTTGTGTTTGTGTTACTAAAAATTCTGGGATGGGGTACATGATTATTCTGGGTTTTTTGTATTCGCAAGCATTACTTGCCCGGATTAAAAATCAAACCTTGTTCATTGTCATCATGTATTGTTTTCAGATTGTCTCCTGAATTAATACTACCTGGAGATGCTAGCAGATTTTTTAATTCCAAGTCCTTTATAGTCTCGAAATACGCGTTTGCGATATAAACGGCGATATCTTTTATGTAGAATTTGTAAATGTAGATTTTTTTTTGAAAAAATCTAAGGACCGTATACTTGAGTATTCTCGTATGCTTTTAATTTTAATTCGATATCTCACAGCGTTCCTGAGATAAGGGTTCTTGACAAACAGACGGACCGACTGACGAACAGACAGATAGACAGACAGACAGAACGGTCAACAAAGTAACCTAATAAGGGTTCCTTTTTTCCTTAAAAAGAACGGGATCCTAAAAACGTTCACCGCTTCCGATTTCTTACACCAAAAGCATCTTCTATCTTTTATAATAAGCATATACTTATATTACTAATAAAATTGATAACATTACCGATAATAACGTTTTATCAAACGGAAACAAAAACTCTTGATTTTCTTGGAACTTGATTATCTGGAATGGTACTTTTACATTTTCCTTCCCTAATGACATTTGCGTTATCTTTTCGGAAATTGTGATATATTTAATCAGTTTTGCATACTGCTAAAGAAAATCGCTTCCCAGCGATGTACGCTTGGATCTTTCAGGTTAATTTTTTGACATACCCTGGCAGAGGGAACTGAGTGTTAAGGCAATCCATATTTTCCAATTTTCGAGATATTTATTATACGTCTGCTGCCAACCCAGCTATATACAGATCAACGTGTGTAGTTAAAAATAATGTGTGTAAAGAATTTATTAGAATATGAGTGACTCTATATACTCAAGAGAAGAGAGATAACCTAATGTTTAAAGACACCGTTCTCCACGTTCCACTGGAGTTTTGAAGGCAAATTTTGAGTGTTGAGTGGCTGAATTCAACGCCACGCTTTGCCTCGTAACCAGAGCGAGGAAAGTTACAATATTAAATATGTCATTTCCTTGAGTGGGAATCAAACCCAAAACCTGTCGCGTCAGCTGTCGCAGGCTAGTGCCACTGCTTCACGACTGACCTCTGGAAATATCATCATCGTCATCGGCCAACAACAATTTCATACGAAAACCTGACAGGAAACACAGGCAACGGCATAAAGGCCGTAAGAAGGTAGAAAAAAAATCTATTTTCCGCTTAGATAATTCTAATAAATCTGTCAGACACATCGCCGATTCTTCAAAGCTAATCCAATTAGCGTCCGCTCGCTCTCGCTGACGATGAATCATTTAATACAGACTTCAAGGAGATCGCAAATAAGGGTGAGATTACGAACACACTTTAAGAAATGCTCTTTTATAATTTTATCTATATTATTGTGAAGGCCTTTATTACTAGCTTCACACTGTATCCCGTATTTTCTCCTCGTTCGTCTAATTTTTGTGACGTTTAGTTGATTGGATGATTTATCGTCGCGCTTATATAAAAAGCCTAAATAGCAAATCACTGCTTAGAGTTCAGACACCAGAGTAAAGAAATGTAAATATTATATATTTAATTTCCTCTTTTATTACACACTTATAACGTAAATTAGATCGCATCATAAAAGCTATTAGCTCTACATATCGTAGCGTGTTGTGGTCATATATAAGAAAACTGGTAAATTAAATAAAAAAATCTGTTTTAAAGTATACTTTATTAAGCATGTGGTTTAATTAAATAAATAAATAAAATTTGAACGTTGAAAAATATACGTACCTACGTTTTCTAATAAGTATTTTTCTTTCCTAGGGATAGAAATAACACTTTAGAAATGATAAAGTATAAAAATAAGATATTATTTGTTGTATTTTAATACCTAATTAGGTAAGTTTACAGACTTCTGAGAAAAGTTTTTAAGGCAATGATCAAATTCTCAATAATAAACAATTCTCTACGGTTACTTAATCAACTGAGGCTGCCTTGGCATATTGTGACAGGGATCTAATTTTAATCGCTCGTGGGTTCGATTCCCATTCAAAATATTGATTATACTTAAATTATTTTAATGTCTTAGTTTTTAAAACAAGGGATTGCATTCAACGTTAAACATGTCCTAAGAGAGAAAGAATGTCTTAATACAAAGTAACAAGATTTTCTTTTTACGTACAAGAGGTAATTGTGATTTTTATTTTAAACATAAAAAGAACACTTATTTACAATTACAAATTATGTACATAAATTATAGTTAAATGCCAGACCTTTCTAACAATGTCCAATTCAATAAGCTGCAACATAACGGAGGGATGACGTGATCAATAGTTTCCCCCTGGGGTTCCCCTGGTGAATCGATATTTACCCCTAGCTGGGGAGTATCTGTAGAATTCCATATTATTATTTAGTTATAAGCACGCAATAAAATGTTAAGAGATGGTTCATTTTATTATTCTAATAGATACGTTGAATATTTAGAACTGTTTTCTGATGTCAATTTAATTTCATCAATTAAATAAACAAAAATTGTTTTTTTTTATTTTAAGTTAAATTTCAAAATTTCCTTTCTTGTCTTGGTTTTTGTATTTATCTATTATATAAAAATTACGTATCACGTTGTATGTCCTCGACGGACTCCTAAATTACCGAATCGATTTTAATCAAATTTGCACACTGTGTGTAGTTTCATCCAACTTGAAAGATAGGAAACCATTATTATTGGCAGTAATTTATATCAGTCATTTTGGATTATAGAGGCCGTCGTGGCGCAGTGGCACAAGGGTGTGAATGTAACGCGACGGTTGTGGGTTCGATTCCCACTCGAGGAAGTGAAATATTTATTTTCGTTTATATTTCCATTTTCTTCGCTCTGGTGACATAGAGTGATTTCAGAGTAAGGTTTATATGTATAATAATATTCATTATACAGGTTGGAAGCGTCATTGAACCTTTTACGAAAACAGCATATATGTAAAAATATTTCAAAACAATATCTAAAGAAATTAATCAAGGTAGCTCAACAGTTTAGACGAAGGATTTTTTTTTCATTTCACGATTTTTATTCATACATGTATGTCGTGTGACGCACACATACACATAATACTACAAAAATACTACTAAGCGTTAGTGTGCGTGTTTATGTCATACTTTACAAATAGCGTCAAAAAAAAAACATTTTTATGTTTATGGGAATGTTTAAATTCTTTATTATTCTTTAAAGGCTTTCATAGAGTAGTTAAAAGTGGTTTCATTTAAAGTGTTGCTGACACTTCCACCCCGTATAGTAGAGCACTGTTGTTGCTTTTGAGGTGCGCTTGGGCTGCATCACAACGGTTTCTTTTATTTATTAATCTTTTAAATTATAAAAAAAAACATTTCAGCGTATAGAAGGCAAGTTAGAATTAATAATCTTTTTATTGTACCTAAAAGGGTAAACTTTTCTTGATTGGATTAGTGAGCTTTTCTTTTTGTAATTTGTACCTTTTCTCGTATTTAGCGGGGTATATTGAAAGAATAGTGTCAAGACATTTCGTTCTATGCATTTCACCAGACACTAAGTGTTGAGTACCGTAACTCAACGCCACACTGCCTACCGGAGCGGGAAAATGCACATACCTCAGGCTTCAGAGTGGAAATCGAATCTTAAATACGCGGCCGCCTTTACTTTCTCAAGTACATATAATTTTAAAATTTCATACTAAGTATATTAATTTGATTTTAATGTATGTACGGCGTGTGATACGCGGCATATTATTGGCCATTTCACTCGTCAAGCTTTATAGCTTTCAAACAGATGTTATAAAATATTTTGATGATCCATATTTTGGGTTTGAGAGTAGCAGATTTAACTTTTACGATTTAATAGACGATAATCCTAAATCCCACATACTGTATTTGTAAGACTTATCAGGTTTTTAGTGATAATTGTGGGTAATACTTAATGGCATGCTTGAAAAAGAGCGTAGATACAAATATTTTAATTTGAAAATAATAAAAAACATAGTAGAGGAACAGCAGTATGTAAATAAAAGTGAATACTTTTATTACTAGAGAAGGATTCGAACCCATTGTTGTCAGAGTATTTAGACATACATTCGATGTGATGGCATGAACCACGAACATGAATACATACGTAATTAGACTAATTTCATTTATATTAAATTAGTAGCTATTGGATATAATGTTTATCTTTATTTTCATTAAGATCAATACATTAATTTTACCATACAAATAAACAGCATTAACAAGTAAGCCTATAAAATACACGTGGCTCCATTGTGACGTATCTCTCATCTTTTGTATATAATATATATATATATACACCTATATTTGTTAAAATTATTAAATAACGCTAGTGAGTAAACGTAGTTAAACAATGCCTCCAGAATTCAGCGGAGAGAAGGGGACGGAGTGTATTTTCTCTTTGCAAGGTTTCCTCCTCCGGCCGTGTTTTTTTGTTAAATCGTGATAAAATAAAAAAGCAAAAAAAAATACAGTTTATATAAATAATGAATATTGAGGGAAAAGGTAAATAAAACCAACGTTTTCAAACCACTTTCTTTATTTCGTGTTCATTTTAATACAACATACAAGTAAATTTATCATCAGATATTATTTATCAATTCTTAGTTCTAGCTTACATTATTCTGAATAACAAATATGTTAAGAGTATTAAAATCATTCCCAAAGCATGTATGGGGAACTCAGAAATGGTAGTCTAACCCACATTGTATCAAAATTAACAAATACAAAAATATGGAATGTATAAAATCAAATCCAGTTTATATAATATTTCTAACACTATGTTGAACCAGCGAGAGAAGTCAGTAAACATATGTATGTATTTAATGAAAGATGCAGCATTTGGAAAATATTGTTGTTGAGATTTTGTCAACTTATGAGAATATATAATTATAAAAGAGTAGAGCCCATTTTATATCGTAAGTATAATTATTTATACTGCAATAATTATTTTTAAATTATTAGAAGGCTTCAAGTGAATACGTAATTTGTAACATTTGCAAACAGCACATCCCAAGACTGGCTCAACGTCATAAAACAAATAAGTGGCCATAAAATTAAATACAAGCAAAAATCACGGGAACAATCAAATCAACTACAGTCGGCAGAAGAATATTATTAACTAAATCAAAATTACGAAAACACAACCTTACATTATACTTAATTAAATTCCAAACAAGTGGTCGATTTCTTTTTATTTTCGAAGAACATCAGTTGGAGAAATATAGACCACGAAAACTTAAACTTGCCCTTTCTAAAAATCAAAAATACTTATGAAAAGTTTGTTTTTTGTTATTGAAACTATTAAAAATATTATTTGTCACGCTCAAAAAAACTCAGAAATGTGACGAATAAATATATTATGAGACTTAACATAAGTAATAGTCAGTGTTTGCAAATAGAATTTTTATTGTGCTTTTTATGATTGGACCACAACAAGTGACTGTTGATCCTATCAAAAAATATTGCTTTTAGTACATACATTGGAGAAAGTTGAAAATTTTTAATCTACCTATCAAATTATGACAATATATTTTAAAAACCTTCAAAAATTTATTGAAAATCTAAAGAAATATACTTGGTGGTAATTCAGCATAATTGCAGAAATGTCAAAATTAACTGAAACAGCGGGTAAAACATTGACTAGAGAATCTTTAAACTTCGAAAAAAAAAATCACTGTATACACTATGAAAACACCAATAGTTACACTCAACTAAAACTTATACAGAACTTAACTAGCGACATTAGCTGATACAAAATATTGTGACACTCCAATTATTGTTAAACTGTCAGATATCACAGACACACGTGTTGATATCTTGCTTTTCACAGTCGCCGCTACAAGCTCGACTCATCCAAACATCACTGACTAGCTCTTTAAATTAAATTAAAATAAATAAATAATAAATTAGAATTTAACAAAACACAGTCAATTTTCATTGTAATGAAATCGTAACATTATATATAAAGTGGGTTTGACATGAGATGTGCATTAAAGGCGGAAACAGGTGAATTCCTTTGTACCAGACGGTACAAAGACCGACAGAACTGTCAAATACAATCTAACGTAACATGAACACTAAACAACTAAATCATTGGCCACGATTTGTCTGTCCGTCAACTCTCACTCACCTCCCCGCTGTCAGTGCTGGCCCGTTCTACACCAGACTGAATCGTGGCAACGATATATTTATACCACACGTTAAATTTAAATCCTACACAGATATAAACCTTAAGTATCGATTAGCATTCAAGTTTCATTATGAAAAAATATATCATTGGAAATATTCTTCAACTTCTCTCCTTAATCTCAAACCACTCAAGAACAACTTAATTATGCATGTGACAACCGATTTTTATAACTACACGTAATCCCTAAACAACACTTTGGCAACAAATAGTATTTTTTCTTTTTTTTTCCATCAATTTCAACAGTAACGCCAACATATTTAAAGTTAACATTACCACGGGTTATTTCAATTTCACCAATCTTTCGTCGTGTTCTACCATCGTCATAAGGAATAGAAGACAGGAAGTCGACAGAAGACGTACATGACAGAGCTCAGATGACAAAATGAACTTTCCATTACTCAAATTTGGCTAACGATTACATAAATACTCTACCATCTTCATTTCGTCATCTGAAACTGAAATGAAATGAGTGTCGATAACCAATGAGAAACAATTACTGGATTAGGTTGTCGTTTTTTTTTTTGTTTTTTATTTTTCTGCGATCAGTCTTAAAATTGAGTCATACAATCTAAGTAAGAAATTATGAACCCTTAAATTTATCTTAAATCATCACTAGGCCAGAACTAGCACGGAGTGTGCGTGAGGTTTCCGTGGTGAACTGCAATTGAGAAACAGGTAGAAGGTAGAGTACGTTAGAGTAGACGACGATCACACAAGGTCTTCAAATATTTGTTACATTACACGTCACATCTGGATCGTACTCGTTCTTTATTTTTATGTTGTCCGCAAAGTTCATATATTTTATAATAAAAACGCGAAATAGGAAAGAATGTCTAAGGAAAAGGCTTCTTCACTAGTAAGGCTCTCGGGGAAACTAATTATACCATCCTTAATACATACATTATTGGTTTTAGAGTAATCAACATTGAATAGTTTTTTTATAATTATCTTAATACTAAAGAGTACAAAAAATAAAGGAAATATTACGAATATATGAAAAACAACAAGTTATCCGATTACTATCGCATTTCTTATAAGAACAACATTGTTTTTGTTTCAGTAACATTAAATGTATTATCCATACTTATGAAATAGAGATGAGAAAACAGATCATCAAGACGATGACACTTAACAAGTCCACGAGGGCATCGGCGTGCTCCGGAACACTCTTCAGCTCCTGGAGCATTCGAAGGTTACCCATTACCGATTTTTTCGTTTATCTACAATACAGGATCGTTTCCCTTCGATTATCCTCAATGTATCAAAAATATCTGCTAAAACAGCCCTTTCCCTTAGAGAAAACTCGATAGAGTATATTTTGAACAGTCTCGAAGTAACTAATGTAGGTAACAATTATTAAGTGTTGGGGATATGCACGAATCGAAATATTGAAATCAACGACTTACATTAATTAGGATGTGGTTACAGCTACACCGCTACGGCAACATTTAATCTATACATGGGCTACGACGATTATTAACTTACGTTATATGTTATGCATGAATTTGAAACACAGAAGTACTTAAAGTTTTTACAAAATTTAAATGAGTTTTCATTCTTTTTTTTTTTTATCAAAGGAATAAAACATCCCTTCAAATATAAGGCCACGGCGCAATATGGTGTTTTAGTAGTACATAGAGTAAACATTACTGTGTTACATTTACCTTTTAAAGATGCCATTATTCTAATGACGGGCCTTATGTACAGTGTTGAAGCTCTCTTCCGGCTGTCAGAGTCGTGCACATCAAGTGTTTGGGGTTGTAGTAAAACAGCGTCTCACTAGAGTCTACTACTCGGGGGTGAGTACTAACGATACGTTATTATAAAAATATCGTGACAGACTGTTCAAAGCTCAGGTGTCTTAAGAACTAATCTAACATAGACAATGCAATATCTAAAAATACACACTACACCGTACGCTAAGTAGGATATAATATAAATTTAGTTCATAAGCATTGTGTCTTTATTATATTCTGGCAGGATGGCATTAATTGTGTGTAAAATCGAATTATGTGGACAAATTTAAGCGTCGTATAACTAAATTTATACTTACGTGCATACACATATTACGATAACATTTTATTATCTAAAAGCAACTTCTTTGGCGACTAGCTTCAATGAGAAAGATTCCAAATCGTCTATTCCCCATCGCTTTCGTCCAATCAACACTACTAAGTCATTCCCCGACGAAACCTCAATTTGGACTATTCATTTACTATATCATTGACACCACTATGTGGACGATATGTTACGTTCCAGCGAATGGAACAATTCTCTATTAAACCTTTCATTTTTAACATCAGAAACTGTCATATTTCGGCAATGTCGTACGAAAACAGAGCTATACATTATTTCACTAACCATTTCCTACACGCGCCCAAGCCTCAATTAAAAACATTACATTGATATGTCATTTGCTATGCCTCCTCACCAGCTTCATTTGGAATCTTTCCACGTATAAAAACTTTATCGATAACTAAAATCACACACCCTTAAGATTACACATATCATATTATCTAACACACTTTGAGAAATGAAACTTGAAATGGAACGTACATCATGAGGCTGTCCATCTGTTGCACGCGAACCTGCGAGCGTGAGCGAGACGGCATGCGTGCAACTCGGTGAAGAGTACAGCGCGCTACAGACAGAACTAGAGTTATGAAACTAGAAGAGGCGAAAACTCAGTATAAGTATATTCTAAATCTAAATACAATAATTTCGTAAAATCCATCCATATCCTTTAAATACATTAAGATAATATCCAAATCTTCGTTTTTAAGAATTACTGTAAAATAAATACTATTATTTGCAAACGTCTCAAGTAACATAAGCGATAGTAAAATATTTTTTATTTTTTACAATAAAATGTATCATAAATTCAAACGTGAGTCAATCAAAACATTCAGCGTAGTCATCTTTGAGGATGGTTGGTTTGTGCTCATATGTGCTTTTTGTTAGTTTCACCTTAACTTACAACAATCACAATTAGGACATTCTGCGTATAGACGGAAGCAACCTTGCCTTTTGGAAACCAGATCTGACATCTAGACGGCATCGAGCTCACTTCCGCTTTACACAATGCCAGAGATTTTTTTACAAAACTCAACTCATGCATCACGTTCAAGAAAATATCTCAAAAATTAAGTGAAACACCAACGTTCTGTGCACAATTCACTAAATTATATATCGATTAGCGAATCAATTAAATTCAACAATGATAGAACATCGCCGCTCAATATAATTTATTAGAAGCGATGATAGAAAATATTGTAAATTATCAAAATACAATGAGAAAACTAATGCAATTCCTGAGCAATAGACTGCGTTTGCGACTGCAGTACATTCAGTGACATCTCATCACTCGCACGCAACTCCTTAGGTTTGGATCACTGGATGTACGGAGTCCAAACGAACAGAGCAGCGAAAATGTTATTTACAAATTCGTATTACATCAACGTATCGTTAAGTTCTATAAAATTCAACGACGCTCTACTAAGTAATATAATAAGTGACCAAACTGTCAACCACATACAATCTGACAAGCTAACATTGATACATTACTTCTACCATGATGAATACATTAACAGGTGAATTTATAACTGTTACGAAATTATCGATTTCAAACAATATTTTTAAGAGTATAGCTATCGATATGGTTACTGTTAATCATTAAAACGACTTATTTTTCCGAATTCGGATTTCACACCTTACTTTCAACAAGTCGAGCCAAATGTTTTCAATCGCTCATATATACCTTCGTCCCTAAATAACGTATTAGAAATATCTCTCCATGATTCATAATTTTCATTATAAAAATACACACTTTTTCACGCTTAATCAATTTTTTAAATAATCCGAACATTGCCATCGTCTACACACACCGGCATTCCCTATACACTTTACTTAATAATACGACTACCAACGTAGTTATCTAAATATATTTACATTTTATACACTTCCTGTGGGATTTTGATTGCTTCGGGAAATTAGCGAAATGATATAAAACTGCTATGATGAAATGAAATAAAAGCTTGAAATTTCATCAATGATCATTGTAGACCACATGGACTAACTGTTAATTAACGATTGCCCATTTTTTCTTTACTCGGAATTTGTTATAGAAAATTTGGAAAGTAAAAATTTTTTGGCATCGAAAATTTACAATTAGGCCCTTCGCGATTATGATTATTACCGATACCGAAGGCAAGGCAAGAAGATGAAGGTTCAATAAGGAAATTGGGACGGGAAACAGCAGCATTAACTGTAAAACGTCGATAATAAAATGGCCGGCTGTACCGAAAACTATTGTTAATCACCAATATCGACGATAAAATATTCACTGATGATAATTGAAGTATATAAAGAAATCTGATTGAAAGTCTTAATTTTAATGTTAAGAAATTTGCTGAGTATAAAATTATAAACAATCTTTGTAAGCCTAAATCGTGCTTACGTTACACTAATAGGTGCTAGTAAGTAGTAAAATGTTCCCTAGAGTAATTGACTTGGAAATAGTGTTTTTTATTAGGTTAGCGTTTTATGTAACCTTAGAAGCAGTGCTGCTGAAGGGAAATTGAAAATTGGATCCGTAAGTCCTAGATCGGTCTCATAGCTACTCGTAAAAAAGTAAAGCTTAGTCGGGATATTAAAGTTACTTATTTTAGAATACAAATATATCTTAACCACGTAGAATTATAGCCTACTTTCATAAGAATATGTAGTTTAGAAATATAGCGTGTGAAATGAAAATGACTACCGCCCAATCCACTGAGACCAGCGCCGTTGTTTTCTTTGCTATATTTTCGTTTGTAGATTCGATGCTTAAGTAATATTCTGTGCAATGAAAACCACTACTGGGAGCAAAATTTAGGCAAGCGCCTTTCTAAGATGTGTATTAAATCTAAAGCAATACTTACAAATCTCATGCCAACATTTGTTCCCCAACACCAACTGTATCAAATGAAATCGTATAAAATGCACACACACACTGACCTATCACCACATTCAATTATTTGTGCCAAAGAATCTTTCGAATATGTTTTATGTAAAGTATCTGATAGCAGCCGTTTAAAATGATTTGCTTTGAAGAGCAGAATCAGCATTATTGATAATCTATAAAGATATTAAGAATATTTAAACTTTAAGGCACAATCTGTTTTAGGCGTTCGTTATCGATTCAAAAGCACAAACTTTGTCCATCGGTCGTAACTAATTTGGCGAGACCAAATTAGCCAAGACCAACATACTAAACAAGTCGGGCAAATAAAAAAAATAAAACACACTGTAAAACTGCAATGAACTGGTATTATTATAAAAAAAAAGCAATTATACAACAAAAATAATTCAAAACAAAACGACGTACATTAATTTAAAGAACAATTGTTTATACAAATACTTAAAAAAAATATAATAGTTATAACAACAAACATCGACAAAATATATTTAAAGACAAAACATGTTTCAAATTTGAATCAGTCCTTCAGCTTCAGAAATGCAATTTTAAGAATGAAATGTTTTCAATAAAATCGTTACTTATATTATGCAACATCAAAAAGGTTAATTGTGAGCGTTAACGCGTATTAAGTGAAAATGAATATAAAAAAAAAAAAACTTAAAATAATTTCAGAAAAATAAACTCATCGTCTTAAATGAGAAGAAAACAAAATAGATTACACAGATTTACCATAAAACATGAAAGAGTAGTTGTCATAATTTGCATAACCTTACATAAAATTTTGATACACTATACTATATGTACTTAATATAAATATAATACGTTGAAAATTTTATTTAAGTAGAAGCGTATGTTTAACCGAAATTATCGTTTCAATAAAATCACGTATGAGTTGCAATTTTCAAAGAAAAGACAATTTGGGTGGTAAATTCTAAGTAATCAAAGCCTAGGTGTTTCCAGCATAACGTCAGATTTTGAGGGCGATTCGTATAGTGTTTAAATAATTATAGACACGGCAGTACTCAAAGATAAAAACAAATCATTCGCCCAAAAAATCTGAAGCGAAGCAGACACTGCGACGGCAGAACTAAATAATTTTACAAACAGTTTATCACAGTAGATTAAGTGAAATATAATATGTATCCGATCTTACAGAAGATAATAATTTATTAGGAACAGGGCAGTCATTGATCAATCATCACTGAAATTTGGATACTAAGGACTGGACAATAATTCTACTTCACCTAATCTAATGTACTACGATTTTGATGGGATCTATCGAAGACACGTCAATATGATTGGTGACCTGCGAGCACCGTGGATTGCAAAATGCAGAAATAAATCTATACTTCATTGAACTTGATCCCAAACATTCTATGGTTAGTGCAAAATGTAGTCAATATTCTTAAACTTAGATGCCATTGACATTGAACATAAAACAGTAACAGTAAATTCATCAGTCACCAAGATTATAAATATAAAATCCATTTCGTTACCAAGAGTATAATGCACTAACTTTTAGAAGCGGCGAAACCATGAAAGAACGTAGGTTTACTTAAGATTTAATTGAAAAGGTCAGCAGTCTATGGTACATATTTACAAACAACACTAAATATCACTTATTAAATCACAACATGGTTTTATGGCACATGTTACGCAGGTATGCAAACGAACAACTGCGAACGCAGGCCCGATCATTCTGTGACGTGGCTTCAATGTAAATATATAAATGGGTTTAATTAAATTAAAAATGAATATCTAGAAAATTGTAACATAAACTAAATGATAAACTTATGCAGATCGATAATAAAACAACGATCTCCGATCCCGGAGTGGATCGCATCAGATCTATTATTGTCATAGATTCAGCAAAAAAAAAGAACACTAAAATCGTTATTTACTTAAAAATCAAAACTAATGAAATCAAACTAAAATAATTCTGCTAACACACTCAAACACACGGTAATGTAAAAAAAAAATAATAATAATAATAGCATAATATTTATAAAATACAAAGAAAGTAAACGATACATACATGCACCGCATAATACTACTGCTACAAAAATAAAGTTGTTTTCATATAAAAAAAAATATCTTACCAGAATAACAAATTGTATAATTATTTTGTAAGTCGAGCAAGTTACGATACTCCAGTAAGTAGCAAAACGCAAAGGAGCAAAACTTAATGCTTTTTAAATCTCAAAAAAAAAAAAATATAATTAATAAAAAATGTCTAGCGAGACGATCACTAGCTAAAGGTGCACCACTAGTTACTACCGTGTCCAATTACTAGTAAATCATTCAAATAACTACTTATGATTTGTATAAAAACGAATTAAATTATAATCAACCAAAAGCTACTAATCGTTAAAGTAAAACAACGAAAACTGAGGAATTATGGGTTCGTGGGCTCTCAGTGACTAGGCGGTATGACGTCAACGGTCGAATGCAGGAAACTGTCTTCCAACAATTATTCAATAATCCAAGGGAAAAAATACTACAACCAACGCTATCCGTAATTCTAAAATGCTTTATAATACTCAAGGTTATATGCAGTCAAAAGACCAGCGTAACTTAAAAAAATTTTTTGAAACTGACTGAGGTCTATAAAACACTTCGATCACTTGCCATTTTGTGATGAATAGAGTAATTTGGTTTCTAAGGCAACAGTGAGCTACAGTAGGTTTACTGTAAGCCTATCGTTGCACATGCCTAAGGAACGCCGCAGTCAACTTTGTCATTGATAAAACCCCCAACATCACGTTTCCCTAAATTTTGTAAACTACGTTAAAGGGGGGTAGTAACTAAAGATTGTCCATATTAGCTCAATCAGTTTAACACTTACCTAATAATAATGTAACAACTTCTTAGTTTCATAATCAAGTTTCCATCGACACAGAATAAGTGCTAATTAAAAACAGGAAGTGCCATTGTGCCGAAGAATAGACTTAAAACTAACAACAATACCGCTCGATGCTCTCTTATTATAATAAAATCACACGCTTAACGCCTAACAATTTTTAAGTAATAATAGTTAAAATATTGGTCCAACAAATGGGCTAAATAATACAAACGCCCTTAATATTCATCCCTAATTTAACGATGTGGGATATGAAAAAATATTATTCAATAGATCAAAAAATGATAAGGGTCGAGAACATTTCGTTTTACTGTATCAAACTAACGGAATAATCTCTATTCTTCAAATAGGTACTCATATAACAATGTCAATACTACAACTAATCTCATTACAGTTTTGTCTACGAATAATTGCTTCGGAGATCTCACGCCAAATTATAGGATTGTCGTAGTTTAATTATCGTATCGAGACAGCCGTAACCATAGCAACACTTGCACTTACTAAACCTTATAGTTCAATCTGTAATTGAATAATCACTTCACCTATTTATAAATTGACACCAATGGCCAGAATCGTTTTGTAGTGAAAGTGGATAATTTACGTTTTATAGTGACGATTTTTTGGCTTAAACTTCTTTTGTCAGTTTGATCTTCTGTGATTAGAACGGGAGGCTCACATGCCTATAGGCGGAACTTGTACGTAGCGATAGATGTAGAGTCGGTAATCTTTGCTTGCAAGCACCACTGAACCATCATCCATTAACGCCACGTCGAAACACTGTGCATGTTTCACTTTACTCTCTAGCGCAGAAACCAGCTGACCGTCTTGTGTAAATATCGTCAAATTAAAGTTGTTGTGATTGTCAGCAATCAAAATTTCTCCAGAAGCATTGATGCCAACACCGATAGGATAATTGGTTACTCCTTCACCACCAATCTGTCGTAAGTAAATACCTTCGTAGTTGAATACTTTTACACAATGAGCACGGTTGTCACTTATAAATATTTCTTGTTTGTCGTTCACGACGACGCCGTTAGGGAATTCTAGATGTTTGGAACAACCGAATTTTTGCAAGACATTGCCGACTTGATCGAATATAATTACACGCATCACTTTGCACTCAACAACTACTATTCTGCCCTTGTTGTCGACAGTAACTCCTCGTGGATGTTGAAGAATATTTGCGCCGAATTTCCGAACAAACTGGCCATATTGGTTGTAAATTTGTATTTGATGAGTTGGTGACCTTTCTGTCACAATAATGTCACCAGATGTTCGGACAACGGCTACTCTGTTTGGGTATAGCAGTTGTCCATCTCGTTTTCCACATTCACCAAATTGAAATTTAAAGCGTCCTTCTTTGTCAAATATTTGAATTCTGTGATTGTTGGTATCGGCGACAATAATATCATTTTGAGCATTAACAGCGACACCGCTTGGCTCCGTAAATTGACCTTCCATTACGCCAAATTCCCCAAATTTACAATGATAAATCATCTTTTGTCGTTTAATTTGAGACTTGGGTGGAAAAATGGCAGTGGATATCAACTTGCTTGTCAAGTCAAGAATGGGGTCTGTGTGTGCCGCTGATGTAAGTGAATACGGGTCAGTAGTTGTAGGTGGGAAAAGTGAATCACAACCACCATTCGACCATTTTTCGTATGGATTAATTCCGTTTAGATTTATGTCACCGAGAGTCGTAGAGAAGGGACCAAGGGTATTAGTATTATTGAACCTCTTGGATATGAGGTTTGAATCAAATGGAGACGTCGATTGGCTTGACGGACCTAATAATCCGTTAGTGTATGGACGATCTAGAACACCGTTCAATCCAGTGGGCAGGTGAATGCCACCATTAAGACTGCCAGAACTGCCATTGACACTGCTGCTACTTGAAGACGAACCTCCGTTTAAAAGAGAGCCATTTGTTGGACGTGCGATGGGTGGTTGCTTAGTTGGCCCAACGTTCGATTCTGAGCTCGACCGTACATATCCAAAGGTGTTTCTTACGCCAACTTGTATTGCTTGATAGTTAGAAACAAATTCTAATTCACATGCAGTTTGAACACTTTGTTCTGGGTTAGTACTCATTAGCGACTGTAGTTTAGTGTCCAAAAGTTTTCTAAACATCAAAATTTCAGCGATGTTTGCACATTTTGTCAAGCGCTCAACGAAGTCGCACGTCTGGTAGATTTTGTCAACTGACTCTTGTGCCTTTTGGCCGACGACAGTCAAAGCAATTTGTTTAGTTGAAAACACGCTTTCAAGCTCCTTTAATAATTCTTGTTTACGCTCTTCTAGCATAGATCGATAGAATTGGAAAGTATCGTTGATTTCATTTTGAGCTTTGTGATACTGAACTTGTAATTTTCCTGCAGCATGTTCTACGTTTTTGACAACGTGCCTTATTTCAGTGGCTCTTGTTTTCGCTTCATTAACAGCTTGTTGCATAAGTTCTAATTGTTTTGGACCAGCATCCGAAAGATGTTCGCAATCGTGCAACGCTGCTGGATGCTCTATAATGGTGCATTCCTTGCATACAGGAACAGAACAAGTGCGGCAAAAATATTTAAGAATGTCATTTTTGTGTCGTGGACAGAAAGCAGTTTTGTCTCCACTTGTGGTTAATGTCGATCCCAGCATACCTTTATCGTCTTTTATGTCTGTGAAAGCTAATACTCGATGGCCTTCAAAACAATGCATGAATTGGTGTGCCATGACGCAGTTGGGACAAAGAAAATTAGCACAGTCCACGCAACGCGCTACGGCGTCCGATTCTTTTGATTTACAGCCGGTGCAGCGGGCTGATGGAGAGCTAGTTTGACGAGATGAGGGTAAAAGGTCGGAGTCTTGTTCTACGGCAGCAGCGATAACAAGGTTTGTTAATAATCCGTGTATACCAGCAGCTGGTAATTGGCTGTCGACGCGACACGTGACACAGGTTACTTTATCGGGGTGGGTTTGTTCTCTTTCAAGGCACCCACGACAGAATGTGTGGAAGCAATTGAGAACTTTAGGGTCGACGAACGTTTCTCGGCAAATAGCGCAGGTGGTGTCGAGGCCGTCGAATTCACGAAGGTCACATACGGCGGAGTCACTCGCAGGTGGCGAGGATCCGCTCAAAGTCAAGGGCGATAAGGAGCCACGCTCCAGCGAACCTATAGAGTTGGCACCGGGCAGCGACTCAAGGGACGGGGTGCGTGAGGCCATCTTCAGGAAACCGGCATCCCTGGAAAAAACAGAAATACTTGGTTAAACATACATTGTATTTTAATTTGTTTACAAAAAGAATGTCAACATAAGTATTTATGTGACCATAAAGAGAAAAAGCTAAAATTATTCTCACATTAAACTTAAATCAACGCTCAAATGTATAATAAGTGTCAACTAAATGTAACTATACGATCTTAATATTCTCGAATGTTTTTGAACATCAGAGCAATAGCGGCATATAAAATATAAAATAGATTGTAATGATCTCAACTTGCTACATGTTCAGAAACTTATTTCAGTACTATATAGAAATAAAATAAATAATATTCAATGCTCTATAGTCTCGTAGCGTTAAGGAAAAGCAAGGTCTTATATCCTACGACGTGCCAAAGAAAATTATACATAGTATGAGTAGCACTTAGTGAGAAAATATAGAAAATGTTGTAAAAGGCAAAGGCAAATGTTGTAAAAGGCATAACAGTGCCTTTGTTCCTTGGTCATAGATGTTTTTTGGTTTAAGGTCATAAATATGAATAGAATTTTAATAATACCCCTTATTTTTTTACAACAAATAGTAAGTAAATAGCTTGAAAAGTATATTATTTTCATTAATGGAAAGAAATAAAAATATGTTTACATAATAGTCGCCGATTTTAAAATGTTGTTAAATAAATGTATATAAATATATTTCTAATTAAATAAAGAGTGGAAATTGAAACCACAACTTGTCGTATTTACATAGGATTAATGTAAATTAACTTTAAACAAGTAAATTAACTTTTAAATATAAAACACGTTCTTTTCGGCAATCTGTATATTGTATATATATAGATTGAAGAAAAAAATATATTTTCAAGTTATAAATGATCAAGATACCTATAAAATATTTATCATAAAAATGTTAGACAATTTCAAGTCCAAATAAATATATCTACCTCTCAGGCAAGTACTAAGACTGCAAGCATCGAGGTATATTAAACCATATGAATATTTCCTTTGACAAGTAAAACGCCTTAAAAGTTCCTTGTGAGAAATATTTCGTGGCATAACATGTGGCGAATAATATTTCTTGCTAAAAAGAAGTCAGTTGTATCCATTTCCAGTATATTCCGAACAAGACGACGTTTTATATAGGCGAATATTATTTATTAAGAATACTTGTAATATTCCTTACTATACGAAACTATAGTAACACTGGTCAATGTGGAAATAAGCTCACATTGAGATGGTCGTGGTTGGATAGTTCTACATATGTGATAAAATGTGAGAGTGAAATTTAACTGAAGTATCCAATTAAATTCTAAAAGGCGAATTTCTTTATTTATTTTAGACGTAAAATATTATTAACATCTATAAAAGGAATATCTAGAACATACAATATAATACATTCAGGTCTTAAATAAGCTATCTAAATCATTTTGCAAGCGCCGGGTAAGTGATTCTCCGCAAATGCATTTTAGAGCGTAACTTCGTGAACATCGAATATGGTTGATAAATTTCACGTAAGAGTACGTTAGTGTACACAAGGATTTGAATAGTTTGTTATCAACTCAACGTGTGTAACAATTTTTAATGGATAACCATTGAAAAAAAAACTAATTCTTTCCCCCGAATGGGAATAGAACCCACATCAGTCAGATATTGTACCGCCGCGACTCTTAGCTATAAATTTCCTATAAAAAAGACAATATTAAACTATACAAGGGATTCGAACCCAGAACCATATTATTAAGCATTTATTTCCGATGGAGTATTATATTAGGGCCGGAGGCCGTCGTGGCGCAATGCTGACCGTAACGCGACGGTTGTGGGTTCGATTCCCACTCGAGGAAATGAAATATTTATTTACGTTTTTATTTATTATACATTTTCTTCGCTCTGGTGTCGAGGCAACGCACGGCGTTGAGTTGAGTGACTCAACACGCAATGCCTCCAGAATTCGGCAGAAAGTGGGGCACGGAGTGTCTTAATACGAGTTCCCTCTGTCTACCCTGCTGTGTGTGGGATACAGCGTGAAGCTGAGTATTATATTAAAAACATAAAAGCACCATTAGAGTACAAAACAAACATAACACATACAAACAACAAAACCATATTACTTATCAAGTAAGGAAAGACAAGACAGGAGAAGTATTAACATAAGTAAGTGAAAATACAAAATTGGTAAGAAAGCCGAAACATATTTTCTATTTTATACGTTTGGCACAAATGAAGCCTCTTCAGGGAAGGTAACAAAATCGATATTTTTGTTGAGACGCACACCCAGCGTCCCCTAATACCTTATTTTATGGGAGCCCCGCGTACGAGGGAGCAAAATACATTAATAACAGTCTATGAGAACCAAGTGGAACTACAAAGAAATCATCACCAATTCACCAATACCACTACTATTGGTGTTGAATCATATTTTAAATGGTTATCCGTGTGATAACAAATGGTTGTCTGGACGCGGTGGTTATGGGTTCCCATGACAATATTCATATTTAAAATAACTATATATCTGATATTAAAATTTAAGTGTAAAGTAGTGAAAGTATTAATTGTTTTATTTTAACGTCACGCTATATCCCGCACATGGTAGAGTAGGCAGAGACTCTGTCTGATAAACTAATGTTGAACCACTCCGTTCTCCATTAACATACTTCCGTTCTCTACTTTCCTTCGTATTCTTCAGGCAGGCGACAAAAAGAAAAGCGACAAAATGAAAATAATTTATTCTCAGGATTAGAATTCAAATCCAAAATGGTCGTGTTTACAAACAGATGCTCTCACCCCGCGCTACGACGAGCTTAATCTATCATTACATTATTATTATTTTTGCGTTTTTAAGCCAAGCCGAATATAATTTATGTATCTGAGTTATAAATTAAAATTAACCCTAAATTAAATTTCAACTCATAACCACCGCGTTCAGTCGAGATGATGCGTATTGATTGTTAATAATTATATTTATTATGTGGTATGAAATAAATCCAACCGCATTGTAAAGAAAATAAGTGCTTTGTGCGTCTTGCTGGGTTGCCAAGCAACCGTTGGGGAGAGGGGAACCATATTAAATAATCACATTCGGAGGGTGGATACAGTATGGGTCGGGACAGACTGAGTTAGGTTAGGTTAGTAATATTTTGGATATACATATTGAGTTTTAGATATATATTACTGTTTGTTCATACGAGAATAAAAAAAATTATGGTGAAAAAAATTAAACAATTATGGTGGTATTAGTGGATAACTAATTTAAATTAATATTTAAAGGTTAAATAAGTGAGAAAAAAAATCATTTGCTTTTTAGCACCATAATTACAAATTTGATTACCATTTCAGAGTAGCCATAGGTAGGTAAACTAGTAACGCATAGAATTATATTCAGATTTTTGCTTCTTATCTATGTTTCTCTGCTATATATGCTTTCTAGATAGATAAGATAATATTAATTATTGGGACTTATCCTACTATTTTTAAATATATAACCCGCGTGGCTGACAAAATAAGTCGATTATGAGAAAAAGTCTGCAATGAACAACTAGTGAATATGTTACGTTCATATTCAGTTATTATTTATCAAAATTGTGACGACGACAAGAGCTGTTATGATTAAAAATATAAATTTACGTTTTATATCACTATTTTTGACGCTGTGTCCAGCACAGAGCAGTGTAGACAGGGGGAACCTCGGTGTTAAAACACTCCGATCCCCACTTTCTGCCGAATTCTAGAGGCATTGCGTGTTGAGTGGCAAAACTCAACGCCGTGCTTTGCCTCGACACCAGAGCGAAGAAAATGGAAATATAAACGTGAATATTTCACTTCCTCGAGTGGAATCGAACCCATAACCGTCGTGTTACACTCACACCCTATTGCCTCTGTGCCACGACGGCCTCAACTTTGCTATACAAAAATCACAAATATAAAATTTTCTTTATAGAATAGAAAGATATATATAGATAATATTTATCTTTTAATATATAAAAAAATATTTGTTTACAATAAGAATCTACGAGTATGGTATATACAGTGATGCACATCAGCAGGGTTGCTAGGCGACGTGAGGGCGTCCAGTGAGGGGTATTGAATTAGGGTGAGGGTGGATATATTTGGTGTAAGGGGAGCCTAAGGTGAACGGCCGATGCGTTAAGCTTTCGTATTTTTGTTCAATGCCATTGTGAATCTACTTCATTTATTATTTTAGTAATATTACATTATTTACCGTCGTGGCGCAGTGGGATAGTGACGGAAATTAATATTTTTTTATTTAATATATAAAATAAAATTTATTATATATGCGCTATGGCAAGAAAAAACACGATATGGCGAATAGTGAATAAATGTTAGAAAATATTTTCCGAATTACTATCAATGTACTGTTTAATCATTTAAAGCCAAATTTTGTATTTTTATGCATAGAATACCCACGAGTCAATTTATCTTAGCGTGCAAAATTTATTTGCCGAAAGGCCAGGTCGGCCCTCACGTAACCATACATCACGAGACCTATCCGTCTAGTTCTAGAGTTGCTATTTTACCGGAAATTTATAGGGTTGTGTGCAATGTACAAGAAATAACATTTAAAAATATAAATAACTGGCAACTAATAATGTGCGGCTTCGCCCACGTGAGGAAATGAAAATAAATAAGATGTATGTAAGATTATGTATCCCACACATTTTGAGTTCCCGGGGTTACTCTGTAGGGATATTTTTTCATTTCAACCACTATTTCCTAAGATTAATCCGTCCAAGCGAACGAACTCTAGAGTTATAATATTAGTTTAAATTATATTAAATGAAGAATACGTTTTAATATTACCGCAGTTAAATTGAAAATTTATTCAAGAAGATCAAAAGCTAATAGTATTAAAATATTTTTTTTTATTTAACTTGACAATTTCAATATAAGAAGAAGATCTTTCTACGGCAAATATATCACGGATGTATATACTGGTATATACGGAAAGTACAGTATTATTATAATTATAATATAATGTTTAATTATTAACTTATAACTTAATTTTTGTTTTGACCATAGTGACACAGAACTACATTCTACTAGATGAAAATAGTGACCAGACAATAAATAATATAAAAAATATAAATAAAATTTCAGTATTCTCATCGATTGCCGGCCTGTACCGATGCATTTACGTGATATTTTTTATGGGAGAGGACAAGGCAAACGAGCGTTCGGGTCACCTGATGGTAAGTGATCACCGCCGCCCACGACCCCATGCAACACCAGAGGAGCCACAGGTGCGTTGCCAGCCTTTAAGGTGGAGATGAAGGGCACCGGGGCCCGGCATTACCTAATGCGAAACGCAGTGGCAAGGGCCACTACTTCACGCCGGTTTTAAATGCCGGGGGTGGTATTAAATCCGGTCGAGTCTGCCCATGCGTGTTGCCATTACTGGCGACGTGACTCTACCACACGTATATATGCACGTGATATATGCAAACCTAGGTAATACATTACACACGTCCCCAGTGACGCTCGATCAAGCGATGTATCCATTGAAATGGCACGGTATATAGCTTACACAATATATAATGCTTATATAATATCATATAAAAAACATAAATGTGAAATGAAAGCCAAGTTAAATTTTTTGTGGTGCGACGTTTTCAACTTCACCCACAAGAATGGGAGATCTGTATGAGTTCTGTGTTCACCTGAGATAAAATTCAAGGTCTAAATTTCACTCGATATTTTTTACGTACTGGCTGGCTATATTTTATTTGCTAGTTAGTGAATTTCCGACTTATACTGGACTAGGACTAGTTTGATATTTTTTTTTGGTGCCTGGTGATAAAAAATAGCCAAGTCAGAACTCGGTAACCATATAGATTATTTTGTCGGTGATGGTGGTTTTGTTTGTGTTTTAATATACATTTATTCAGCCATTCATATGTTCCTGTTGGCTGAACAGATAGACAAACACTGATTTGACTCTACCTCAATAATAATAATAATATCTTAAATGCATTTAAAATACAAATAATAAATTGAAAATTAAGTTACAAATTTTAGTTAGCATAGCTTTTAGATAATAGACTATATATGATCTTCAAATGTACCGTGGAGCAGAAAGATTTATATGATAGAAGTGGCGAGTTGCCAACGGATAATCGCCTATCAGTGATAATAAATTGCGAATCACGCTGCCATTTCCGTTTTTCTGTGTAAGTTGGATATTAATGATGGTGAACTTGAATAATAAAATGTATTGTTTAGAGTTATAAATGTAAGAAATATTTTAAACATATTATAAGTTTTTTTTTGTATTTTAAGAAAAAGCCTCGGGTTGGTACAAAAGTCCATGACATTGCAGGCTAAAGATTGGATAGCCTACTCACGATGATTTTTTTATTTTTCAAAAAAATTATAATTCAAAATAATTATTCCTCCTGGCATTAGTCCCGACTACCTCAAATGAATGTGTTTAGTATGCGAAGTAAATAGAATAAACTTAATAATAATAAATAGTATTATTATTATTTTATTTTTAGGGACAACGTGCTTTGTCTCTAATAAAATTAATCAGAACGAAAAATAAGAAACTGCCGATATTTTATCCAATGTGATACTCCCACTTATACTTATTTATGATTTTATTCATTAAAAGCTTGTTTATGTACTATATTATATATATAAAACTAAGCAATAGACCAAGCTTAATTGCTAGTCTACACTATTGATTAAATCTAACACTGTTAGATTTCATCGTTGATTGTGATTATTGATGCTGTAACATGTTGTACTTCAAATAGTGACATACATACAGTTGTATATCTCTACTAATATTGTGAAGCTAAAAAGTTTGTTTAGTTGAACGCGCTAAGCTCAGGAACTAACGGTTCAAATTTTGTTTGCGTTATTTCGTTCCTTTTGAACTTAGAATTTGTCATGTTTCGTATATAATCGTGTTAGATAAGCATACATAGTTGTTTTGTTTTACGCCAAGATGATATGTTATTAATATTAAATATTATATTAAATTAATATTTCCATTTTAATTTAAAATTTCTTAACAGCAGTGTGTATATAATCACACATTTATCCGCTACATAATAGATTACTGCAGACAAAGCCCGATTGCTTGGCATAGCTAATGGAGAATCCATATTACTTAATTATCATCTTAACCTCTTACAACTTACGGTCCATCTTCCAGTATCAACTACAAAGGACCTGAGGCAATGCACCTCTGTTTCACTATTGATTGCCTGGTACTACTAGACCAACTTTGACTTGAAGTTATTTCTTTCATACTGCGTATTTCTGGTTAGTTCAGCTTGTACCTGGGGAGCTTTTACTCGATTATAGCAAATAATGAAAAGGAAATAAGACCTTATTAGGTCAGTTTTGATATATGACGCCGTTGCGGTGTTATTGTGTATTTTCTTGAGGTAGTTTTGGGTCACATCGTTTATGATAGGATAATAATAAAAATCTGCTCCACACTGTATCCCGCACACAGCAGGGTAGGCAGAGGGAACCTAGTGTTAAGACACTCCGGTCTCCATTTTCCGCCGACTTAACGAGCAATGCGTGTTGAGTGGCGGTACTCAACGCCGCTCTTCGCCTCGACACTAGAGCGAAGAAATGAAAATAAAGATTTCACTTCCTCGAGTTTGGATCGAACCCACAACAATCGCGTTACAGTCACACCTTGTGTCGCTGCGCCACGCCGACCTCATTTTATACTTTTCCAATTTCAGATACGTACCTACTATTCAACTGAAATTATATATTTTCCTTTTGTGCAAAAGGCGAAGCTTAGCATTTGAATGACACAATTACACTAAGTAATCAGCGCTCCAAGGGAAACCAATTTGAGACGTTTGTATCGGCTTCCACTTCAGGTGGAATTGTCGAAAATTGTACGCTATTGTTAGCGACAAATCTGCTGAGGTGTTTTACAAGAGCGCCGACGACGACGAGGTACTGGATGTGCGACGTGAATTTTTATTAGCGACTACGCATGATGTAGGTATGTGTAGTGAATTATAGGTTTGTTGCTCAAATGGTGTCAAATAAACCTAATAATTCATGGCTTATCTAAGTAATATTTTTAAATTCACAAATCACATGTTTTGTATCCCTCAAACTTTGCGATTAAACAGAAGATATTTAACCGAATTCAAAAAGGTTCTGGTGAAAAGGGTGAATTGCCGAAATTTTTGTTTAAAATAATCGTACGATATGAATGGTGGAATTGAATTTACTAACAACCCGGCGAACCTTTTTTTAACTTTATGTTATGTCTAAAGAACTTGGAAAGTTTGTAGGCCAAAGTTTAGCATCGGTGTCCCGCGGGACGCCGCCTGAAAACCATCCAACCCCTGGCAAAATCGTCAACTTAGCAGACTAGCTCCTCCTGGGGAAAGTATGAAAAATTTTCAAGAATCACTAGTTTTCCGAACGATATCTTTGTACACCAATAGTTGTTCTGTTGGGACCACAATAATTGGCATCCGACCCTAGCAGATTAAGCTACTAAAAGCTCGTTGAAGTATAGACATTTCAGGAAAATTAAACTCAAGTAAAAAGGTATTAGGGTACGAAATCCCTTGTACTTAGTAATTGATAGAATTTTCTGCTGCCAGGATTTGTGGTCATCCGACAGGCGTAAGGTGGAGCGAAAGGCATTATTTCATGGTAACATATTTTCGTGGCATTCATTATTTTGAGAATTAAATTAATTCCCTTACATTTCTTTTTGGGAGGGTCGATTGAATTTGTTATTAATTGGCCACTCACTTGGAGATCAAACGTAATGACCTCAGGCAGTTTTATCACTATAAAGTGACGGGCCTCTAACATGAATGTTAGTACAAAAGAAAAGAAATAACTTAAAAATAAATTATCTAGAGGCGCATTCATATATCTGTATTTGTAAGTCAAAGACTTTCAGAAGTTGCCCTCATATTTCCAACACGTGCACAACTTTCGTGGTTCATTTCCTAGTAAAAGTATATTTGTACATTCAGCGTTTACTTAAAGAAATATGTTACGTTCAAAAGGATTCGACTATATGAAGATTGAGAACCAGATTGTAGTTAAATTTGTTTACATACATTAAAAGCAAGTGCTATATTTTATTTCTATAACAGTGTTTTTTCTTCGACTTATATTGTACAAACTTTGACACTCAGAATCATCAATTACCTTACAAAATATATTTAATTGCAATCAATTTGTACTTTTGAAAACAGTAATTTTCATTGAAATTTTAATGTCATTTCACTTTATCTTTCTAACTGAACATCCAACATTCGCAAAAGCACATTTAAACTACATTTGGGTAGCCAAAACAGTTTTAAAATTATATTTACTTTATCCAAGGAAGTGGATACAAAGTGTTGCCATGTGATATTTAAATCCCCGAAGGTATGGTTAAAATTCATGAGCATGTCGCGGACACAGAACATATTTTTCGGTGGCAACACCACGTTTATGACGTCACGTAACACGTTAATGTATATAGCAGTTTCGGCGGCTTAATGCCATTTTTTCTTCTGCATGCTACTTCATACGAATATGTAATAGGTTGGATTAAATTTTCAGCGCAAGGATTAGTCTGTTTTCATATTGTGAAAATATAAGTCTCACTTCGGGGAATTGAATATGTTTGGATATGAATAAAAGTGGAAGTTATTACGATAGGCGTCTCTCTGTAAGGAAAATTTGTAATTTCCGCTTGTATATTAAAAAAGTTTTTACGTTCAATTTATTTGTTTTAATAATTCTTTGAGTAAATAAAACTTTGTAGAAGATAAATATATAGTAAAAGAAAAATCATTATGACAAAGTAAAATTATTATCAATAGCTCTATATAAATAAAATGGATAAGGAAGTTTGATCGTAAATATATTATTTATAGATAGGTATAATTATTAAACAGTTTGGTAGTAACAATATAAAATTACATTTTAATTATACATATTAATGATACATAGGCCTTTGTTTATCAAAGATGGCATCTAAAACGTCAAAATCTACATTCTAACGAATACGGTTCCTGATAAAGAATGCTCGTAGCGTTACCACTTCAGCCTCAAAGTGGAAGGCGGCTAATAAATCGAGTTTCATTTTGACAAGCTTCCCAATATAGAAGCTCGACATATTTTTTTGAGTAGCTACATTAATAATGACGTAGTAAATGTTTGGATTTACATATTTAATATATTGACAGAAACTAATAACAGTGTACCTATATGTTTAAATATATATTTTTTATTAAATTTGGAGGTCAACGCCGCGCTAGCAAAGTGAAATAATAAAAGTCACTCATTCCTCGAAGCGACAATCTAGCTACAACTGCGACGCTGTACCATTATTTTATTAAAAGAAACCGAAATCTCCAAAATATTTTAATATTAAATTTCAGTTAGCGCAAAAATATACAAGACTATAAATTGAGTATCTAAAGTGAAGGACAAAATGTGAAAGTTGTTCAATAACAACGATGCAAATCTCGCCCCGCCATAAATAATGTATGAGCTGGGACGAAACTTCCAAATTATTAAGTGAACCTAAAACATAGACTTTTTAGTTAGCTTTTGTGTTTATCATTCAAAATAAAAATTTGTTTCGTGCTATTTACTTCGCTACTTATAATATAATATATGGCAAAAATATCAGTTTTCAAAAATATTATTTTCACGCATGCCAAGTAGAAAAGTTAATCTAGTGTTACGATTCTCCGTTCTTCATTTTTCGACCAATTTTCGAGAAATTGTGTGATGAGCGGCAGAACTCAACGCCGCGCTTTGTCTAATAAAACAGACAAATGAAAATACATAGTTTCAAATATAATCGAAACCCCAAAAAGGAATCGAATCCACAAACATCGTGTTCAGGTACAGTTAAAATTATCTTTTAAAAGTATGATTATAATATTGTCTCTATACAAAGTTCCTTCACTGCAGTGTTACAAAACGAGTAATCTATAAGTATTTGTAGGTTTACGCCGTGCCAGGCACGAAAATTTAGGTTTAACCTTAATTTGCCAAATTGTGTAAAATATTCATTATAGAACAATTTGTTATTAATGTATTTTAAAATCTAGTCGATAATTACTTCTGTCAAGACAGGCAATTACAATTTTTTTACACAATCCACCGAAAATGCATATCAAATACAATGCACTACAAAAATGTACAATGTAAAAATTATAATAAAATACAAGCTTGATTTTTAATGAATATTACAAAACTAAACGGTTTGAAACTTTTGGCATATGCACATTATATTTCAAATAGATTTGAAAGCTTCCCTTTGTAAATTTAAACTAAATACTTAGTACAAAATATTTGAGTCCAGTTAGAGATATGGAGATATGTACTGAATTATAAATTAGAGCCCAGTTAGTATATTAACATTGTCTTGTCTAGTGTCGTGTACACTTTAATATAACTATTATATTATTTATTTCTTTCGTTTAATGCCTTTTTAACAGATTAATAATACTACAGTTCTCATTTAATTTTATAAAGGCAAAGTCTCGGTCTGGTAGACAAAGTTCGGCGGTGAGTTCCGCCGTTCAACACACAATATCTTGAAAAAATGGGGAGTCTTAGCATTTGGATTTCCTCTGCCTGTTATAGCAATGTTGATTTGGAGAAACGTTTTAAATATTCTTGTATATATAAATAAGTGACAGAAATATTTGATATATGTGATATTGTCGAAATTGAATAATATTTATGTATGATGTAGTTAATATGATGATCTAGCATGGCTTCCTAGCACGTGTGCCAAATGTTGTAAGTTTATATTATATAAGTATTTATTTGTATAATTTTCTCGACAACTAAAAGTTATATAGGAATTGTTTTTGATTTCAATGGTGTTTGTATGTTTCTATATGTAAAAATAATCTAAGTCCTATCAAAATCAGTACTTGATATGTTTAAGAAAATTGACTTTAACTATGATTAAACATAACTCACTTGTGCATTATATTGAAAATTAATCACCTCCATGAAGATTGTCCAAAGAGTAACACTTACCTGTAAAATGAAAAAAAAAAGAACATAATTAAAATCTATTTTACGAACACATGAATATAAAATAAAAGTATACAAAAGCCCGTTGCTAAAGGTTTATTATGAAAGCTTTCTCATTTTACAGCTTTTTCCCACTGAAAGACTTGGTTATTAAAAGGAAAAGGAAAATAAAATTTTTATATCCAATTCATTTAAAGCAGTTTAAGTTCGTCCAATGTATATAATTATAATTTTGTTTTGTAAACGAGCTACAAGGCGATTGGAATCTAATTTCTATTGTTCTTATTCGAGGAATAAAAGAGAATTATGTCACTGTTGCCACTGCCACTGCCTACAAAGTGAGGTTGAGTCTTTGTTGTGTTTAAATGGTGCGATGTTTTGGCAACCATGTAATAGACTAGAGCCGTAATTTGCCTAAAATTTAAACATTTTACTTAATTTCGAAATGGTGACAATAAAAGATGTAACAATGGTATAAGGAATTAGGAAGGAAAATTCTTATCAAATTTTCCATGTTCTGCGCTGTATTGTTTGTAAGGAAAGATTTTTAAATGTAGGTATGGTTTGAAATATGTGAGGAAAATTAGTTTTAAATAACGAAATTATGATCACCATATAACTTTCTATCGATTCAAATTTTTCCCATTACTGTTGACGCTTTGGGTGTTTAGTGGCTGAACTCAACGCCGTGCTTTGCCTTCGCGCAGAGCGAAGAAATTAAAATATTTTATTCCGTCGAGTGAGAATCGAACCTAAAAGTGCCTACAATCGCACAAGGGTTCCTCGCTAAAGCAGCCTCATCTTTATAATTAATATCTCAAATCTTATAAGGTTCACTCGAATACCAAGAATATCTTTGAAATTTATAACGACACTGTATATCTAGTGTTTCCTTTGAAAATGTATATCTTGTTATCACGTAGATACTTTTTATCCCATTATATAATAGCTATCAAAAGGTATGACATAACGAAGTCGTTTTTAATTTTTTATTCCGAACTTGTCCGCAAACTTCTCTTAATTAATCCAAGCGGGTAATTAAGGTGACTTTTATGAAAGTTTCTTAGAGAGAGATTTTCAATAAGAAATTAGGAGATTTCGAGCTCGAAACGAAATTAGTCATGTTTGTATATCTTAAATTAATTGTTTCTTACTTCAGCTTCGTTTGGTTATTATGTAAAATATTTGACTGTTTATAATAATTTAAATGAAATATCGTATATAAGTAAATGTATTAATATTATATAATAGTATTTATTCCAAATATATAGTAATACTAGCTACCCAAGAATGGTTTTGCTTATGTTCAAACTTATTGATATGTTATAGCCAAATTGTTCACAAACATTGCCTTGTATGTTATTTTGGTGTACCATCTATAATATATTACTGTTAAGTTTAATCAAATCTCATTCAACCAGTTAAACGTCCGCTTTGCCAAATTAAAATAAATTAAACTTTTAACTTATTTAAATTTAACACAATTTAATTAAATAATACGAATTTATATACATATAAAATTAAGTAAATCTTTCATCAATAAGTATAACACCGCGCAATTGTAAAAATGAAGTCGACTTAACGGCTGCGAAGGAAAAGTAATCGTCCCTTCATGTACCACCTCGGCCGTGTTAAAACATGTTTCAAAATTCAATTACAAATTCAGTATTGTTTGTCAAATACGACTTTGACTTTAGCTATTTACTTCTACTTGCATTCACTGTACCGACTGTGAAAAAGGAGTTTCGGAAACTTTTGTTGCTAGGAGAATTATTATTTTTTTTGTATCGAATTGTGTTTTTTTTTAGTTTTACCCTTTTTCTACAAACGTTAGAGTAGACACAGTGTCAAGACATTAATTAGGGTCCGTATTTATAAATTGCTATTGCTAGCTCGAGAATGTCGAGACAACGCAGCATGTAACTAACTTACTCTAACTTAATCTGACGCGCTCGAGAATTTCATATGAACAAATTTTTTTTACGAATTTGATCCTTTACCCCAGACCGGCTTAGAGCGGTCATATAACAACAATATAAAAAGTATTTCGTTTAATATGAAATGGATAACGCTTATAATTTGGCCATCGGCCTTGTTTCTTGACAGGCTAATTAATTAAAATTGATAAACAAACAAAAACACTCGATCGGAAGACTTCATTAAGGGTAACTAGAGAGGAAATGAACAATATATTGAAAATGTACGTAACGTTTTTCTAAAGTAGGTAAAAAATGTACATTTAAAATCAATAGTTCTTGTCACAGTCATCTCAAATAATGTGTAAACATATAACGTTTGTCACTGCATGCGGCAGTTATGTGTTCAAATATTTAAGATTTGATAATTTATTATCTATACTAATATTAATAAAGCTCAGGATAGCTATTAGTTACACTAAACGGAAACTGTTTCTGTTTATCAGAAAATAGATACACTTTTTGGAAAAAGTATCAAATTAATCCTGACATAAACTCACTATATTAATACGTCATGCGTCACTAAAATTAGGTTGGGTGTTCCTACGTGACCTTTAACCAATCTTGCAAAATTTCACTTTTAGCGTTTAAATTGAATCTACTACGTACACCATTGTCTATATTTGTATAAAATTGAGTAAATTGCTTTCTTTATGACATTTTTTTAGCTCTTCAGTATTTCATTAAGAATCAAGGACTTTGCGTAAAAGCCCTATAACAGTTCCTTCGACACTTAACAGGCAATATCCGTTCGATCAGCTGTTCGGAAACATCTGGCGTCACGTCATTTTTATATATATATATATTTTTTTTTTTAAATCGGCTAACGATTTTTTTGATACAGCTTTAAATGTTTTGTTTTTATGCGAAATGGCTTTACGGCTCCTATAAATTGTAACTGGCTGTAAAAATAATGGATGCGACAGATGTACGTTTGTTATAGATTTTAGATACAAATTTCAAAAAATACGGCACGTATTAAAATTATATTGTTTTGAATGGAGCAGCCTTTTTTGATAAATAATATTTAAACGTTATTTTTTTCTAGTTTGAAGTCAAATGGGTGCAGGCTTTTATTGTTTACCAGCGACCAGTTCGCAGCTTCGTTTATTTTATTAATCAGAATTACTTTCGTGGTCTTATAAGATTCTGACTACGAACATAGAAAACAAAATTTTCAGTCTTTTCATTATTATCTTTCAAAAAGATAATAATGAAAAGTGCATTTAAGACTACGGAATTCAACCCTGTGCTTCGTCTTGTCTTGTTACCGAAATGGGAAAATTTTAAATAATATTTTAAACTTACGCCAACCGTTTACAATTAGAAGTACAATTTAATACCCAGCATATAATATCGTGTATTCTTGTTGTAGAATGTCACATGCAAAATTGGGTCATATATAAACTGAGCTTTATAATTGAACTTAATATAATATTGCTAAGTTAAAAAAGTTTATTAGAAACTGTTAATATTTATGAGCAATACTGAAATTCACTTGCAAACACATTGTTTTATTGCACGAACCCCCAATTGCTGCATAATGGCGCATATTTCTGTGTTCGTGATGGAAGTTCCTTGTAATTTGACCTTTGTAGTTGAGTGGTGGGATGGGTGCCATGTTACATTTCTACGTTAGACAGGTTTTTTTTGTATATTAATTTTTTTTCGGTTTTTTTTTCATTATTATTTACATCTCATATAATTCTACAAGCATTCGGTCCGTTAATAGCTCCTTTTTTTCCAAAAAAAATTTTTAGTTTCCCTTTTTTAGTAAAAATATTTATTCTCATATATATTTTTTCCATTTTGAAGAATTTATAAAGGCGGTAATAGTTGGTAACATTTTTGTATCAATGTAAGATATAAGATATTATTAAATTATCAAATCTATTTTTATGGGAATTATAAAGAGACTGTAATTATTATATTTAGACCAACGACATCCTCCACAGCACCCCTACTGTGTCGGTTGTTAAAAGTTCAATTTAGTTTATAATTTTCAAGCCAACTACTACCGCTGTGTGATTTACAATATACGTTTAGATATTAATTTATGGACAGCCAAGAAATATTGTTCAATATTCTCCTTTGCCCTATCTGTATAGATTTCAATACACGAACGAAACAATTTCATTTAAATGGTAATTAAGACTTCGAGACCAGGTCTGGGAGCTCCATTATAGCTCTATCTAATACACTTGACATGAGTATAATATAGGCTATTCATTATATAAGATAGACACCGTCGTAAAGCGTTTAGAATGTATTTAGCACGGAATAGTTTTAAGTTTAAATATAATTATGTTACTTATGTAAACTTTTGGATACGTAATATGGCACAAGCGTGTGACTGACTGTAAACGCGACGGTTGTCAGTTCGGTTCCCATTCGGAAATAAATTATTATATATTATCATTTTTCAACTTTGGTAATACGGCAAAGCGCGGCGTTGAGTTCCCACAGACACATCCAATGCCTTGAAATTTCAGCGTAAATTAGGGAAAAGTGTGCAATAACACTAGATTCCCTTTACCTATCCCAACGTGAAGTTGAGAGAATGTATAATACATATACCTAATACCATAAAGCTGAATAGTTTGTTTGGTCAAAGGCACTAGTCATGGAAGATTACTATTTCAAATTGAAAAATTACGACTAGAAACGTAAATCGACTAATGTTACCCAAGTGGTTCATGTTCAGATAAAAAATTTTGTAGTCGCCTTTAAAGAGGACGGAGGTAGAGAATAGAGTAGACTGACATATTATTCTTTCCTTTCTAACTCGTACAACCGTTAACTTGAGCTTAAAAATAATTGCTTAATGCGTACTGCAATGCAGATTGGACGCAAGCCCTTTGTTCACTAATCACTGAGTACGTAATTTTCCTTACGTTTTGAACATTTTTTATAACATTGGCGTCGACTGAATTTTTTTTATCAACCGATTTAAAAAATATGCAGTTATGTAATAGATATGTATTTTCAATTTTTGAACAGATTCATCAAAATTGGTCCAGTAGTTTTTGAGATATTGATTTATAGTTTATTAATAAATCATAATAATTCTCCTAAATGTCTAAGATTAGAAACTAAGCTTTTATCATTCACAATATGTTAGGTCATCTGCACACCCATCTACGTCTGACTAGACTGGCGGTTGCTCAACTAGGCCAGAGTATACGATATCAAAGACTGATATATAATTCTTGTTATATAACAATCCGGATATTTAAAACATGTCGAAATTGAACAAGTTCAATGCATCTATCTAAATAGCAAAATCGATTTTACATTCGCAAACAATATAATCAAACGAGTCATGATCGCATGAAAATCGAATAATCGATCAAATCAAACCGATTGTTCGATAAACAGTACACCTCACTCCATTGCAATGCTTGAGCAATTCTTATTGTAGTGAGTTCACACTACTTCAAATTGAGTATTAATATAATTAATATTTTTTGGAGCCAGAGAGACCTTGTGTTAAGACTGCACTCTGTCTCAACAGAGCTGAAAAACAAATAAAAATCCCTGGATTTGAACATTGTTTCAACTAATCTACGACACTACCACTGACCCACGATGGCCTTCAGTAATTTAACGGAACTGAATAATGCATAATTTATTTAAAATGTAGTAGAAATTCGAATGTTAAAAATGAATTTACTTACTAAAAAAAGAATAACTTATTATTCTTGTAACAAAACTTATTCTATTAAACAACCGGTCCTTGACAGTTATCATACTTTCAACAATTAGTTAGTTATAGTCTCCATTACAGAAGTAAACTAGGTTAAGTAAATTTTTTGTTTCTTTTACATTTCCAGTCAAAGGGTAAAAATCTAGCTGGGTAATTATAAGCTTTTATATATAAATATATATGACTAATACATTGTGTCGTGCCGTCCGTTCTGACTACAAGTAAGTTCTTCCCTTTTGTTACATTCAAAATCAACGACCTTTGGCTTGTGTCATTATATTAAAAATCTTTCACATAATCGTCAAAAATCGTAAATAACGCTCGTTAAACCAACAAATAGAGATTTCGCTACATTTTTTTCTAACCATTTCCGTTTCCCATTAAAAGGTGACAAAAACTACCACATGAGAACGCACCTTTACAATATTGACGGGTACAAATGTTTCTACACATGTGCAACACGCGGTGCCAACTTTTCGATAATTTGCAGGATTAATGTATGAATGATCTTTTATTAATTTATGTACTTTAGATTAGAAAAAAGAATATGTAAAGTAAACACTCATGATGGTGCATTTTTGGAGTTCCGGAGGAAAGAAGAGAGAGAAAGTTACGGAGAGTCTCAACACTAGGCTCCCTTTATCTTCTTTTTTTCTACTCAGCCATTTTCGGGCAGAAGTGTGAAGTGTTAAGAAAAGAAAAACAGCCGAAATAAAATAAATAAGTGATTGGCAAGGAACTGAAAGTTTAAATTCTCCGGCTTAAGCAAATTCTAATTAATACGCAAGAATAAACTGGGTGTCTCTTTCTAAAACACTCTGACTTCCAAAAACAAATCGCCAAAGTTTGCAATGCAAAGGAACTAATGAACTGCCAGTCTAACTTTACATTGGGTAGTCGTTCAAAATTACCTGGGTTTAAATTGTATGGCACCTGAACATGCAATATTTGTCTTTTCTGATTGTAGTTCGTCTACAAGTTTGACTTACATTTACGCTAACTATAATAAACAACTAACTATTAATATCAAAAGCCGAATAAGGTTTGATTTGAACTCGAACCTGTGACCTGCGCCTTTTAAACTAGACGATAAGGTCAGCGAAGTCAATAAATTAAAAAGCCTCATAAAGTAAAGTTATTACATTAGTGTGTTCGTGGGTTAATTAAAACTCGAAAAGTATCCAAGTAATTATGTTAACTCGATATGAATTAGTCATATAAGTTATATTTTTTTAACAATCGAATGAAAATGTTCACTTGAAATTTACTACCCGGTTTAAAATGAAGGTTATATGTTCCCGTGGTGAAATGGAAATTACTAACACATGTTACTACAGTGACACAATTAACGTGACGTAATTTAGCCCACCTGAATTTTAGAAGAAACTTAAGCAAGACAGTAAGTTCCTGAGATTAGAGCGTTCATCCAAATAAACTCTTCAGTTTTATAATATCAGTACAGATGCTGTAGATACGTCAGCGGGTAAAGTTGTGAGGGGAACACTAGGGCAAATATATAATTAATATATGATGTGACTAACGTAAGAGCTACTGAGTAATAAACGTTATGAAATACCAGCTGAGATTTTACAGTCGCACAAGCGTGCGACTGTAAAAGTGACAAGTTTTGGTTTTGATTTCCACTCGAGGAAATGAAATTATTAAGTAGTTTTAGCCTACCCTGCTATGTGTATGCGTGAACTAAAAAATGTACTATACCTGATGGATTAAAAATCAAAGTGATCAGACACTCTCGAAATAATAAGTTTTAATGCTACTAGTAAAACTCTATAATTTTCTCCTCGTTTCCTTATTCGTATTTTATGAGTTATAAAATATTAATGAGAGTATCAATTACGTAAAAGTTCGCGTCGCCTGGTTCGAAGATCGTCCATACATATTATGACAAAACTTTGTTGCAAAAGTATTTTTCGTAGTTTAATAGAAATAAATAATTTGTATGTGACTTAATTAGTCATTTTTCACCTGTAAACTCTTTGAATTCCGTTTTTTTTTCAACATCAGTCTGTATCTATATGATTCTAATAAGAGTGACTTATTGACTCAGCAGTCTTATCATGGAAAATGAAGCGGGGAAATGGAGTAGTTCCTTTCCCTCCTTATCATTGGCGTGGGAATTTTACTAACAACAAACTAGCCCTAAAAAATGTAAAAAAACCTTTATACGAAAAATGCAGGCTCCACGCAAATATCTTTAAATACAGCCAGCCGTGCTCCTTTAATGAAGTAATTTGTTGTTCCACTGCAACACGCTTATATTATACTTAAGGATGATAAAATCATGCAATATAACATATTTTAAATATTTTTTTTTATATTATATTACATGACTTTATCATCCTTAAGAGTATATGTATATATATATATAATCAATTATATAAATATTGTTTTTTTTTAATTAAACAATAAGACATTCATAGTTAAGTTGCTTTATGAATAGTTAAAACAAAAAAAAATATTCAAATTGAATCCAAATTCGACTTGGAAAGTTTTACATTTTGGGTAAAATACGGATAATAAATACGTAACTCTTAAGATTATATACTTAAGGTGTATTATAAAATAATCTTTGTGAACGACTCAAGTTTCGTATTATAATTTATATTTGAAAGCTCGAAGGTTCCGTAATATGAGGAAACTTAGACATAATTAATTCATAGGACCAACTGTTCCCTTTATATAATTCGTTTAGAAATCTACTTAGTTAAGTAATATCCGTTTATAAATATGTTTATATAAGATGACCCCATTGGCGCCTCAGAGAGTTCACTTAATTAAAAAATATTTTTTTTTTTTACAATTTAGGAATTTCAATTTTATATAAATATAGTAATAATATAATGATTGTATCATTTACTGTTTGCATTGTAAAAATCAATTAAGCAAACACGCACCGGTATTAGTTTGCTATCTGAAACACTAGACCCAGTTTGATAAAGTCACTGATAATTGTATAGATAGTACTTACACGTAGGTTAAATATAAATTACTGTGAAGGAAATATCTAATCCCAAGTATGAGATGTTCCTTTGAAAATCTCCGCTATATTTAAATAAAGAACTTGCGTTTATTTCAGAGACACTCTGTTCGCCCCTTTGCCGGATTCATTGGCGGATTTTAACGCCGTGCTTTAGTTTTATCAGAGCGGGAAATAAAAGTAATTTAAGTATAATTTCATTTCTATCCATCTTCATCTTATCAAGTTTTAAGTCAAACATAATAAATCCAACATAGTTTTTATCATAGGAACCAAAACGAAAATCTAACAACTCGTGTAGATATTTAGTTCAGATATAAAAAATCAATAACCGATAGAGGAAGCATCCACGTGAAATTAATTCTTATGTGTGACGTGTGCAGACCGTAAATATTTTCAGATAGTTTGAAATTTATACGGGTAGATTTAGTTTTATATCTCGTGGTGTATGGGCTTTAAGTGATTCTTTTGGGTATTACGTCGTAAATAAAAAAAAAACCGGCTAATCCCTCCCCAATAGGATTGGTAGATTATGGTATTTAATTTTTTTTTCGTGTATGACAATACTGACATTATACTGTTGATTGTTGCTCATAAAAGTGTAAGTTAATTAAATATTTTTATATGTTTCGTCGTATAATTTGTTTCAATATAAAAAAAATGTTGGTGATATTTAAAAGTAAATGAAATATAAAACGTGAAAACAATAAATTGGGGGTCAAGGGTGCAATAAAAGACAATGGGTAGCAATCTACGGCCAACCCGAAATCGGATTGTCGCAAGACATTCATTCAACGAACTTTTAGGACGAAAGCCAATAAAATGTTAAGGGATTGAGAAGTTTCCTTCGAGTTTACTTCGCTTGCACAGTATTCTTGGCTTATACAGTATTCCCTACGCGGAAGATGAGATTTAACGAAAATATTTGATATTTAAATTGATCTTATATGTGTATTGAAGCCGCGACGGCATAGCGGCACCATATCTAAATGTAAACGCGACGGTTGTCGGTTTAATTTCCGGTCATGGAGTGAAGTATTTTTATTTCCTCACTTTAGTAACAAGAAGAAAAAGCGTTAGGTTCTGCCACTCAACAGGCGATATGTCGAAAATTGCAATGTTTTACACTAATTGATCGATCACCTTATACTCATATACCGTACATACTCTACACTACCGACTACACGCTAATAGTATTAGCCTAGCTCGAAGTGCTGAAGCTTAAAAGTTAAATTAATTAAAGTGACGCTTCTACCAACACACACACACAAAGTGCTACTAAAATTGAACACCAAAAAAAAAAATAAACAAATTCGATGTCGTATTTCATTTGTCCAGTAGTTTATACGGAGCATAAATTCGGGGTGGCCTTTAAAGAACAGTGGCTTTTCAGATCGTAAAAAGTAAATCGAGTGATACATTAACTGATTAAATTGGATATCCAGCCGGTAAATCGAGTTGATTGCGTTGAGTTTTGATGCTACTCGAATATTTGCCACTTTTTTTTATTCGATTCGGTGGAAAAAAAGAAGGGTAATGTTATAAAAAGTTCAAATATTACGTATTTTTCGTAATTAGTGCTCAACTGGAAACGTTTGGAACGTAATAAATTATGTCACGCTTATATTACCTTATCAAAATCAAATCAAATCCCGCTGTATCCCGCATACAACACGGTAGGCAGAGAGACCCCAATGTTTAGATACTCCGTTCCCCACTATCTGCCGAATTCTGGAGGCATTGCGTGCTGGGTGGCGGAACTCAACTTTACCTATTACCTCGTCACTTACCCATAACAAATACGACGTGTTAAGTCATAATTCGGTTATTTGTCAGATTAGTTAGCAAACACCGTGCACATGATAACATTGTAATAATAATAAATGGAAAACTAATATCTTAGAAAAGATATATTTTCTCATTTTTTTCATATAATAAATATTGTAACCATTTAATTTCTGTAAATATAGCAGAAAAGGTCTAAAGATAACACACAAATCGTATTAACTTTTTGCATTCAATAATAACAACGGCTTATTCGAATAAAAATCAATTTTTATGAAAAGCTCTCGCCGATTGTCGAAGCTCCTCAGGGATTACAGTTGATTTTACTTTTTTTAGTTCTCTTTACGAATGAAATATTTTATTGAAGGAATATAGAAATATAAATGGCTTTCGACTATTAGTTTCATATTATACGGCTTTGGCCATGTGCTTGGAAGGAAAGTTTAGTCGATTTACAATATGTAATCTACATATTACATATATAAATTTTATGTAACCCTAAAAATAATTTCATATAAATAGGTATATTATTATATCTATCTATCTTACTTTCATAATTTTATTGTTGAGTTATTTTAATGTTATTTCATTTATTAACGAAGACGTAAGTTTTAAGTTAAGTGGTTCATCACAATCACTGACGCAAATGCGGGTTGTCGTTTATGTCTCCCCCCTTTTACGATGTAGTAACTTGTCAGTTCGTTCTTGAATTTCCGTCCATTATGCGTTGTGTAGATTTATATAAAATAGCTAGCAATGGAATATTTATATTTCAAATTTAAAAGGTACCCTTGAGTAAAATTTGAACGTACAGCCATTGTATGAAGCTATTTATGATCATATTGCGATACAACCGGGTTACAATAGATTTGATTCGTGGGTTCAATTTCCACTTGGGGTGTTACAGGGAGGATAAAAGATAAAGCACCGCGTTGAGTTCTAACACTCAACACGCAATATTTTGTAAAATCAGACGGAATGTAGGAAACGCAGTGTCTTATTAGCACAAAAACAGACAAAGGTTCACTCTGCCTTTCCTGGTTTATTAAGAAAAAATAAATAAAGTGTTGTATTGTTTTCAAATCACAAATACATACTAAATATTTAAGTAGCTACTTATAGCCTTTAAAACAGTTACGTAAAATTAAAGGCCCTTATAGATAAATAAAGATAACAGACACGTTGTAAAATCCATTCTACCTCCATATAACAAAGAAATTCGCCTTTCAATATATATTAGTCTGGAACGTTCCATCAATCATTTCGTATCATCCATCAACAGCTGAACGATCAACAAGTAAAAACAAAACCAACGCAACGTGGAGTTTTCATATAAAATTTCCTACTGGAAACAGTATGGTTTTCAGTTATCGCGGTTAGCCAGTTAAATATATCTATACGTAAAAAAATTATTTTTTATCAAATTGGTATATATTTTTTAAACATCCTCACGTCCGCAGATTCGTTAAATATGTAATTGAAAATACTTATTATTATTAGTTGATAAAAAATAAAAAAAAATAAAGCACTTAATGAAGAATTTTCAAGTCAAAAACGTATTTTTTTTTACAAAATAAACAAAAGCTCACACAGATAACAGAAGTGTATAAGAGAAGAGTATAATTGCCAAATCATTTATGTGACACGCGTTGCAAAAAGCAGTACCATACGCACATCCAGTTTAACCGTTCGGCAGATGTGAGGGCAGCTGGTGGCCCCCTAGTTATATAAAATCATTATACTTATATAAGGCACGCTTTCACTGTTATTATTACTGTTATATTGTAACAGTTGCTATGTGGTGTGCAGTTCGAATCCCGATGACGTATCATATCAACAATGGACCGTTTTTTATTTTATTTTATGGGGCTTTTTGATGTTACTGTTTGATTTTATTTTGTTTGTAAGTTGGGTTCGGTATTTTGATTTTTTAGGGTAGCGGAATGGTTTCATTTATTCTATGATTCATGTATGTAATTTAGATATAATTTATCTATGTATGTATACTGAATATAACCTGAATATAGAAATGTCAAATGTGACACACCAATTATAAACTAAAGGTGTTATTTATTTCTTAAAATTTGACCCCATCAAGGGTGAAAAGGAGTAGGAAAAGTTTTGTATTTATCTTTTTATCGCTCTGATAGATTAATTTAAAACTTTAACGAAACAACAGTCAACAAGAGCAAACCGCAACAGAAAACAGAAAAGCCAGTTGTTTATAAATGTCTGCATTTGCCTGCACAGCGCAGTTGCGATAAACTTTATAATATAATATCAAACGTGATCTAAAGTTAACAACGCGATTCCTTGTTCAATTCAGACATTTTACTTGTAGGGAACTTCAGAAAGAGACAAATGTAACTTCTGTTCATACATTCACGTATATCTATCCTTGTTCAAAAACAAAGCAACCCTCCATCACGTTGATACAGTGTGTGTACGTGCACATAAATTTTATTAATGTTGCCACTTCATCTCGTGTGTATCGCTTTTACACAGAAATTAGCTCCGCTAAGCCCTGGGGACTATTATATTTGAAAAATGGCCTCACTTACAAGTAATTCTCAGTATATTGTATAGTTTTTGTGTGTTGGTAGCTTTGCACAGATAATACATATGATGTGACACTTAGATTTATATGGAATGATTACACACCTAATCATATGATTATAAAAATGCATTTTTATCATGTCATTAATTTTGGATGCAACATTCATGATATTATTGCACATGTCAAATTGTAATTATTTTATGAAATAAAAAAGTATAAATCACTGAAATAATATTACAGTAAAAAGTAACATTTTCAAATAACATTATGATTTACTTATGTACAGACTACAGTATAGTAAACGAAGCAAAACAAAAGTTTCAATGTTAGTTGTGCAAATATGCTTATTCGATTTTTCGCCCCTACCCTACTTCCGTTATATATGTACAAACAGTCTGTCACACCCAACGATAGTGTTTCAATCGATATCCCCAAATGGACGGACAAACCAACGTTGTATATTATATAAAAAGATTGAACACGTGTCACATATGAACACAATATGAACTTAATGCCGTAGAACAAAAGCAAACTTCAAAAAAAATATGAGTAGACAGAGGGAACATATTGTTATGACACCCCGTTCTCCTTTTTTCTCCGAATATTCGAGACGAATCTACAATAGTCGCGTTTGCAGTCAAACGCTATCCCATATATATTTATTATGGACGACCTAGTGATAAAATTAAGAAAACAAATAAATAAAGAAACCTTTAGTGATCACTTTCTTCGGTAAAAAGGGATCATAAAGCAGTAGTCAACCTTTATTACAAAATATGAAATTTCTCTGCAATGCTTCTGTATCTTAATTATTTGACAATAAGAGAAAGAAGCTGATAATTTAACAAACTTTGTAACCATATAATTAAAAACAAATTAAGATTGTTTTTAATTATATGGTTACAAAGTAGTAAATACGTCGTGTGATTTTATTATGTTTTTTTTTAAATAACATGTTTACAAGTTGTTTTTACATATATTGATTGGACTATACTCGTATATAGGTGCAAGTATGTCTTGACCTTTTTTATCTGTATAACAATGTATAACTTTTTACCTTATTTTCTATATAACTTTTGATAATTTTTTACCCACATGTTTTAGTAATAACTTCAAATAACTTTGAAAATTGAATTGTTTGATAGATTTTTTTAAATAAGATTAATTTTAAAACTCCATTGATAGATTTTCTTATTTATATTCACTATTTATATTATTTATTTATAGAAGATCAAATTACCGATATTACATTAGCACACGGTAATATAACATTTAAAAAACATTCACCAAAAGTTTAATTAGTAAGTGAATATTAATTAACCCCATTTAATTCATAATATTACAAGTAAACACGACAAATTGTGTAACTCTTACAAATGACGCCATTTTGAATGTAAAGCTGTCATTTTTCGCGCCATTTTTGACGTTATTGTGCGTTTCGTTGCGCGTAATGCGCGATTTGTCGGATAAGTTAGTCCTTTGTTAACGTTCCGTTTTATGTAGCATTTCTGCTTAGTCAGCCATCAAGAAATACGCGTGTTGACGCGAAATCCCGCCCAAATTGAACTGTTTAGAAATAAGTGACTCATTCATTGTAATGAAACGTCTAAAATACATTTATTAGTAAATTAATAGTTTTGAGATAAGTTGCTTATTACTTTGCTGTTAACGGAATATAATTTAAAGCAGATAAAGAAATATAAATGAAATACAGATTACATATTTTATTTCTGAATGAAATACATATTTTATCTCTGCACCACATTGGTAATACAAATTACAAAGGGCCAATGCATTAATCCTTCTTATTAAAAAAAATATATATAAAATGACACTCACACACAGTGTTTCCATTAATTTCCCCTGGACATAAATACAGACATTCCCCTTTGGCTAACAAACGAAAGGATTACTCTATTCATTCCGTAATCTACCCTCCCTTTTACACCCGTTGATTTGATTGATGTTGGAGGGAGAACGCTATGTATAGGTAAATTGGTTACGGTCACCCTAGTCGTAGCCATGACGCGTGTCAGACATGCAGGGGACTGAGGAATTAAGCTCAGCCGTTGAATTAAATTGGAACTTGGGTGCATTATAATGAATGATTATAGATATTGTAATAATATATTGTAAAAGCTGTTATTTAATATGCAGAACACATGCCGTTTTGGATGTATACTCTTTTGTTTGTTTTTAATTTTTTCTGTAAATGTAGGTATAAATGAGTATACATATATACTATATGAAATTGTTTTTGTTAAGGTTTTCAAATATACTTATACCAAAAAGCCGTTATTAGAACAGTTAAAACAAAATAAAAACAGAGGAGATCTACGGATTGTCTTAATTCTCTACCTAATGATGATATACACAGCTGTACATATCTACTAAATAGTCAATGGTTGCTCAATTTAAGAACACAGTGATAGCTTGATATGTAATAAAATCCATAATATTCATATCCATACTATTATTATCACGCTGAAGATAAGGGCGTTCAACCAAAGATACTCAGATACTCATCTTATCTTACGAACTACTACGTTTGAATTGAACTAATGTTTTTACATTGGGTAGTCAATTATACATAACGTTGGCCGTTTCGTATGTACACTAAGATTCTATCACGTGTCACATATAACATTTATGACACAAGAGAAGCAAAAGCGTTAGTTATATATAAAAATCGATATAAAATCTCCAATCACTTAACGTGTAACCACACATGGCAACCCTATTTACCACCCACGAATAAACGGATGTAGAACAAAGCGTTTCATTACATTTACATGTTTGTAATCGTAAACATCGGGTCACGCCTCCCGGTGGACTACAGAATCTACTGACCTCGCTGCAACCTCATCTTAGCGCTATCAAGCCAATATAAAACTTATCACAATGGGTTAACAACTAATATTATAATGAAGAGACAGTGTGAGCGTGCTTCGATTGCGTAATTTCATCTTAAATATGGATTTGGAGACAGTCAAGTCAGTCTTTGGTAGGGGAAGTTGTAATGAACTGATACGGGACATGTTTATTTTAATATATTGCATACGAAATGACAGGATTTATATATTATACTTGTCTGCAGTCAAGATGTGACGGTCTGTTCGTAGGTCATGGTTGTAGGGAAAAGTATTTCTTTTTTTTTTTTTTTTTTTTTTTAACAGTGATAGGTAAGCGTTTGACCACTGTCTAACCTAATCGTAGGTAAAGACGGGGTCTAAGATGTAGCACGCTTACCTAGAAGAACCCCATTGACTCGACTCTTAAAGATCCCCAGATTGTAGTTATCGGGAAACACGGTCTCAGGCAGCGCATTCCATTCCTTGGCAGTACGTACGAGGAACGAAGACGCAAAGCGCTTGGTACGGTGTGGTGGAATATCTACCGTGAAACGGTGCCGTCTACCCGAGAGTCGCGTTGTCCGATGATGGAAAGGGGAGGGCGGAATAAGTTCGAACAATTCCGACGCACACTCACCAAAGTGTAACCGGTAGAACACCGAGAGACCTGCAACTTTTCGCCTGTGCTCAAGGCTTTGAAGCCTGGCTTTGAAGCCTATTTCTTATTGTAATAGTTATCTATACAATTAGTTTATTATAATTGTTTACAATGGTTTACCAGTTTTGATGCAGTTGGAAATGGACAACGCTCTGTTGTAAGTTGTAACATTGGATGGTGTAAATCAAATTTTACTGTTTTGATTTGTACTGAAGATTAAAACATATATTAAGGCTGTCGTGGCGTACATAGAAGTGGAGAACGGAGTATCTTGACACTAGGATTCCCCTGCGATATACGGGATATAGCGTAACGTAGAATTGTCACTGTTCTAAGATAGAAAATTGAGTCCTAAATCAAATGTTTTATCACTAGATGGTGAACGTACACAAAAAAAATCCTAAGAATAGAACTTCATAAATATGTAATATTATCGCGATTGGAAGTAGGCTTAAGCTTTTTCGCCGTAAATAAACTACCTCAGTACGTGAATACAAAGGATACAGAGATTCAGCGTCGCATTATCGGTTGGGACATTAATTTTGTCTACTCATATTGTGACGTGCGGTACAAGATATAAGATGATATGAAAAAGAGTATATTTAATCGTATCTTTTTTGTTTTTTTTATATCCGATTAAAAATCACTTTTTGAAAGATATCGATGAACATTATTTAACAGCTTGAACTTGCGGTTTCGATCCCACGGTAAAATGGAAATAACTAAGGATTCTGTGAAACCTACGACACATTCCACGAGTCCTCTGGTTATTCGAAAATTGAATCGGGTATCGATTAACATAATGTTGTAAAGCCTATATTCCATTCACCCAGAAGTTCCTGAGATTCTCGCGTTGAAAAAAAAACCTTTAGAGTTATAATAGTAGACAGTATTAATATATGTATATGTGAAATTTTAAGCATTTTCTTACGAAAAACTTGAAGTTTGAACCCATAATACAAAGATTAGGTACGTGTTATTTAAGTCATGGCGGTGTTAAATACATTATTTTACATAGCCACAGCGACATAGTAGCAATTTATTTAAGTCACGTCACGTTACTCATATTGTCTGGTAGACCGGAAGTCGTGGGATCGATTATCATATATAAAATACGACGTAGGTACGACGAGGTCACGCACGAAACGAACGAAAAATTTCAATTTATAAAATTGATTATTTAAATGAATGAAATAAATATTATGTGGCTAAAATCGAAACGTTTTTAAAAACTTAAAACCAATACCAATAAATATGAACATATATATGTATTTATATAAGTATCCATTATTTTTTTTATACAAACTTTGAATATTTTTTTCTCGTTTCTAGCTTATAGCTTGTGCCATATTGCCTTCCATACTGGCGTCAGAGCAAAGAGACCCTTTCTACTTAACCTGTCTTTAACATATTGAATTTTTCGTCTATCGAGAAAAACGCCTTGAAATGTAAGTAAAAATCGATTCACACGCATCTTCAGTATCTTAAACGATATACACAGGTAGATTTAAAAGTAAAAGATGGTAAAATTTCTTTGAATGGAAGTTGCTTTGTTAGAATAATGTATTAGGCTTTTATTTCAGAACTGTCACAAAAGAAAGAAGTCACATTTGAAAAGTACTTGAAGCAACGTTTTAATAGACTAGACGTTTAAAACAATAATATTACCGTATACATCTTAGAAGTTTTGCTCAGATTTTCTTTATGTGATATGCATCAGCTACTTACCTGAAAAAAAAAGAAGAAATATATATTATAATAAATTTCACATTTTCAGAAAAAGAGTGGAACATTGCGTCTTAACACTAGCACTACTACCCCACAAAAAGCCAACTCGTTATTTTGATTTGTTTATCCTTATTAACATTCCAAATAACATTTAGAAATTTTAAATGTGTATATCTAACTTTATATATTATTTTTTTTTATAAAAAAATATCCAATACATTTGCAAAAAGGCATGTAATTTTTTTACTCAAGTCATATTAAAGTTAAAAACATGGCTGAAGTCGGTCTTTCTGGAAATTGGCTCTAAATACTAAGTATTGCAAGCCTCTGGCAAGTAGCCAAAAAGCATTCGTCTATTCCTTTACACTTAAAAATGTAAGCAAATAGGCGGAAATTCTTATCCCATGTTGAAGTATAAAAGTGGCTTATCTGGCTTCTTTAAATTTTAATATGAGACTGCCTTAATTTTCATAAAATATCTCAAGAGCGTTTACTTTAGTATTTTGAAACTTCTTAAGACAGATAAAAGTGGATGGCGGTTAGCGAGCACATGAAAGAATGTTCATTCAGATCAAAATAATAGAGAAAAATTATAATATAGTAAAGATCATTCAGAGAAGAGGTAAAATCATTACGGACTTTAGCTTTCATTATGTTCTGTAATTGTATACTGAAAAAAATAAAAAAAACTGGACAAGCGCGAGTCGAGCTCGCCCACCGAGGGTTCCGTACAAAAATAGGAGGTCTCGAGCTTTTCCTGAAATTCAGCTTGGCCACAGCCCTTCCATCTGATACTTCCCTTGAACTAGCGGTTTTAATATTAAATTTTGCTTCCCTTTTAAGGTTATTATTTATTAGGATTTACACACAAATGTATATTTATAAATTTTTTTTCCTGAACTAATACTACATGTAGATGCTAGCTACCAAATTTCATAAAGTTCTCAGTCAACCGGTAGTACCCTATGAATTTTGATTCCCTTCATAGTGTCGAAATACGCATTTTTGGCGATATAAACGGCCATATCTTTTTTGTAAGGAAATATAGCAATATGTTTTTATCACAACATCACGGGGCCGTACTTTCAACCCGATATCTTCAAGCGTTCCTATGATATTGGGTCTTGACAGACAGACAGGCGGACAGACAGACACCAGATTCCTAACGGTTTCTTTTTTCTTTTAAAAACTTTTAAAACTAATAACATTTAAAAAATGATGTTTTCGAGTCTACTGGGCAAAGCTGGTATTATAAACGAATAATAATATAATTTCAACGATCATTAAGCAAAAATACATGCTAAGTGTTGTTACTTCCAGGTTTTCGCGTCCAATATACCCGAAATCGAGTCCATAAAGAACTGGCTCAAGGCTTAGGGAAGCGATATTGCGATCTTACGACTGTTTGTCGATTATTGGGCATTACCATTTCGCCGTTCAATTATTTACGATCCACCCACAGATTGAAATGTAAATTCTTTAATACACCCCTGATCGTGGGGATTTCGATGAATACTTTTTGTTGAAACGTGAAAAGCGTGACACTATTAACATACGTTATGGGAGCTAAATTCGTTTTTATGTTCTCATTATAAATAGGTATGTATTTGTTTTGTATGAGAGATTGTATGTATAAGTACATTTACTTGTACATACAATCTCTCATGTAAAACAAACAAACTTTTTTTTTTATTGTGTATTTTAAATATATGTAAATGTATGTATATTCTATACCTTTCTTTATTTCACCGTATAATACACCCTAATATAATCAAACTTAGACACATCAACAGTACCACAGTAGACCCAACAAAGCCCTATTGTTATTTTCAGCACAAATACCTAATAATATAATATTGAAAGGTTACTGTACGGGAAACAAGGTGGAATGGCACGAGCAAATTGACCGACTCCCGACGACAGTTGAAAATAAAAAGCCAACTTGCATTCACGGCCTTCGTGGAACTTGTAAAACGCAATTTGTCTTCCCGAGTATTTCACTTCATAATAAAAACTGAAGGAAATTGAAAAGAACAGCGTGAAGGTACAAAGGAAAGTGGGATATGTTAATACTTTTATTATTTTAGTATAAATCAGAATAAAGTCGTTGTGTACAAACAAAAGCGCGGCCTTGAGTTCCGCTACTCAATACGCATTGCCTCGAGAATCCGACAACAATGATGTTGATGGCGACCGCCTCCTACCCACTCTTAGCTCACATTATGCTGGTTATGTAAGGCTGAATTGATTTTGATTACCTTCATTGGATGGGATGTGGTTTTTTTCAGAGTATTCGAGCACTTTAAATTTATTAATTTTTGTATTTTGCATTCACTTTTCATTTATTGGGTGGGATAGGTTTCCTTTCTGTGGCCTTAATTTAAATATAACATATTATAGTAGGCTATGTTTATAATTTATAAAACTTCAATTTGAGAACAACAAAAAGTAGGATAATCTGAAAAGCTTTAAGTTTAACTTTAAATGTTAAGGACATAATTTTAAACCGTTCAAAATACAATTCACTCCAGTACGAGATATAAAGGAAGCGGTTAAAGTACTTAAAATACTAGCACTAAAGGAAATAGGTGGACAAACTTACGTGACTTCATACACCTGTTGTGAGTGACCTACATTACGTATGAGACTATCTAGTACCTAGTTAGAGTAGATTGATTATTTTATATACTCGCAATTGTTATTTATTAAAACTATTGCTATTTAATTCAGGATTATATTTAATGCGCTTATAAAATCGCAATAACTTATATATTTTTAAATGTAAAGTATATATATATCTTCATAAATCTTGATTATTCAATTACTTTAGCCCGTAGCGCCGTAAAAGTGTTTTAAAAATTAATTTAAAATTGAATTCACTACTATCGTCATATACGAGACGTAGACGTCACTATGATCTCAATACAAACTAAATATACATATATTTTGAAAGAAAATATCTCACTTTCAGAGATTGATCCACAAAAGGCGCGGTTCCACAAACAGTCCGCGGGGGGTAAACAATTGGTCAGCACTTGTTGCTGGTCTATATTTAGTTTCACAATGTCATAGTGTATGTATGTACGTACTTGTATCGATACTCAGCATGTTTTTAGGTCACAGTAATGTGTTTTTGCTATGAAATTACGATGATTTCATTTGTGGTATAAATTGAATGTGGACATGCAAATAAATAAGCCCAGCGTCGCCTGGATTAAGTGTATAATTGCTAACATTTAGTATAGCGACGACAAACGTCTACATTGTTTGAAGTATTGAATTTGAACAGGTGATTATATTGAGTATATTTTTAAAGTAGCTCTAAATTAGACGGACAGGACTTCGTAAGGCATTCAAAATAAATTTGAAAATATCGCAGATATAGTAGGCGTAGAGAGCTAGTCTAGTTACCTCTTTGAGTTTAAGAGCAAAATATAAAATCTATTTTTCACCTAATTACAAATACATAAATAAACAACAAGAACAAAGTTTAAAAGGTGAACTTAACAAGATAATTTCACGTTAAGATTACAAGTTAGATTTACATATTAAATTATGTGGTATTTCGTATTTTCCTTTAATTTTACACAACATACGCTACTAAGTATACTCATTGGTTAGAAACTTTAAGCTTGTATAGAAACAAAGATGATTCAGGTTTTATTATGCTCCTTCGAGTAGCTAAGTTCGAGTCACGTTCGCGTTAAACCAGTCGGAGTTGAATGTATGGTGAAGATAAAAGGTATTTGCTAACAAATATACCACCAATTGATATATTACATTTTTTACGAGCAAACGAATTGTCTTGTGTAGATTACTTGCTATGCTACCGCTGTAGTAGAAGCTCTATGGCGAGTTATTGCGACGACTGCGTGCGGCTGTCATGTAGCTAAAATTTGGACTTCATGTTAACTATTACTACCATCGTGTTAGAGAGACCCTGAGCTTCGTGAATCGGTAGCACTTTCGAACCTGCACTCACCGCGTATTTTGGAATTGATTGCGTTAGAGCAATATTAAAGAGATTCTCCTGGTCAATATAAATTAATATGGAATATTAATAAATTTCTAAATCTAACAATATATAAATATAGGGAAAAAATATCGAAGCTTTAACTTAGTTTTCAACAGGAACAAGAACGAATTAATTTTAATGCTCAATGGAGCTCGCGCTGAGCAAATGACGTTGAAAACCGCCCCACATGCGGCAACTGGGGTATAGGTTATAGATGACTTGTATAAATCAGAATTGTGGAGTACATATATTTATCTATCTATCTATCTATGTATAAAAAGCATCATATTTTACTTTTTATGAAGTGAATTTTAAATGGGGTATTCGATATTACTTAAGAATATTATAATTTTATACATATTAAATTAAATTTAATATAGTTATACATTTTATTAAACCTTATCAGTAAGATCTTATCAAAGTGCGAACGACTGTCAAAATAAATCACGCAATGAACAAACAAACCTTTCACTTTTAAGAATATTCCAGATACATTAAACCGCCCTTCCTAAAAAAAAGAAAATTAATGGACTTCACAGACGCGTTGACATCCGGCCATTTTGTTAACGTAGCGGCGGATGGTGGTACTAAAAATTCTATGACACACCAAAGACAGTGGCGCCATTTGACAGTTCACTTATCGCTGGCCGTTAGGAAGTAACGCCGCATGATTTAAATATTAGCCGCCATGTTATCTCTAATCTTAACTAGACGCACGCGTGTAAATGATCAGTCAGTCACTTTATTTTATAGAGGTGACCAATTAACATTTTGAATTTTTTGTCTTGAATTTGTCGATTAGAATGTAGATAGATAGACAAATTAATTTATTCTAACCTTGTCCCACTTTGTTTAATATCTGAATATACTTCTTTTTTTTACTACAGTTACAATAAGTGTTTGTTGCTATATGAAAAGTAATAAGTTTTATTATCCTGCTATATGCGGGAAACAGCATGAAGCGGATTCGTTAATATTGAACATGATATACATACATCGATTGACCTCTACTATTTTATATATTTACACTATTTAAGTGATTACTAGCATTTGAGTTTACTCGAATTAGACTAACTTATTAGTTGATTATTTTAGGATTCGAAGAAATCAATTGTTTTGGCAGGAAGTTAGTAAAAGCTTTGTTAAAGTGCTTTTCGGAGTGAGGGCCAGCCAACCCAAATCCTTAAAGTGTCTAATCCGGAGTCGACAAGCTCATTTCTACTTTGTCGCTCTGATTACATCGGCAATCTAAACGACGAACAATATCTACCAATAAGTAAAAACACTATGTTAACGTTAAAAACTTATTCGGGTAAGTTATTAAAAATGTTATGTAACGTTTGTTTTATTTTACAATATCACGCAATTAAAACAATATTATAAATTAATTTATTAATACAAAAAATCGATAAAACACCAAAAACCGTAATCCTGTAACTACTCTCGCACTCGTGCGCACACTTGAATTAACTTGTAATTGATAGATTAGTCGTACGCGTTGGATTACAAATGAACGATTATTTGGCTTCATTACTTGGTTATATGAACCGGACCTGCCCAATAACCGTGGTTCTAGTTCCATTTGCGTGGGGTTAACTGTATACTAATATACAAGTATAGTTATGTTCAGTAAACCGTTAATTAATTTCAATATAAAAGACAAATTTGATATGTGATCGCACGATTTACATTTTTGGTAAGTACCAAATTATATTATTAACATGTTTGAAGTATTATTCTAAACCTAGAAAACAAAAATTAATAATTAGATATGTATGTAATTTAATAAAATTGATTTAAAATGAGGGACTCATAGTTTGTTATCGGAACAATTTATGTATTTCGTCAATTTTAGGGACATCTCAGTTTAATAATATTCTAAATATCTCTATCTCTCCCTCTCTAACATTCTTACTGTCAAGAACACAGATTTCTACGACAATTTAACATTGTGAAATACTTGAAAAAGTATGTCAAAATGAACCTAAAAAGTTTATTCGTTACATCCAACTAGGAAGCTTTTACAACTATCAAAGAAAAGAAAAGTAAGTTAGTAATAAATGGAAACAAAATAAGTTTCTTGCGAAAAGGTCCAATTTTTCCCCGAAAAAAATTGTCTTTTGAACAATCCCATTGTTCGCTCGATCGTCCGTCAACTTAATTTTACAGGGTCTTAACACGAAAATGTAAAGTTTGAGTCGTTTACGTTTCGATAATGGCTTAAAAAGCGTGGTTATTGGGTGTTACGCGGCCTTTGCGCGGTTAAATAATAATTGGACTCCATTACGTTTAGTAAGATATGGAGGTAACTTTAATTACAAGGTCAGTACTGCCACGATTCAACTTTGGCTTGTTTAAAAAATGTATGAAAATAATTATAATTATGTAGTTGCAGATTTCATGTATATTATAAGTATTGAATATTTTCTCAGCTGAAAGATTGAAATTATGGATGACGAATGGATAACTTTATTTTCATCTCTATATTTTTATTACGTGACCTTTGACTTTTATACTGAAATAACGGTAAAAATCATCATCAGTTATTTACAGGCTTGATATAACGTTCTGGTTATAAGCATGTAAAAGCTAGAATAAAGCTTGTCTTGTAACATAATTTATAAATTCTGACCTGATTAGTATAAAACGAAAATATTTTTTTTTTAAATGTTTGTTACAATATAAGATATTATAGAATTGTCTTAACTGAAAGCTTAAAGCGAAAATGAAGCTCATGCAAAAAAATTAACACTTCAACTCATTACTTATTTACTTCAACGTATTACCTTTCAAGAATTAGTTCCAACTTGCTAAAAATACCAAAAGGACGTTAAGCTTTCCAAAATTCAAAACATTTTTTCTCCATAAATCTCAGGCTACGTAATGGATGAAACTTGTTAATAGGTCTTTTACTTTGCAAACTTAGAATTTTATATTCGACTAAAGGAATCGGGAATATTTTAATTTCCAAGTGTTTTGAATAGAGATAAACGCCATCATGAACTGAATTTTTTTTCTGAACTGTTTTTCTTTCTTGGATGTAATTGAAAAATTGCAGCGTTAAATTACGCCAAATAGATATCTTCTTGAAAACATTATATGAATTTTTTACTAGGACCAATTTAATGGACAGAAAAAGGTGACTTAAATATAAAAGGATAAAGAAAGCCAAACCGTTAACCCTCTTTGCACTGCCAAGTAATTACAAAACGTACTTCATTGTATGCGTAACATTCACCTGACCGTGGGATAGTTCTGAAGGGTGTATTTCTCACAAGGGTTGAACATAAAGGGCTAGACAAAAAGGGCAATACCTTGTCTAGTCGATAGCCTTACGAATTTAGTAGATGCATTTAATGCATTTGTCATGCAAATTATAGTAACGTATTTAAGTAATACCCTTTGTTGGTTAATTCATTTTTGAAAATATTTTTTCCAAAAAGATGTCCGTTTTGACAATAAAAAAAGTACTTTAAAACAACGTTTTTTTATAAGGTTTTTATAAGGATTTATTTTGATTACGTATATTAAAATATTCTATGCAAGTCATCGGTCACATTTTTTGATTTACATGAAGGTCAATATTAGTAACAAGTCGAGGTCGAGGTTGATTTTGGGTGTAAAGAGCTGGCGGCTTTAAGATTCGCCACACACGTACAAACTGTCAAATAAGACAAATAGAGAATAGTTAGTCCGAAAGATACATTTATTAAAGAAAATACAATATATTTTTTTATGATGAAAGGAATAAATTATATATACACGTAAGCCGATTATAGCATATACTTGCATTAGCACCGCAGTAGAGACGGCTGAAATAAAAAATCAATAGTTAAGATGACATATCCGTAGTAACAGGGCCGTCTGTGAGTGGTGATTTAAGTTAAGCGCGAGCAGCGGAAACCTATATATGGTACTATATTAATTAATGTAATAAATCACAAGTAACTGCCAATGTCTTAAAAAAATTATAATATCTAGTCTTTTTTTCAGCTTAACGCTATTTTCCACACATAGCAGGGTAGGTAGGTAACCTTGAAACCTATTGTTAAGACATTCCATTCCCATTTACATTTTCGTTCCTCCCTTTCAACCGATTACTTGTGGCATTGGGTGTTGAGTAGTATAACTCAACTCAACGCCGCGTTTTGCCTCGTTACCAGATCTTAACAAAATAAAAAAATGCCCCTGGCATTATCTCGATCTGGATGATATTGGATGATAGTCATTTGGAAAAGAACGTAAGATCGCCGACGCGTTCATCTTAAACCTAAGTCGACTCTTACGAAGAAATGAACGTAATTAATTTGATAAATCGCGAGTAGCAAGTCTTGAGGCGATGAGTAATGATAACTTTTTCTATATTGCCATCTGTATATTATGATTTCAGATTTTATATACATTTTTTTGTGTTATCATGAAGTAGGCAGAGGATTTGGTGATAAGAAAGAAAAGGAACACTTGAGGGCCATTCTGCACTCTCAGGACGTTCTCAGGACTGCTCTTCGGGATCCAAACCCACAACTTAAACAATTTATCAACTAAACATTTGCGGATTTGACTGGGACCGGAATCTCAATACTTCGGGTACACTGCTAACTTTTACATATATAATAATAAAAGGTTTATTTCACTTAACAGGTAATTCCTTATTTCGTTGACTACCTGGTCATAACCCCACCCTTCACAGGTAGAAAATTCTAGGAATTTTTCGGAAGTATATAATTTAAATATGTTGCCGACAACATACTATAAAGACATAGGGATTCAGTTCTCAAATGTCAAATTAAGTTGATATATTTTAAACGGCAAAAGAATTATTCTTAATCCAATCTATATGTATATTGTATAAAATGTTATCAAAATGGACCAAGCCTTTTTGGGTCGTCATTTCAGCATACTAATATTACGATTTCCTTATTATTATTTACACAAATAGTAAGAATTTCCTGCAAAAGAAGTCTTATCATAAAAGCTAGACATTATTTCAAAAAGAAGCTGTAAAATAACGTCAATTTATTTAGAACCGCAACAATTTGGCGTTTGAATAACAAAGAACGAGTAAATAATGGACTAGAAATTGTTTTCTGATCGATTGTAGAACTGAGCGTCTGAAAGATTGTTATTGTTTTAGCATTTTTGCTCCTTTTTTTACCTGACAGAGGCGGCGACGGCACAAAGGGGTTGTACTCGTATAACGGTGCTTCTAATATTAGCATGGCATTTTAAAGTAATTTTTCTACTGTAAGATACTAAGGATATATATATATATATATATATATATATATATATATTTATATTGTAGTTGTAGTATTTGTATTCTTGCCAAGTCTAATTCATATTTATAAGGAAAAGTAACATCTTAAAAGCCCTAAACAAACAATACAAATGAAATAACAAGATCGATTTTACGAATCCCTACGTTCTTTGTTTTGTAAGACGCGAGTATAAATGTAATTGTAATATTTAAAAACATGAGCCAGTAATTTTTTTCTACAAAAGATAAGATTCTTACGAAAGAATTTTGATCATATAAATCAAATAATACGAGACATATTTTGACATGCACAAAGCAGGGTGGTAGGCAGAGGGAACTTCGTTCTCATTGGAACATTTCCGTTCCCACTTTGCCTCGCTACCATAACGGAGAAATGAAAATATTAAATAATTTTAATCGAACTTACAACTCGTAGTAGCGTTTACACAACAAAAAATCAACAGTTACTTAAACTATAAAGAGTACATAAAATATAAATTTCATTTCACAATTTATTTGGTTTCCGCGGAAATTTTACCCGCTGTTATGTATTCGGTACCTATCATGTAGAATTTACGTTTTCTGTTATCAAAGTTAAAAAAGTTTTTTTTTTTTACTTTGATGTATCTATTTAAGCTTCCCGCTACTACATGCCCGAAACATTACGTAGGTGTCGAATGGCAGAACTTATATAAAACTATAACTTATATAAAGTGAAATATGAAACATTAACAAGAATAACACATTTCGATACGTTTGCATTTGTAAGCTTTAATTTGGATATAATCAGTCGTTACTCTCATTTGTCGCGTCTAGGTACAATGGACGGCAGTTAGTAAGGAAGCGAGGTGCCATTCGTCACAGCCATAAATCAAATTGTACCTAACGACTAACTGAAATCTGAATACCAAATCTGTAACGTGCTACGGCGACAGAAATGGTAGTTAATTATTTAACTGGTTACTTGTTATATATTACTACGTTATCATGTTGTAAGTCTACTTACGAGGAGAATCGTAAGTAATCTCGTAAGCGAAAAGTTATCTTAGTGTCATATTGACACCAATGATATTTAGGTTCTATTTCTTTTAGGTTGTCGTCGCGAAGACAAACCTCACCTAACCGAAAAATTTATGGCCGTGAGATCGATGTCTACTCGAGGGTACGAGTGGGAACTGGTAGACAAAAAGCTTCTTTGAGTACCGCAACTCAATAATAACTAAAAATTGAGCGAAAAGTGAAGAGTGGAGTGTCTTAAAATTATGTTATTAAAATGCTCGTAGTCTTAATGAAACATTTATTCTTCACATACATAATTTAACATTGTTGTCTTATAAATTATAATTTTTATTTCTTCACACTATTCCACATATAGCATGGTAGACTGAGTGAAACCTAGTGTTAAGAAACTTTGTTGCCTCGTTACCAGGGCGAGATAATGAAAATTATAAATATTTTATAGATTCGAAATCGAATCTTCACCACGACTTAGAGTTGGGGGCACTCTACTAAGTATTAGTTGTACAAATGATTACAATTCATTTTTTCAAAGACGATTTGTCAATAATTGTAAAAACGTCGTGCCGTTAAGGTATTTCATTAATTTTATTACTTTTATACATTTAATTATTAATTTCCTTAATTGCCTAACACTGAGGTTACCTCGAAGTAATCGGCGAGTGATAAGGTCAGTTGTTCATACATATTTTTATGTTATTTTTTTATTAATATATTTTAATATAATACATATTGCTATGGTAAGTCTGACGTCATTATGACTGGGATGGATGACCGCGCTTGACGGTTGTGGATTCGATTTCCGCTTGGGTAAATGTAATGAAATATAAAATATATTTGTAAAATTGTGTGTACCTGTGTTGGTTACACAAAATGTGGTGTTGGGTTCCAACAAGTCAACATCTCAAGTTCGATCTCAGATTTGATTTAAAAAATACTAACCTTAGTTTTCTTTGAGTACCGTGCTATATAAAACTAAATACACAAAATGGCGATATATCTTAATTCTTAGTTGTTTTCTATCTATTTTTATTCAACATGTTGGTATGCTTAGAAATGACGTAAGAAATGTCTTAAATCATTATACGATTCGAGTGTAGTGAGTGTGTGAGTGACACGACCGCAAGCTACATTCGCATTTCGCCTTCTTAACAACCATTGGAACAATCAAGATTACTTACATAATTCTAGTCGTTTAACCAATGAGTAATAGTTCCTGGTCGTTTGGAATTTAGAACACAATAACTATTGCACTTCTCATTTAGAATGTGGCGTGGTGGGTAAGGGTCTTTACGGAGGGAAAGCAAAATAATCGATGTAGTCAAACTCGCGTGTATTTGAACTGGCGACCTTTTGATATCATATAAGTTATAATAACACTATGAGTGTGGGAAGGGTATATAGGGAGAGGGATTTGGCTTTATTAAGTTCTGTCTACCTGCAAGATACGGCACCAGCGGATCTATTAAGAACCAATAAAATTATTTTATATACATTTTTCCTTATAAAATGAATAAAACCGCAAATAAATTGGAAGATGCTACCCAAATTCTTATAAAGCGTGACGAAGAATTCGTTGAAAACACTCATACCTCACAGTTGTGAATTTATTAATACCCATATAAGTATTAATATATGATAATAAAAATTTGTTTAGTTATGAAATACTAAAATAACAATTCCTGAAAAAAATATAAAAGAATAATTTAATGTAAATATTACATTTTATATATTTCTGATTTCAATACATTGAATGTAGAATTATTGGTGGATGTATCTATTTGGATGTGACACATTTACACTTTTTCATTGCAGGCTTATATATATATATATATATATATATATATTAAAATAATGATAGTTAAATTATAGAACATACTAATTAGGTTCAATAAACTATTTTTTTTATCAGACGACCTAGAAATACAAATGAGATTCCACTCTATTATCAAAATACCAAGTAATCATTTTGTATTACAATAAAACAATTTCCCGGAATATATATATATATTTTGTAAACATGGATGGATTTCTATGAATTTGTTTGTAATAATGTTAGTCATACGTACCACGTTTAGCCATTATCATATCATAGGTTGTCTATCTGTAGGTCACGTAGGATTGTTATAACTCGTTGATAACTTACTCATTATTACATATTATTTAGAATTTTTATGCAACGAAATGGGGGAATTAAAAAATTTTCACGTTTTACAAAATGCGGCGTTAAGTTACGCCCTCAACAAAAAAAATATGAAAAATGGGAAGTGGACAGTGAGCGTTTTCACTAAACTTAGAAGTTAAAGAAGAATGTTTAATAAGAACCAACAAAATAACTTTCGCACAAAATAATGTTACAATGTCATACTATCGAACGCGTAACCTTCGTAATAACAAGTCAATGCCAATCAAGTGAAAGCAGTTGACAAGTGACTCGCCAAGAAAAAAAAACCCCAAGACATAAGTATTTAACGACGAGAAACATCACAAAAGATTTCGTTGGATCCGAAGGCAATTTTTCTGAAAGGTTCCCCTAACGGAACAAACTTTAACAAGTGAACAACAGAATGAATTACATTAAAAACGTGTCAGCACAATACGGGTGGAGCTCAAAATGAATTTACGGTCTAGACTGGGTGTTAAGGAAATGAACGGCCTTTTAATATATTAGTACGGAGTTATATTATATCTTTACAACGCAACGTGCACGTTATAATAACGTATTATATATTATAGTATAGTATAGTATAGGGGGGGCCAGCAATGGAAGTTGCGTGGTGCCAGTTCAAATTTGTTGACTTTGAGTAAATTTATAGGAAACTACTAATCAACAATAATAAAAATAAATATTATTTTGTCATTATTTTTTAATTGTTATAATATTTTTTTAATTTAAATTAAGTTATTCGTTGATTTAGAAGAAATTTATGAAAATAAACGCCGTCCTTATACATAGTAATTAATTATTATTAAAATAATGTTAGACTATATTTATAGGGAAAATCATGTTAGGAACACGATTTGTATAATTAAAACCACATTTGTGTAAATGAAGAAAATTATAGAATTACTCAAGCAAAATCCAAATCAAGCATTTTGTTTAAATTATTAATGTATCTATATTGTTATATACATATATATGTGTATAGATTTAATTATAAAATTAATGATAATATTATATGTCAAAATGTAATAATACAGCGACATACTAAGAATCTTAACGAACTATAGTCAAGGGCACACACAGTGTAAGGTTAATCAACTTAAGGTGAACTTGTAAACTTGATCTAAATTAAGTATTCAAGAAACCTGATTACTTTCAATAAAAGTTACAGTTTAAAAAATATATAAATTAAAGCACAATTAAGTTTTAAATTATATTACTATTATTAATATTTCAAAAATTTATAACAAAAATAACCTTTAGAAATATAGAAAAAAGTGCTTAAAATATAATTAGAATATATGAAAATAATAATAATAAATAAAAAATAGATTTAAAAGTTATATATACAGTAAAGTTTCAGAACACCCCAAACTTGACACAAACTCGCCGGTCAAACAAACACTTACCAAAGCAAACCAAATCCGTTCATTAAAGTCAGTCTTCGTAATACCTATTGCAAACACAGATCAATTTAATTACAACTAACTATTCTATTCTAGAAACCACTACAGAAATAATACTAGGAAAATTATTTTGGAGAATGACTAGAAGCAAGCACGCGAGAACCGTCCGCGTCAACGGTCGAATCATAACTGACTGAGAGGGTCAACTTCGAGGAAAAAAACCCAGCCGAGGCACCCATATATTACGAGATGTACAAAAAAAGTACCCCAAATATTGTCGAAAAAGAGCTTCCCAACGTTTGACTGATTTTTGAAAATGCAAGTTTTATTTTGAATTGTATTCATGTTTAATTTTGTTGATTTGATATTAAAAATTTAAATAAATATGTGTTGTTTTTTGTAAATATCGCTTGAATATATAATGTTTAACCAATTTTATCGATTTTAGAACATTTTCTCACGCCAATTTCTATTCACGTGTTAAGATGATGTCATCAAAAACATAATAGTCAGTTAGAATTTTTTTACCTTTTGCAATGATTTTCATTTCACAGTCTCAAATCTCAAGGCGATCCGGTTCCGTTCATTGTACCCAAATTTTATAACGCCGATTCAAATTGCGCACATTTATATTATACACTGTAACGTCATTTTGTTTACCGGTTTTCATTTTGTTGAACATTTAAATTTGAAATACCTACCGTCTTAACTTGTAATATATGGAATGTTATGAAAGACGACTTGTATATATCGTATATCCTGCTAATATTATAAAAGCGAAAATTTATGAGGATAGATATTTGTTCCTGTATGTAATTTTACGGTGATATAGCTTATACGTACGTCAATAACAATACTTTTAAGCAGACGTTTGTTACCCATGAATACTGTGAGATCTAAAAAATAAAGAGTCTAATCACTATTCTCTATCAAAAAACTTTATTCTAAACTAAAAACGAAATAATAAAAAAACACCACTCTGTATACAAAGTTGGCAGTTAACGTTTGAGAGCCGCTGTCTGAATTCAAGTTTTGCAGCTGCCGTTCCCGACTGTTGCACACATGTGCGTTTTAATGCGTAGGGGTGTATTAATTGTTTTCCCTCTTATAAAGATAGATTGGTTTATTGTAGTGTGCGTGTCGATTATTTTATTATTATTGATAGTAATAATAAGTTGATACTAGCTGTTATTTAGATAACAATATAAGTACATGATGAAAAATGTTATTAAATATTAATAAAAAGTAAATATATTAATAATAAAAACAAATATTAAGCGAAGGTTAAAAGTTAGTTCTAGTGCTAGAGAAGAATATTATGATATTAAAATAAATAAATAAATTATAAATTAGATATTATGATATTCACCTGAGTAGGATTAGTTCCAAAAACGATCATGATCAATCCCGGAGTATGTTATAGACGTTCACTGTGCCACGATGGCACAACAATTTAATTACTATAGAATTTCATATTATTTTGTAAATAAAGATATAAAATTTGCCATAATAATAAAAATGTATAGATTTAAACATAAAATTGTATTACAATTCTTTACGACGGTATACTTATTTTGTTCGTACAGCTATTTATATTTTTACAATATAATAACGACAGTTGCCTAATTTTGTGTATATCATATATCATTTCATATTGGAATACTAAGGGTAGAGACATTCTGGTCCAACTCCATTCTTTAGTTACCACCCGAATTCAAGATTGGGTGTTGAGAGGCTGGCAGGGAAACCAGAGAAAACAAACAAATAAATGTTTTAATATTTTAATAAGTTAAACTAAATAACTTTTAGATGAGAATATCGACAGAGGTAAGCTAATCTAGTTAGTAATTATCTTGTGAAAAAAACACATAATATTTGTCTACGAGACAACAAAATAAACAAGGTAACATTATCTTTGTTACTTTACTAGAGATCGAACTTACGACCTCTAAAACCACATTAAATGCTGTCTTCAAGTTATATATAAGTAAGTAGATACATTTAAGTATAAAATTTCAATCATTTCTCTGATTTTAAAAATCACTTTTGAAGTGTTCAAGTTTTAATTTACAGAAATCTATAATTACAAAAAAAAATTAATCAAAATCGTCACCAAGCTATTTGCTGCAGATACTCAAAATTAAACAGACGACCTCTCAATCCACAATGGACGCTGACTTTTAAACACGAGCACCTACTTAAGTACCGAATTACAAAACATTCATTTCTCTGACATCAATTTAAATAGATCTTTGTATGTATATTTTGAAATTTATTTTTCACGTTTGCAATATCTTGAGTGCATAATAAATGCATACGCGATGTCATAAGCGTGCACTTATAAGTGTGTCAGTGTGTCACTTACGTGCCATACAGGCATACAAATAATAATATTTAAAGTAATTATAATTCTTTTTAACTTTCTCTAGTGGTTAGTGTTGAGACACTCCGCTCTGCATCACGTCGGGAACGGAGCGTCTGTCATCTGCCAATAGGCTGCTACTGCTACTGCTTCATGTAGGATGCAGTGAAACTAAAAAATATAGGATTGTACACCAAAAAAATATATATCATAAAATTTGAGCATTTGTTGACATTTAATTTAAATATTCACCAAAATTACATTGCTTTATATGCACTTTTATACTGTAGTATAATTATGCATTTTTAATATTAAAAATTTGTAATGTAAATACAACTGTGCCAGTGTGGCGGGCGCGGCAACTCATCTTAATTTAAAATTGGCTTCGCTTGAAATATAATTAGAATTGACTTTAAGTATAAAATATACCAATATGAATAAACAGCGTAAAATTTTAAAATGGGGGCCACGGGTTCAATTTATTCTCTTTATGGTAAAATTTATTATGATGGAATATTAATCATAAATATAGATAAAAAATATCAAAATGAAAATATTCCAAAATTTTATAAGGGCTGTTTATTATTATGGTATGATTATGACTTCCCTTTTTACTCAAGATGTCTTGACCAGGTTCATGACACTAGATTCATGACTTATTGGTTGTTTTTGATAAGCCAGTTATGAAAAAAAACCTTAGGGCTGCATTATTTAGTGGCCTGACTGACACGAGTATAGCGCAGGCGACTACGTTACGTGAGCAAGCGTGAACTTGACGCTATGGTCGATGGTTCTTATTCAGACCAAAGAAACTGCAATATAATAAAAGTGACTCTTGGGCCTGCTTAAATAAAGCACAATACATGTGTGTACTGCCATCACCTCAACTATTTGTATAAGAATCAACGATATGTTAACAATAATGTTTATATAGGTTTTTTCTCACCTACCCACTAAATGAAGGAGATGTATAATGCATATATAGATTAAAAATAACACCGTGAAATTGTTTTTCTTTTTGCATAGCTTTTTCTAAAAGCAGATTGGCCTACCCGCTTCACGCTTTGTCCTGGAAATAGGAGAGAATATAATATAAAGAAACTCCGTGCCCAGTTTTTCGCCCAAATTCCAGACACTCCGTGGTAGCAGCTCACTAGACCACGATAGCCACTTATTTCTGTCAATTTTCTTACATTATTATAAGAGATTCTCTTATATTATTAAATAAAAATTTCATTAGAAGGCTTCAAGCTCAACAAATGACTAAAAAATAATACATAATTCCTCTTGGTATAACGAAAGGTAAGATGCTTCGAACCGGAAATGTGTAACGAATCAGTCATAACCTAACCAACACCAATAAGTTGCAGGTACAAGGGTACATAGCGAGGTCAATGTCCGTGTCATCGACCGCATCGCAGACCGCTGGATGGAAGTGGCATCAAGGTATGTTGATTAAAATATTATGTGGACATTATTATTGTATCTACATATAGTTATTTAATTTTAAGACAAGTATCTCATATGTACTGTCGTTGAAGTGTAACTTAATGATTGATTTGTTTGTAAAATTCATATTAAAATTATTTTCTTTAAACTGATTAACGATTTACGGCTGGTATAATAAAGTTATAATACAAAATGAAATGTGTTTGTATTTTATGTTTTAACTTAAACTTAAAAACATTTATAAAATATCTGACAATCCCCAACTAAAGGGCAAAAGATTTCTATATATCACACACCATACACCTCACGCCACAGCTGACACAATAAAACAAAGCCTTCACATTTTTTTACCATGAGAGCTATATAACGTTGGCATCCCTGCGTATACCACTTCCATCTTTTAATCTCGCAACGCATTTTTATAGCACATGATTCATCTCATACAGATGGGTCTTGTGATACACAAAGACGCATTAAGCAAGTAAACGTTGACGTTATATTGGTTATTGAATAAATTCCTTTTAAATTGTTTTTCTTTGGATATTTAAGTATTTTTTTTAAATTATATCTTTTGTCTTTTTATGGCTGTATAAGATATTTGGTCATTAGTACAAAATACAATAAAAATAAATTTGTTTTTAAAAAAAGATTACTTGATGTTAAAAATTTAATGTACGCGGATATTTAGTGACTTGAAAGCACTAGCTTTTTGCTACATTTGAAACTGGAGAACTATATAATTTCATATATACTTATATCATATAAATAATAAACCACTATATCATACTTATATGTCTTTATTCCCAATAAAATAAATCATATTAGTCTAAAGAGATATGTAAGATTTTGCTACAGTAGTGTTCCGATAGCTTCTATCCATTCATCTTTCCCACTTCCACTTACAGATCCAGACAGGGATGGATATATAGTACTAATGTTAAATGCATTTCGCCCCGACATTCCATCTTAAAGCTATTTCCTCCTAATATCGAGGAGTATTGTAAAATTCAAAATCTAATATTTTAAAAGGGGAATTGTAAAAATATTGTACGTTTCTTATAAAGAGAAACTATATGAAATAGACGTCTCCGTGCTGTTAACACGACGAATGATAATATTTTAATTGTCCTCTCTGATAGACTAAAGACGGCGTTGAGATCCATCACTCATCACCCAATTTTGGATAGTGGAGAACATCGAATACAAATACACTATTAGACTTGGTTGGTAGGTTCTGCTATCTATCCTGTCTACACTTATTATTAATGACTTTCATAGATTCATAAAGGGTAAAAAGAGTAAACAGGACGTACGTAGGTTTGATTTCCACTCGAGGTAAATTAATTATGTGTTGTTTGCACCTTTGACATCTGTTTCTTCCTGTCACAACATGCAAATAGACAACGATGTGTATTCACAAACACTTAGCGGTTTTGTAAGCAGATGTAATTATTGTAAGCTTCAATTAATTTTCACTTTAAATGAGAACAAAACTACTTAGCACTCCATGGATGTACTGTATGGGTATTTTATTACCCTCCATTTTGGACGAAATCGTAAATAAACATAAAACTACTAAATATAGTCTATTGAAAATATTTTGCAGTAATTTAAATATTCTTTATTTTCTTTTTAATTTTATATTATTATATATAGAAAAAATAACACACACTAAACACATTACAGTCGAGGGTTGCGAATCGCCGGTGGACAGGTCCTTCCGTTTAGCGTTATGTTACACCGCATCGATATCGTATACGTAACTCGATACGTTTGCGTAATATTGATTGCGGATGTCGAGGTTAACTAGACCTAGATTCAGGAACTAATGGCCTGTTTAAGCTATTTAATGTCTCGATGTTGCTGTTCGATTTAATCGAGTCAGCTTTATTTGAAAGATATTGATAATCTGTGGCGGGACGGGGTAGTGATGGGTGTTCGAAGGAAGTTAGATGTCAATTTGTTAGTAGATAAGAACTTTTGTACAACACTAGTGATGTGAAGTGGACGATAAAATAATAATTTGATATTCGCTTTTTTTTTGGTTTACTAATTTTTTTCACTAATAATCACACACATATATTAGGAACTACTAATTTAAACACATTTTAAAATACACTTTATTTAAAATGCTGACTTATTACAGACTAACTTTAATATTTCAGGATTTTCAATAAAAATAACATTATAAATCAATCATTCTCTAAATAAAGAATTTGTTTTTATAGACGTAAATAATTACTAGAGTATTCTAGTGGTCGTAATCGCTAACAGTGGGTGAATGACCCAACGCCTTTGTCTTAAACCAGATCAGTAAGTTCATTTTTAATCTACAATGTAAGCGATCTTGCCAACAAACATTACAATTTAATCTTGAGATAGATATTTGTTTTTTATTTTATATATGAAGGCAATTTTTAACTTGAAATCTTCTTAACATACTTTCTCCTACTAAGTGACATTATCTCAATTTGAATGATCAATGGCCCTCATGGGTTCTCCATTTGGCTCGTTCGGAACGTTATAATCAAAGAACAGAACAGTACAAGCTATAAAGTAACTAAATTAAAGAAGTACAAAAAGAGAAGTAAATGGTAGATACATAAAGACATCAAACAATGTATTTAATATGTATACAAATGAATAAAAAATGAGAGTAAGCGAAAGAAAAAATTTGGTACAAAATACTCGCAAATAACATTGATTGCGATACATATTTGTACAGACGAATACGTAATGATGAAATAATATTCTATTATAATCATATGTATTGAGGTATCTGCAGTCCTAATATGATATTTCATATGATAATTCAGTATTTTTGCTTTAACAAAGCAGCTTCACGCTGTATTCCGTATTTTGCAGGGTCAGCAGATGGAACCGAGGGGACCATAAGACGCCCACCGCCACGCACCGCCCAATTAACAAGACATGTTGAGAGGCGGGACTCAATGTCGCGCTAAAAAATACCGCATTCGCCCGAGTGAAAATAGAATCCACAACCTTCGCGTTTACAATCAAAAATAATTAACCAAAACAATAATTTACATCATTTAAAATAATCTACGGCCGACCTGAAAAGCCTATCATTTTACGATTACATATTACATTACAAAAAAAAACCTCATACAGAAAATATCGCTCGATAAGTAAGCACGAATCCTTATAAGTAATGTTTGTTTGTATACAGATTTATTGATGAGACGTTACTTATAAGTTGTAGAAGAAATATACATTTGCAAATAGCCTTTGAGAAGGAGATATGAAAGGAGAAAAAATGTTAAACATTAAATATTGAACAGAGTGAAGAATACGTATGTGTATGTACAAAATATAAATTTTGTTCGGCGCAGGTTGAAATCCCCATAAATATTATATATAATGTTATACGTATAAAAATATTTAATTATTTTTATAGTATATACATAATTAATAGTACACTTCTCGTTTAACACATATATACGATATGATACGATATTTAAGAGAGTTATATACATATGTATATACTACCTACTATATTCTATGCTGTATTGAAATTTGCTGAGAAGATATTGGAAACTTGAACTTAATGCTAAAAATAATTTAAAAAGATTGGGAATGTTAACAGCTTTTTACTTGACGTCTTTATTTACCTGTTTTGTAATATATAAACCTCCCAAACTATAATGAAAATGTAATTCATTACTACTACTTATACTTATGTACACGCAAAGTATTTTACATAGCAAAATAATAATACTAACGAAAAACTGATCGTCTATACTATTCACATATATACGAGGTGTTTTTTGTTTACATCGAAATCTAAATTATTATATTTGTCCATTCATACGTGTTAAGGTACATATATTTTTTCTTCAGAGTGATTTACTCTATAGATATACCTATTGCATACGTAGATCTAAATCTAGCCATTATTTATATCCATTTATACGTTTTTACATATATTTATAGATGTATAAATAAAATGCACAAGCTGCCGGGGTGCATGCGGAAAGTAAACAGAGGCGATCGATGCGGCGGCAAACACGGCGGTCGTCATGGCGACGGAACCCCGGGATAGGGTGACTGTGATATCCGTTTGATGTGGTGGTACGGGAATTTCATTCAACTGGTATTTTTGAATAATAAGATATAATATATTATGCATATACAGGCGTCCCTCGTATAACACGGTTAATTCGTACCGTGCTATATCGAAACCGTGTTATTCGAAACAAGGTATACCGTGTAGTATCGAGACCTTGTCTTGTGTTATATCGAAACCGTGTTATACAAAACCTTGAAATAATATAAATAAAGGCAATGTGTACCGTGTTATATCGAAACCAAATCTTAAGGTGTAAAATTTTATGATAGCTGAAATTTCGTTCCAAATACTACATAAATGAAAAAGGAAGTTACCTTCAAGTTTTTATTAAGAAAAATAAATGAAATTCAATTTTATGATGAAATACAAAAATTAAAAAATACAACAAAAAATATATTCAATGACTAATAATTATAATTACATATTATAAAACAAGTAGAAACAGCTTATTACGATTACAAAATTAATTTTCATCATCACTCTCATCAGAAATTACAGCTAATCTTCTTTTTTTTTTCCAGGTTGGTTGAAACTCCTCTTCACTAGTTATTTCTCCATCATGACAAAGGTTATCTGACGTAGTAGCAACTACCTGCCTATTTCGATCTTGCAATTCTGTCAGAATTTCTCTATAAGGAGCTAAAGAGCTATTCAATTCTCTTTTAAATTTTCCGCTACGTACAACTGAAGGATCTTTTTCAACGAAAAATGTTTCCAATTTTTTAGCGTTTTACCGTGTAATATCGAAACCGTGTTATATTAATCTCAATTCTTGTACCGTGTAATATCGAAACCGTGTTTTACAAGTACCGTGTTATACGAGGGACGCCTGTATAGCTATATTGTGGCCAGTGACGCGGTTGGTGTATATATATACATACAGTGCCCCGAATTTAGAAAATCTCTTTATTATAAAACATATTAGGAAAAGTAGGAAATATATCACCATAAACATTATTTAGATTGATAATCTGTTTTGTAATTGTTTTCAATTACTGTCAGCTTATTAAAGAGTACAAAACAAGTCATATCATATAAATAGGCGAAAAAAAAACAAAATTTTTAGAAAGCAATAAAAAGTTTTATTAATTGTTATTTATGAAACAGTAGTAATAAATGTTCTAGTCTAATATGAAATGTAATACCTAAAATAAGTATACTAAGTTATTCTCTTTAAGGAGATAAAAAATATACATTATTAATAACACAATACCATTAATAAAAAAAAATAATCAAGTGATTTTAACACAACAAACATGGAGTTCCTACTCGAAGGGCGCTGCCCCTGTTGTGACGCTATTCAATATTACTTCGTTATAGCGCTCGCTAGTGTTTAATCGCGGAATTAATAAGCATTTGCGAAATTTTACGAGACTTAACGAGACTTTACGAGACACAGGAGAAGTATTTGTAACAGAGGTTATGTAAAATGTGAAATAAATATGTAGATATGTGGTTATAAGTTATGTTTCTATGTAGATTATACTTTACGAGGGTATATGTATGTATAGATGCGTGCTTCGAATGTTTACGTTGTTGACTACATATCTTAATTCATTTACAAATATTAAAATATTTTATTTCATTTAGAACAGAATTCTTTTATAATAAAAGCTTATATATAATGAAAGACAAAAGTAACACAGAACCCTACTTTTCCTCAGTCGGTTATGAACACTCGTAAGAACTTCTATAGAACTTGTTTAATAGGCATTATGTAAGCGTATAGAATAGGCACGCTAACATGGCGGTTGCCATGGCAACTGGAGCTTTGCGACTTATTGTTACGAGATTCTGTTCAAAGTTTTTAACTAAATATTATATACATTAAGTGCCGTAAATAATTATATCGTTTTATTAGACATGTAGGTATGTACTGTGTACTTTACTATCATGTCTCTATTTTTGAGACATAGCATGGCTATAGCAGGATTCAACACCGCCGCTTTATCTATCAGAATGGGCAAATAAAAATTATTTCAAAATTTCCAACGAGAGTGCATGGAATTTACAACCATTAAGTTTATGTTCATATAAGAAGAAGAAACGAGAAGTGGAAGGGAGAAGTGAGGCACAAATATGGTAAAAATATTATAATTAATATATATGTTTATTGAAATAATGTATTTTTACAGTTATTCAAAATTATACAAAAAATAATCGAACCTACTATTTAAATAAAAAATACTTACAAAACTTATTCGTCCGTACAAAACCAAAAGAAAACTGGCTATTACTTACCTGAAAATAAGGAAAAATTACTGTAATATTGCTCTTAAACCATCAGTTATAACGAAACCTTTGTTTCCATTCACAAAAGGCTTTTCATGGGATTTCCCATTAAGTTCTATGGGAGTTGGACACCGTTAGATTATGGTGATAAAATCGTTAAGTTTTGGTATAAATTAATGTTAGAGTATTCTATTACAGACGTTTATATCTTCTTAGTGGATCGTTAATGAGATTTGCGAATTGAATTCCTTTTGACAGCGTTACCGCAATTTGAGATGATTGTTCTGTTTAGGTGGTTATGGGTTTGGTGTTTGTGTGTAGTAGGTATGTAAATAATTAATAGTAGTATGTAGGTCATAGTGTCCTAATTATAGTTATTACTTGTTTCTCCTTAGTATCTAAATTTACAGGTAATCCCATTACCGGTTTCTTATGCACATGACATGCATGTTTTATTTTTTTACTGCACGGTGTGTATTTTCCCACATTATATGACGACAGGTAGAAATCTAATGTTAATATACTCTGTTCAACACGCACCGCCTAATTTTTGAGACATTGTGGGTTGTGTGGCGGAACTCACAACAGATAAAACTTGTTTAAAATGAAAAAAAAAATAAATGATAGATATGTGAAACGTCAAAAAATACTTTTTTATTTTTTTTTTAACTGAATCTTAAAAACAATTACGTTTAAAAAAAATTTTACAAAGAAATATGCAATTTAAAATAATAAGGCAACGTTAATCATCCGGAACACGTCCTCAATGTCATAAAAGACGAAGAAAGAAGCTAATACCTCACTTTGTCTACCTTTGAGTTAATTGAATAAAATCCATTTCATCTCGCGAGGGGATGTCAAATTGCTTTATATTATGGTGTAGGGAAAGATATTGCAGCATGGTATCGCATAGAAATGTGTAGAAAGTTTCTTTATGTCCTATAAGTCCATTGGTATCATAGTCGGTTTGCGTACTGCAGTAGTAGTGGCTTCAGATCCCGTTTAATCTATTCACAATAAAGCGCCTTTGCTTTGCTTTGTTTGGTTAAAGTTTAAACATACGGCGTTGTTGGATTGAGAAATCTTTACTATTATAAACTCAGGAACTCAAGTCTCACTTCCAATTAATATTTTATTTTTTATATTGGATGGTCACATTTATCGAAGAAACATTAAATATTATAATATCATACAAAAACCTCAGTTAATTCCATTTATTTGACCCTAGTATCTTAAGTGGTACAGGTTCAATTCCACTGCGTTTAAACTTTATATAAGAAACTTCAAATTGTTTACATTCATATTTAAGAGAATAACACTAAAATATAAAATCAAGTGTCAATAACCCTCAGTTAAGTCGACGTATTGTAATTATTATTGACACTTAAATAAAACGTGTGACAAATCGTTCAAAAATATCCGTCAAACCATCTGTTTGTTTAGTTTCCTTATTTACATAACGTAAAGCTGAATTTTGTGATATTGATTTGTCATCAGAGCCGTGACGAGCGGAAATGTACTGGGTTGAAACGTTTCAGAGATAAAAAACGTCATTGTAGGAAGTACAATATTCTCAAATGAAAGATAATTAACACAGTTTCTACTTTTTTCCTAGCTCGGTGGAGAGAGGTTGTTAAAACTCTCCGTTGTGGTATATTTGCAAGTGGCAGAAGTCTACACCTCATTCTGTTTACAAGAATAGAGAAAAACAATTTACGTCACTAATTTATATTCTAATAGGATCTATTTATTTATATCTATATATATTCTGCAAAGATAAAGCGTGGCGATAAGTCCCTCCACTAAGTGTCTCAATTTAGTTATTCTCATAGTGTTAAAAAAACAATGTAAATACTTTTTACAAAGAATTAATGATAAGTCATTATTTTCTCTTATTACCTATTTGACTTCACATGTTGTGTTATCAAATATTAAAAAAAACCTCCGAAATTGATCCGAGCCCACATACATCTATCGCATTCAAAAAAATGTAATAGAACTTCCAAAACGTCTATAAATAAAACATTAAAGATAAAATCGCAATTTTTATTTAGGGTATATTCAATCATAAGAGTACTCTGTACTTCACGTGTCTGCAGGCTGTAGTGGGTACGTGACACGGCCGTAATGTAATCGAGAGAGTCCAAAATGCCATTACTTCGAGGCAGTGATTGAAATGAATAAGGGGTTTACATACATGGCGTTTATTTTTTCATCGAATGCAAAGAAAATTATTAAACTAGATTTTTGTTTAATTAAGTAGCTACATTGTAAAAATATTTGCATTGAATAGTTTAACGTGACGAGTAGTACAAAATTTTAAAGATTAGAATATATATATATATATATAGAAAATGTTTTTTATATAAGAGCAACTCGCATAGCACAAAATAAAAAGGAGGAACCTAATGTTAAAGCATTCGTTCTCCACTTTCTGAGACATTGAGACACTACGCTGTCACTTTGTCTTGTTACAAGAGCGACGGAATAAAAATAATTTATTAACCCGAAGAGGAATCGAATTCACAAACGACGTATTTTACAATCAGACACAGAGCCGCTCCGCCACGAAGGTCTGAAAAATATAATTGATAACAATATTTTACTATTATACTACGTACAGTATTTATCTTATCAAAAAGGAAAACAGTGACCCATTTATATATATATTTTTTGTTAATATTATAGCAAAATGAGAGTTATTTTAAGTATAGATTACACTATCATTCAATTTGAATGTATCCTGTCATTTAGGGTATTCATGCTTCTATCTTTTTTTTTTTCACCAAAAGTTTTTTGTTTTTCAATAAAAAAGCAAAATGCATCCATTGAGTGGGAAATCACTTTATTTTATTTCCTAAAAAAACTAGTTCATATTTAATTGTGCCTAGCGTCTTGTTAGCTACATATAAATATATTCACTGCAAACGAAAACAACTTCAAATAGCTGCAATATATATTTACTCAACTAAAAAAGTTAAATCTTAATCATATAAAAAAAAATTAAAATTGCAATGTTTGTAGACGGCCTAAAGTGAAAATAATGTTAAACTGTCCCGAGTAACACTAGTCCTGAGGGCGACCAGTGAGTCCCAAATGACTTTATCCGCGCCTATATAAGCTCATATTAGTATCACAGAATTTAGTTACATTCCATTTTCAACGTTAATTAAAAAATAAAAGCTATCGAAAATTAATAATTAACAAATATTCGCTGAATAACGAGAAATAGTTAACAAAGTTTGAGTCGAGCAAAAACTACACCAGCAAATATTTACTTTAAAGTTGGGTTTATATTTTCTTACTTAATTAGTAATCAATATTGGGTTTCTGAAGCTTAAATCTGGAATAGATGGAGAAACTTTCTTTTAACTTCATACTGTATTCTGCATATAGCCGAGCTAAAATTTACCCACTTTCTGTCCAATTTCTCGGACATTGGGCTTTGAGTGATGGAATTTAACGCCGCATATGTGTGTGGTGGAACTTAATCCCGAGTATGAATTCAAGCCACAACCGTACTGATTACAGACAGACGCTGTGCTTCGACGTATGGAGAAAATTCTTTACCAATAAACGCATTACTCATTTCATAAGTAGCTGTGTAAAGAAATTGTGATATGTATGTAATTCTTAGTTTCAGATCACGTTCTGTGTTAAGGACCCATAAACTTATATATTAAGTTCAGAAGGAAGGTCGTATTTTATGGCAAAAACTGTCGGGAAGCGTTCAACGGTCCGCCACAGGTGCCTAACATTACCTACTCATATAACATTTACACTGGACTTAAATAAATCAATTTGAACTTTATATTTGAAAGTTTAAAGCTCGTTTTGTTGTGGACAACTAGGTTTACTTTCGTGTTCGGCAAATGTTACCGGCGTTGTTGTTCAGCGTTTGTCGTGGAAATCTAGATAAGAAGTGTTTTATTCGGTATCAAGGCCGCCTTGTTACTTAGGTATGACTGGAGTCAGTTTACTTTGTCACTAAGTGAAATATTCTAATTTGAAAACTTTTAATATACTATACATTTTCATGGCGACTATTTTACTACTAGCAATTCATATGAAAGTAATAAACTCACTTAAATCGAATCTGCAATGAATTACTTTATCCTGTATATTGATCCTCCATGTTATCCTTATCAACCAATCCATTATCTTTCTTAGCAACTTCCAGCAGTTCATCACAACGTCAAACAAGAGAACTTTGGCGTTCCACGCTAATATATACCTTCAGTATATATAATAATTAGGGCGTGTTTGCTCCGTACCGAGCGGGATTAATTTGAATTTTACGCTCTAGGAATTTCAAATTTAGCTGACTTTCCTGCTCTCTCTTTCTCTCTCTCTCTCTCTGTATATATATATATTAATAAATTTTGCTAATGAAGCGTTAACGTCAAAAATGAATGCATAATATATACGGTTGGGGAGTTGAAAGAGAAATGTAATGACGAGTCTTGGTCCCGGTGTAAAGTTTCAACGTGTTAAACAATTTGGATGCTCGGTTTGTTGCCTAGAAATAGATTGTTAAAATACTAGGATATTTTTTCTGGTCGGTTGGATTTTCAGAAGTAAGTATTTTTTTCTGTTTATATATTTTCTTTTCTGTCGCTTATGAGGCGAGCGATAATAACTGTGACAAAATTTTATACCATTGACTTATTATCGTTATATAGATATAAAAATGTGGAATAAATATATGTTATTATTAATAATAAGTTATTTTCATTTGAGTGAGACTTAGAGATTCGTTTTGGTTAGTCATAATAATAAAGTAAGTTACAAATCACCAAGAACTGTACAAGGTCAAAGTTTGCTTAATGATATAATAAAAACATTTTGTTGGTTCTAAGATTTGTTTTTAAATTAAATTTTCATCTACAATAATATTACAAACACACAGATTATACTTAAAAAATACTTATATACCGGTTTTTTTTAACTAACTTAAGGAAATAGATATTCTAATATAATATATTTTATTTATATTTTGCGAATTAATGCAATTGAAATGTAAAACTTGTAATAATACTAGCGGTCGTCGGCGGAAATAATCAATGTCAGCCTTTACGAATTAATTTCCTTCATAAAAACAATATTACAAATGAGGTTAGGTTACCTTAATCTACAACTACCGTTATATTTAATTTACATGTATTTTTAAGGCGTCGGTTACCTTAAAAGAAAAACAGGAACCCTTGAAAGATCACATTTATTGTCTATCTTAATATGTTTTTTATATCACAAATCTGCAGGTTATTGCAGGATAGGCAAAGAAATCACTGTCAATCATACTGCATACAACTTTTCCATTTTCAATGTATTTAGGAGATATTTGAGTCTGGTGGGTGGCAAAATAATAAACACTATACGTATAATTACTTTAACTGTAAATATATTATTTCTAAAAAGAGATTTTAACATACAACCATTGTTTTAAGCCAACTTCTAATTATACCATGTATATATTATATATCTGATATGTTTATTTATATACATTAAAATAGAAACAAACAAAAAAAGAATCTAAATCATTGCACGTGTTCAAAGAAAGTATGTATAATGAATTAGTCAGACATCTGTGAAGTTTCAAAGTAACTTGACTATAGAGCTACTCGAGTCAAAGAGGCCGACTACTGGCGGTGACCCTTGTGCTTTCCTTGACAACTCAAGTCGAATGTTCGTGGTAAAATTAGGTTATTTCTACTATTAGTTTTTGTTTATTGTGTGACTGTTAGAAATTAATTTAAAATGTTTAATACTAAGGCTTACCCTGTATGATGGTGGGAGGTGCGTGAAAACAAAGAAAATCAACATTATTTATGTAATCCAATGAAATAAATACAAAGAACTTTTAATATAATTACTCATATAAAAACATCTAAAAATCTAAGAATAAAATATTTATTTAAAATTTTTGTGTCTCTATTAAAACCGTCTTATTTTATACAGAATATTTCAAGCGAGCATCGAATCCCCGACAACGTATGTAACGTTGTAAGTAAATAAATCACTATAATTCCATTTAAATTATAAAGCAAACAACTCAAATTGAATTTCGATCTCGGAGACAAAAGCGTTATCGCGAAAACGTTAAGTGCTACGAAAATGGGACATGTCATTTGAAACTTCAAGTAGGTAACGCCGTTGTAACTGCGTCGTTAAGCTACTGAGATGTTTCTATTACAACGTCGATTATTATTATTTGTTTATTTTATTGGAGAGGTATACGCAACTAATATGGTAAGTAAAATGACCCGGTAGTAGCGATACGTTGATTAGACTATTCAAAAATTGTTTGTAAAAGTTTATTTGTATATAGAATGCTTTCAAATCACGCATAAGGCCAAGGTGGGTAGAGACCACGTAGGCCTGTATATACATAAATGCCGCTCTCAAAACTGAAATCGATCTTGAGAGCGATTAATAAATACGGGCTGTAGGTGTTATTGTTTAATTATATTTCTAGGAATCTAAGCCCTAAACTTTACTTATTATAGATAATATCAGCTACTAAGAAACAGAGTTAGATTTGTGTAACGTGTAGAACGTAGATAGACTTAGTTAAGCCGTGAATGAATCACAAGTGAGAACATCTGGCCCCTACAAGGGTCGCAGTTTCCTCTACACATGACGGCTTTTTGTAGGTACCATAAAAAATCTGAGAAGCCTATAAAAACCAGACAAGTGCGGTGCAGAGCACGTCGAGAGTTCCGCACAGTGTAGATAATTTTTCCCTGTTTAGTTTACTTAGTTAAGTATGTATTGTTAATTGTAAGTTAGGGCTTCCCTAAAATAGAATATACTGTCTTATTGTTTTTAAGAATACTAGATTTTTGGAATAGAAATGACTATTGTGTGACACTCGAGTGGGAGTCGAATCCATAATCGTCGTGTTTTCAGTTAAGTCTAGCTATGACTTTGTTACAAGTGCAAAAGAAATTCCACAGCAAAAAAA